>JBBMOL010000522.1:0-198301 GCA_037954665.1 Laguncularia racemosa | reverse complement strand
CCCTAAACCCTAAACCCCAAACCCCAAACCCCAAACCCCAAAACCCAAACCCCAAAACCCAAACCCCAAACCCCAAACCCTAAACCCTAAACCCTAAACCCTACACCCTAAACCCTAAACCCTAAACCCTGAACCCTGAAACCTGAAACCTGAACCCCGAACCCCAAAACCCCGAACCCCAAAACCCCAAACCCCAAACCCCATACCCCAAACCCCAAACCCCATACACTTAACCCTAAACCCCTAAACCCAAAACCCAAAACCCAACCCCTAAACCCTAAACCCTAAACCCTAAACCCTAAACCCTAGACCCCAGACCCTAAACCCCAACCCCTAACCCCAACCCCTAACCCCAACCCCTAAACCCTAACCCCTAACCCCTAACCCCTAAACCCTAAACCCTAAACCCTTAACCCTAAACCCTAAACCCTAACGCCTAAACCCTAAATCGTAACCCCTAACCCCTAACCCCTAACCCCTAACCCCTAACCCCTAAACTCTAAACATATGAGCTAACTAGGGAAAATTAATTTCTAAATGGAGTCGCCAACAACCTATGTTGAAAAATAAAATTACGCTTACTTAAATGAATCAACCTTAACTAACTATTAGGCTGTGAATTTTTCTAAAAAAAATATTTTATAGAAATATGAACCGGAGATACTGCATTTGGGAGCTAACCTATTAAAACCTAAATGGTTACAATGTAAAATTTTTGACAATATTTACTAAAATGCCCTTATATTTCTATTTTTATTTTTGTCTATTTGCTACTATATACTATAATATGTTATTTATTGTTATTATTTTTTTTATTAGATTTTGGATTTATGCCAAAAAAAAAAAACCAAAGTCTGAAGTTTATTATACTAATTTTTCTATTTTTTTTATTTGATCAAAAAATATTTTCAAAATATTTTATTTTATTTTATTTTTTTAAAGTCTTTATTGTATGTAATTGTTTTCTAAATTTTTTATTGTATTTAATTCTTATTAATTTTTTATTTTATCTAATCTTTATAATGTTTTTATCTTATTATTTTATTTTTTAAAAAATTCCTTTCATTGTTTTATTTAATTTTCCCAAGCCTAAAGTTTTTAATTTATTATGGTTATCTTTCCTAACCTAAATTTTTTTTTTTTTTTTGTTATTTTCCCTAACCTAAAGTTTTTATTTTATTATGGTTGCCTCGAAGGTACCTACATATCTGTTAGTTAAGATTAAACCATCCGTAGTTCTCTTTTTCTTTTAAAAAAAATTAGTTTGTTGATTAATTTTACTTAACAAAAAGCGTTGGGTTTACATTATTTAATCATATTAATTTTTATTAAAAAAATACCTAGATGGCCTAAATTATTAAATGATTGTTTTTGAAAGAAACCTAAGATAACCTAAGTTTAGGGAAAACCTCATATTAAATTTTTATTTTTAAAAAAAATTAAGTGATAAAACTCTATAACACTAGATTTTAATAAAAAGTTTTTTTTTATGTATTTTTCATTTTTACGTATTTTTATATTTTATTCTTTATTTCTATTCTATATTATCTAAGAGTTTTAAAAAAATTAAAAAAAAAAAACAACACTTCGTTTTTATATTTTTTTTTATCATTTTTACTTTTTATTGATCTTTTGTTTTTTAAAATTTTATTTATATTAAAAACTTTCTATTATAAGGGCTGACAAAGTCGATCTCTACCTAAATAGAGGTGTTTTGTGCTTTATGCATGGAGCTATCCTAGAGTGAAGCTAGCGGCTGACAATGTGGGTATTTCTAAAGAGAGAAAGGGGTTGTGTGAGCTTGTAGGTGGGTCTTTTTTTTATGCTTTTCAAAGTTCCTCTGAATTTGTACTACCTTGGTCTATTTATAGGATGCCATGGATGAGCTTGGAGGAGGTTGGATTGTGGCGAATTAGATTTTCGAATCCAATCGTAAAATGCCCTCCCGATTTGATTCAATCCAATTCCTTATTCTAATACATGTTACTATGATGTTGTTTATCATTTTTTTTTTAGATAAACATTGTTGGATTTGTGTTAAAAAGAGGGTTCGAAACAATCAGATTTGCCTTCATCCTTCCCCGGCGTTCTTGGCTGGAGGTTGAAGAATATCATGTGCAAGGCACATGACCTAGGTTCAACCAATCACATGCTATCACGTGGCAATAGGAAGGGAGAAAAAGGAAAAACGGCACAAAGTGCGTCGAGTGGGATTCGAACATAAGACCTGTGAACCCCTTTGCATGCACTAGGTGAACATACAAACTAGCTAAGCCAACTCATTTCTCAGTTTATTATTACAATTAATTTACATATGAGCTAACAGTCTTAGTCGATTTTATTGATTTGAGGTTCCCAAGCTTAATTTAAAGTTCTTTTTTTCTTTGTTTTTATTGAAAATGTTCACATTTTTTATTATTTTGTTCTTTTTATAAATTTTTTTATTTATTTTCATTTCATTCACTTATTATTATTTTTTCTTTTCCTTTTCTTTTTTATTATTTTTATTTATTAATTTATTATTATTATTATTTCATATATATATATTTCGCAAACCAGGCTTTTTATTATTACTGTTATTATTTTATTATTTATTTATTTATTTATTTATTTATTTTTAAGCGAATCTAGATGAGGTAAAAATGAGGTGTCTACAATTAGTATCAAGTAACATTCTAGTTTTTACGGCATGCCCTCCATTCATCATACATCTTTTGTGCTAAATTATCCCTCATTTGAATCCATTTCGCACTAGCTTATACTGCTCCAATTGCATCAATTCCATTTTCCCTAATAGCAACTTCATCACCTTCTATTAAAGAATACTTCAAGGGGTCTAGTAGCATGTACATTTAAATGAAGTTGTATAGTAAGTAGCAAGCTAGTATCATTTGACATTGTATTTTCATAGGATAAAATGATAGACTCCTTAGAGTATCTCATCATTTCTTTAAAATTCCAAAGCATCACTTTATGACATTTCTTGCCCTTGCATATTTATAGTTAAATAATTCCTCATGATTTTAAGCCCTATGTTGACTTGTAGCTTACTCTAAAAGGGGCAACAAAGCTTGATGTATTGGAATATCCACCATCCACTAGATAATATGAATTTATAAATAAATGTAACCTCATAAATTTACAAGAAATTTTGTTACTTTATAAATAAAATGCAATACATTTTTTTTTAATTGCATACCAAGTGGAACTCTTAAACCTTTACACTGAATAATTGCATCACATAATACTCTAAAATCTAATGTAGATCCTTCCCATCCTATACATATATAGATGAATTTTAAGTCACAACCACATACTCCCACGACATTTGTTATGAGGTGCTCTTTCCTTATTCAATACCTAGGTCTATCTACAACTAATGTTGCTACTACAACGTAAGCACCATCTGTTACTCCTAGACAAACCTACTATGTTCCTAATAAAAAAAAAAACGATAATGTATTATAAGTAATCATGCCTATTGTTGACAAATTTAAGAAAAAATATTAAACAAATACCTTAAACCATTTCCACCTTTCATCATTGCAATCTTGTGGTACTAGATTAGGTTTTGCAAGTAACATATCTTTTAACCTTAAGATAGCAACTACCACCTAATGGCAATTTCTACTAACAGTCTCATCTGATATACAAAATCTCACTTGGATACTCCTATTCTTAATATGATGCACAAGGGTGTTAAGAAAAATGTCAACTTGTTCTTCAACTATTACTCTTCCATGAGGATGCAATCCCCCTTGTACCCTAAGGAGTTCATAAAGACATGAGAAACTATACCTACACATTCTTAATTTGCATAAATAATTCATATCACTTCCTTTAATAAGTGGATCAATCACTTCTCGACACATTTCATATATAACCAATGCTCATTCATCCAATACTCCCCTCTCTACCTTTTTAGTCAAAATAAAGTTCATATAATAAAAACCAACAACAGTCATTGTAAATATGTTGATATAAACTCTCCATCCAAGAAAGTAAATCAAAATTCCATGATGATCAATGATCTATAATACACATCAAAGGATAGAAAAAAAATGAGTATATGCATAAATTACAGCAACAATGATTTTATATGAAGACAAAGCAACTAAAAAAAAAAAAGCAATAATAAATTAATTAAAAATAATTATTATTACTTGTTAAACACACTTTTCCATAAATACTAACAAAGCATTAAGACAAGCATAATAGCTTAAGAATGAAAGTAATAGATGTCATCTAAGCGGCATTCACTAAGACTTATTAAGCTATCAAACAAAGGTTTTTGCCAAAGCATCACCATAGAAGTACCTTCCATCCAAGAGATCAAGAGTGAACATTTCGAAATGATTCACAAACTCCACATAGGACTGTCATGTAACATAACTAGCTAAACTTATCCATAAAGCCTCAAGAGCACCCTAAAATAAAATCAATTAAATAGTTATATATCATGGTGATGCGTGAAACCCTAGATATATTAAACCTAGAACCCGGACGATGCTAGTTTGTTTCAATTACCCCAAGGATCGTCTTGAATAAGTAATGCGTAACTAGACCCTAATCAAACCCGTTGACTGTAACCTAAGTTATCAATAGGTTTTCCTAGTAATTCGGTTAAGAATTCTATGAAAAAAGTTCTTTTGCAAAAGAACAAAAAGTGGTTTTCGTTTTACTCACGAAAAATGTGTTTTTCATATATCAAAGATAAGATGTCCTAATGGTGGGCCCTTGCACGACTTATATAGAGTCATACAAGAATATGGAAAACCTAAGTTGCCTAATCTATTTGTTTCCTTATCCTCATGTAACCGAGTAGGCAACTAAATAATATAAATTACAAACCAAAACAATACTAAAAAATATAACAACAAACCCGCAAATTCCCTTTCCTATTTCGGTTCAATATATAATATTTCTTATTCTAGAACTTCAAATCCTTGCTTTTCTTCCATGGAAACATGAATTACATTAATAGGTGTTGGTTCTCTTTTCATGTAATTTGATTCCTTGGCTTCTAGGTCCATACTCTATCTTTATAAGGCATCATTTATCCTCTTTGCTTTAGCCCGAGTCATTAGTCCCCCAATTCCTTGCAATGGATCTTAAGTCCTTGTTCTGTCTTCTTAAGTGCTAGATGATCCTCATCACATGGTTTATCAAATGCTATAGGATTTTTCATATAGCTTATGCAACTAAGACACCATAAAACTGTGAATACAACTAAGAAAACAAATGGCATAAGCAAAATTGTGGTATATATACTTAATGACAAAATTAAATAAACTTTTATCCCCGAAGAATAAAAGTAAAGTGCGTCCCATACCAAATGAAGATACAATTAGACGAAGCAACTACCACATAAATTAATAATATAAATAATAATTCAACAAGTAAAATGAAAGTACAGACATAAGTCAGGGAGAGATAAACCCGAGGAGTAGTAAAGGAGTAGATTAGCTACCAAAATAATAGAGGGCATAAAAACATTCCCTTCTCATTGAAAACAAACATGAAAAGTAGACAAAGAGCAGTAGTCACTAAGTTTAAGTTCAAATATCATAAAAAAAAAAAACAACTAGGAAAACCATAGAAAGATAGCTATGTCATGTACATTGATTGCCACTTCAAAAAAATTAGCTAGACACAATTCCATATCATTTATGGAGAAAAGGCAAATTATTTCCAAGTTAGTTAGCCTTTGAATGTCATATGATTAGGTTCCCTCTAGGGTTAAAATCTTGAATTTTATCAGGGCACTCAAATATCTTTGAAGCTAGTAGCAATACTATTTGCTATTGCTATAAATTGCCTTAATGCATACAAAGTGTAGGCTCACAACATTTGTTATGAGATTCCTCTTTTTTCTTTTATTTTAATTATTTACCAACCTTGGAACTTTTGATTTGAAGCTTCTTGAAGGGGTCTCCAGCTTCAACATTTCCAACTTATAACAACAAACTTCCACAATGCTTCTTATGGTTTTATTATAAACATAAGATGTGCTGTCACTAGCAAAGGTTTATAAGAACCTTAGCTTAAGAAAGAGCCACCACATACGAGACATATGTATGCAATTGGATGTTTGATTTTTCTACTCTACTTAAATTGAATTGGTGAACTCTATGAAAATCACCTAATATAGATAGTTATAGAGCCCCATTTCAACCTTCTAAATAAGCACATACATCCATGCCCACAACTTTGATGCAGATAAAATAATCCACCCTCGGAAGGCATAATTGGTGGATCTATTAGTTATTTTCATCAACTAGACATAGATGTGCATTCATACATTATATAATATAGCTCTTGCTGCAAGATAAATTCGTTTCACTTGTCAAATGCTATTATGATTTCTAATCTATAATCACTATGTTAGGCACAAAATTAAACTATATGATCGTGTTTGTATGAAGGAACTTCAAACAATATGTGACTACAATTAAATTATTTATCTTATTGTCTAAAACAAATTGTGAATTCTCATTGTGTACAAGTTTCATAGGAATCTTAGAGTTACAACATTGAAAAAAAATGACTTTTCTACATTCTTGAACAAGAATATAAGAATGAATAGAGACTTGACCAACCTTTAGAACATACATACAGAGTAGAGTTTCCTCTAAAGGTATAGAGCATTGGCACTAGCAACAATCTCCAAAATTTCTCCAATAGTTTTGGCTTGACGTTGGTGGTTATAGATGATTAAAAGCGATTTCTTTCACTCTATTGCATTATCAGTAGCATTACTCATAGCACTCACTTGGTAGCAAGCTCACTTACTAAAAGACTCTTGAAATGCCCTCATAATTTGGCTATTTAAGTATAAGGGCAACAGAGCATCGAGTATTTAAACAAGGTCTTGTTCAATTTACAAAATGGGAACAATCCATTGAAGCCATGGAACACTAGAGAGAACACAATAAAAAATTAGAACATAAAACTCATAGTTTCTATCACACATATCATGAAAAAATCAAATAAAGAGTATATTAAAATACTCATAATAAAAAATTAGAACACAAAACCCCTTTTGAGGTGCTTATATATATAGAGAGAGAGAGAGAGAGAGGAGAACACACCTAGAGTGTAGTTGTTGAGGTTGGAGTTGATGTCTTAAGGCTTAAAATGGAGCGTGCAAATGTAGAGAGAAGAAAAAGGATAATGACCGGTTAGCAAAACTGCTGGATGATTGAGGACAATTTTGAGATTTCAAATTATATTTATGTTTTGTCCAATGAATTAATTTTTATATCATATTTTATATAATATAAAATTCAAGTATTTTATCTATCATTCTATGATATTTTTTGTTTAGTAATTAAATCAAATTAAAGATAAATTTTTTTGTCTAATTTAGTATAATAAAATATTTATAATCAAATGATATCTTAGTGTACGTAACTTTAATATAACTTTCTTTACATCATAAAAATGCATATATTATATGCATTTTAATTATCCTACTTCTATCATTAATTTTAAAAAATCCCCTTAATTCGGAAAAAAAAAAAAAACGGGGTCAATATCCTGTTTCATTAATCCTTTTATTGACTCCGTAAATATTCTTTCAAACTTCGATACGCCAAACTTCATTTTCAAACGGCACTGTCAAACCGTGTTAAAAAAACAAAAAAAAAAAGCCATCGTCAACCGAAGGAGCCTCTCTCTTCTGTCCGCTCTCTCGAGGCTCTCTTTCAATTCTAAAAGCCCTTTATGAATTTTTTTTTGTTTCCCCTGTACACAACTGACACAATTCTATATTCCTTGAAAATAACCTCGAATTTTCATTTGGTTTGATCTTAATTATAGGGTTTTTCCATCTGTAACATCTCCGATTAACATCATTACCAATAAGAATTGCTCGGTGATGATCGCTCGAATACCCGCTATGCCGACAAATTGGGTTTCGATTCAACCCTAATCAGCGTTGCATATTTGTCAAAATAACTATTTCTAGGTTCGTTTCTCGTTGCTGATCGGTTTTCTAGCGAATTTAGGTTATCTTCTGCTTTCCTTTAATGTTTGACTTCGAACTTTGCCCGGAAAAACTGGTAGGGATATTGGATTTTGCATAAAATTTTCACCTTGTTGTGCTCAGATTCAGTTATGTGTGTTTGATTGCATAAATCTACCGCATTAGTAGTTGTGGATTCTTTCTCATGATTATCACTGATAATAAATAAATGCTGCAGTTTTCTGGTGGCAGGACATTTGTTTCTCAATCCATAGACTTTTTATTTTACTCAGAGATTGGTCCATTTCTTCTGGCTATCTGATGTTTCTGTTCTCAATTTGTGGTTTCTTCGGTGCAAAGCAAATGAAGAATTGCACTGTGCCGTCATTTTGATAAGAAATTAGAAGAATGGAGTATTCCCGGGTTCTACGTATTAAGATAGTGAAACTTTAGTTCTAATTTTCTTTCTGAGCTGTACATATAGAAGAAGGTGGCACTAATGAAGCAAGTCATGTTGTTTTTTCTTTTGACCTTCATGGTATTTCAATGCATTGCATTGGAGTCTGAAGGTGAACTTCGGCGTTTAAGATCTGCTCCACACAAGAACATAGGAAGTAATGTTATTGATGGCACTGGTGAAGAAAAAGCATTCAGTTTTGATGATGCACACAATAGAGTTGGAGAGAGGAAAAGTACAAACAGTAAAGTTTCAGTGTCCACCGTTGCATTATTTACTCTAGCTATGGCTACAGCTACTGGCCTTGGTGCGGTTCCATTCTTCTTTATAGAGCTTGATCCCCAATGGGCTGGATTGTGCAATGGTATGGCAGCTGGTGTGATGTTGGCAGCAAGTTTTGATCTTGTACGGGAAGGACAGGAGCATGGCTCAGGCAATTGGGTTGTCCTGGGGATTTTATGTGGTGGAATTTTCATATGGCTTTGTAAGAAGGTATGTGCCTGTTTCATCTTCCGATTTTTATATTTAAGAGACATGGTCGATTATCTTTTTGATGAATACTACCATCTTATATTTTTATGGAATTTGAAACGCTTCTTAATGCTGGTTGTGACGATTATTGTGGTTATCTGCTTTTTTTTTTTTTTTTTTTTATGTTATGGATGTGAGATATGTGTATTAAATGTTAATCTCTACATCTTTTTATTCCACCTAGTTCAAAATGGCAAAGAATATTTTTGGAGGAAAAAGGTTGATCAGCTTCCACTTTTTTTTTTTTAAATTATAAATAATTAAGATAAAAATTCATCTTTTGCTTTTTGATGAATATTGCTATCTCAGATTTTATGGAATTCAAAATGCCTCTTGACGCTAGTTGGGAAAATCACAGCTATTTGTTTTCTTATTTTGAACATGGGATATATGTGAATCGAAAGTTATTTGAATCCATTTCCCCCCCAACCACAATCCGCAACTGATTAACTAGAATTTTGGAGATGCATTTGTAAATTGTGTTGCCACAAGCTATAGGTGTAAAGTCAGTAAGGGAAGAAGGGATATCCACCTTGGGTACAAGAATGTGGAGTTTACTTCCTTAAGGAGTTTGCCTGTAGCAATAAAATCCTTCACCACTGTAGTCACATCCTTTCCAATAATGTACCATGTGTAACATAAGAAATTAGCTCCATATCCATCTGGGCTGGGGGCCTTATCCTTAGCTAAGGACCATAAAGCATTCTTACATCCAAGTCTCAAAATGGAGTTATTAGACCCTCAAAATCTATAGCATTTATTCACCTTCTAATAAGTGATTGAAGTTGAGAAAAATCTGACTCAAAACCATTGGGTTTAAGCAGCAGTTTTTTGAAATAATTGATGGATAATGATATGATCCAGGGTTCGGTTATAGAAAAAGATTGAAACTTCTGATAGAAATTAGGGCTAAAAGAGGAAATTTTATTGATAGAATGAAAGTAAAAGTACAAAAGTTTTTTTGGGTAATTAGTAAAAGTACAAAAGTTGCTATAGAAAACTCCAAGAGCTCACAGCTCTCCAATTCTCTCTGCAAGAGAACCTAAACAAACTAACTAATTTCTGATCTAATCTTTCTCTCTATACTGCCCTTGTCTATTTATAGACAATACCTAAATATATAACTACACAAACAGAAACTACTAACTGCACACACTCACTATAACTTCCTATTATTATTGTTGGTAGAGTCATAACAATGCCTCCCCCTCTAAATCGCCTTGACCTCAAGGCGAGTAAATGTAGAATACATCACAGGACCCCTGCCATCGAAAATGAGTTGAACAAAACCAAGTAAATTATGCTTGTAGGAACTGCATGCACTGTGCACTACGTAAAACAATTTTAAAGCACCATTCCAAAACATGAAACATTAGTTCTGCTTAGTATTGATAGTGGGTTGAGTGCTGATATATACCACACCTAGTGCACCTTCTTTATGCTGGTAATGGGAGTGTATCGTGCACAAACAATTGGTCTACAATTACAGCCAACGCATCAATAGTTGA
Organism: Laguncularia racemosa; assembly: GCA_037954665.1. Taxonomy (NCBI): domain Eukaryota; kingdom Viridiplantae; phylum Streptophyta; class Magnoliopsida; order Myrtales; family Combretaceae; genus Laguncularia; species Laguncularia racemosa. The sequence goes on along the minus strand of JBBMOL010000522.1, from coordinate 187,839 downwards.
GGCTTTCTTGCTTTCTATTGATGTAAGTGTATTTTGCACGATCAATTGTTCTCTAATGACACCATCAATTTTTGACAGCATTTGCCATTTCTCCATACAAGCAAGCCCGAGAAAGTCGTCTACAGTATCCGCCATCAGCTGTCTGAACTTCCACTTACTGTCACCTCTAATCATTGAATAGCTACCCATGTCAGCAGCATCTTGCTGAGCACTAGAGAATGGCACAGAACAAACCAAGGCTTTAGAAGACTTCTCCTTATCACAAATCGTGTTGGATTTCATGCCAACAGGAAGCACTATGCTAGAGACAGTGGCCTGGAAATCAGCATCAGTTTCCGCTTCAAAAGAGTGTGCTTCAGCTCTAATATTTAGTCGAACACCTGATCGACGATCACCACAACCATCTCCAGGACAACAAACACCACAATGAGCACCTGCACAATGCCCTTGGCGAAGTCCTGTATGATCAACATTACAATCGTTGACTTGAACATTTCGTCGAACATCTAGACTGCGACTACCGGATCCATCACTGAAGCGATGAAAAACAGAGCTATCATCTCTAGGTGAACTAGAGCTATACTGATCGGCATCACCAAAGCATCTTCAGTCGAACAACCAATAGTGTTCTCTTGATTAGAAAATGTTGGCCGCTGGTAATGAAAAGAACCAATGCCATGATCATGCCAACTAAAATTACAAGCTGGAACCCTAGCTTGAACAGAAACAGGGTTGGAAACCCTAGCTCGACCTGTGGGGGCGGTCGAAAGTCAGAGATCGCTGACGAAAGGACGAACGGCGTGATGACTGACGCCGCACGAAGGAGAACGTTGATAACTACAACGACGCGACTTCTGGAGGTCGCGCGACTGAGATCGGCGTGGAGAACGCCAGCGTGTCTGAGATCGGCGCGATTTACGAATCGGAGTCGCGATCGCTTTTCCGGTCGTCGGATTCCGGCGACGGCGAACGAAATCCGGTCTGATCAATAGAGAGTTTTCGATCAGCAGAAAATACATCTAAGAGCTTTGACATTTTATCACTTAGATCTTGTTGAGCCTCCTTCAAAACTGAAAATTGTTCATCGTGAGCAGCATGACGATGAACCATGACAGAACTCCGGTCAGAGCTCTGAAGATGGAAATTTGTAAGCTGTAGTTGAAGATCAGCATCTGAAATCTGCATTTCTTCCTGGAGATGTTGCAACGATTGTTCAAGAGAGTAGACTTGACCATCCATGCGTCATGTTTTGGTGAAAGAAACCACAAACGGTGCCAATTGATATAATTTAGGTTCGGTTATAGAAAAAGATTGAAACTTTTAATAGAAATTAGGGATAAAAGAGGGAATTTTATTGATAGAATGAAAGTAAAAGTACAAAAGTTGTCATAGAAGACTACTCCAAGAGCTCACAGCTCTTCAATTCTCTCTTCAAGAGAACCTAAACAAACTAACTAATTTCTCATCTAATCTCTCTCTCTAAACTGCTTTGACCTATTTATGGATAATACCTAACTATATAACTACACAAACAGAAACTACTAACTACACACACTCATTATAGCTTCCTATTATTATTATTGGTAGAGTCATAACAGATAAGGTCTTCAACTGCTCCTTCTCAGACTGTTATGCCCTATTCGTTTACTGGGGAAACCAGTCCATTTCTGTAGTTCCTTTGTTGGATTGTCTCAAAAAAGAACCTCGAGTTCACTCTCCCAAAGAAAGCCAAATAGCCCTCAATTTCTAGTGTAGAAAGGACGACTCTACTGAGGAAAGGAAATAATTCAAAGACTTACTAGTAAGGTCAATTTCCATGGACATCTTCCTACCTAGTACATTCCATGTAGTGATCTTCATATTCACCAAAAGTCAGCAAAAACAACAAAAGAGTGCTCAAGTGAATGAGCGTTTGCACTTATAACGCTTCTTTCTTCTTCGACTCAAAAGAATTTGAGCTCATGCTGCTGCAAGAGTTGCTACTAGAGGTCTAATGGTGTTTCACCAGGGAAACATTCAAAGGCGTGTTTTCCCCCAATAGAGTAGATCTTTCAAAAATGTGTGTAGGGGTATCTGTTGGATAGCTTTTGGAGTCATCCTCCTTTTATCCTTCCCCCTTGGAACCTTATGGATTCACCTCTAAGTTCTCATTTTTAGGAGGACGAGACAGGTCATCTTCCATCTAAGTTTAGGTCTCGCTGTTTCTTCAAAGGCAAGAGGACCTCTTCACTTTCCTCAAATTGAACTTGTTTTCTCGGAGCCCTTGGTGGAGACCTGCTTAAAGAGGGGTCAGCTAGTTTTTGCTTGCCTTACCCTTATTATAAACCTCCTGCCAACCTTCATTCTCTACATTTGACTTCTTGGTGGCTGCTTGGTCCTTTCTTTATTTAGGTGTGGCATAGGAGTGCCCAGAAACTTTACACGAAGGGCAGTACAGTGGCATCTGTTGGTATTCAATGCATACTTTGGCAAAAGTGCCATTTGCTCTTTCAACTTCAACTTAGCTGGACAAGTTGTCCCTTGCATCTAATTCAACAAACACTTTTGTTGGTTTGCTCTCTCGTGAAGAGTTGTAAATGTGTTAGCCTTTATAGAGTTTTCAATACCACTAGTTATGTGACTAATGCCCTTTACATTAAGGAAGTCATAATGAATCCTTAATAAAAAGGAGCTCACATAGGAACAATTGTGGCTTATGGCTTCTTTAAGGTCATTCCTTGTGCCATTTTTTGCAATATTAGGAGTCTACACAAAATACCAAGTCTTCTCTAGGACTAGAGTAAGGTCTTTATGTTACAAAATCTTTCCGCTGTCCCTGTTTTAGATTTGTCGATTTGTAGATCTAGTTCTAATCTAGGTTTTAGGGTTCTTTGTCCCCGTTTACCTATGGTGATTGTTTAGGGTTTGGGCTTGTTGGAGAGAACTTAATGATCTCTTACATGTTAATCACACAATGTTTGATTGGAAATTCAATTAATTTTCATTTCTCCAGAGAACTCCTTTTTTTTGTACAATACATTCCTAGTTCTCAGTCCCAGTACTCCTAGGTTACTTCCTACATTGCCTACTGCCTCCACTCCTCCACTAACTGGATACCCACTGTTGAGGTACCCTAACAGATTTTACAAGACCAGATTACAAGGACACTACATTTACATAGCCCCTAATTACATAATTCTAGGGCCACTGCACAACACATAATAGACTACACAACTAATTAAGACCACTAACACAAACACATAATGGACAAACACACAATAAACTAACATAACTGACTGGGACACTTAGGACATCGACAACTTCCAATTATGCAGGGATCTTCCTTCTTTGTGAGTACATACGTGCAAAAGGTGTTATCCCTTATTGTGAACGTGAGGAAATGTCACGGGTAACACTTTATTCTTTGTGAACTTGAAGTAGTAGAGGCCCTCAATATTGCTAAGGACTCCAGGGATGCTGGTCTTTCCACGATCTTAAATCCATGGATTGTAATATGGAAAGGGGTAGTTTGTGCCCAAGGAAGTAACCAACAAGGGTAGAGCTCCAAAACTCCGCTCCCTCATCCTCCATGCGCTAAGAAATCCTTACTATGACTCCATTCCGCACCGAAGGCATATATGTCAGCTTGAACTCCAATGTAAGAAGTGGTGGCAGAGAGGCAGATGTAGTGTTGTCCGACTTTGGGGTAGGACATCCTACTAATGGTTCACAAATAGGACAAGAAGGATGAAGGGCATATGTAGCATTGTATTTCATTGAATATAATAAGACTATAATATAATAGTTATTATAAAGGAATGTAATGGAGTTATAATAAGATTATTATTTGTTAATTTAATTTTTAATGAGGATCTTTTCTCTCTCTTTTTTTTTTTAGGGGCCGCAGGGCGAGGGTGTGGGGTGGACATAAGCTTTGACACTGAATTGCTATTCATATCTTTGAGTAATAAATATTTATTTAATATTTTTTGTAATAGAAATTTATTATAAAATTGCTATTATGAGGCTAAAATACAACTAAGCACCATGATAGTTTTTTCATAAAGAATAAGGTTGTAATGAAATTGTTATTATAATGAAGTGAATGGGTTATAGCTATTGCACATAATTGCCAATTGTGCATGAAAAAAGGAAACATGCTGTGTAATAGATGATAGTTTTATCAATAAGAAAGTTGAGAATGGAATAATCCATATCAATTACATTCTCATAGTCAATTAAGTTGCTGACATCCTAACTAAAGTTCTTTACCTCAATTTGATTACCTTGTTTGCAAGTTGTCCATGGAAGATGCTTATAGGTTATCATAAGAGGGAGTGTTGGGAAGATTTATATTTTGTATTGTACATTGATTTTTTTTCTATTTTTAATTTAATTGTAATTTTAGATATGCTTGAATGTCGTACTATTTAACTTTTTTTTTTTAACCGTATTTGCAATATGTATTTTAGTAAATCTTCGAGATTAGGGTTTTATTTTTTTGTCAATTACTGTATTTGCAACATGTATTTTAGTAAATCTTTATTTAGATATTCCTTACCCATTAATATGTGTTTTAGTAGATCTTTAGTATTTAAGGTTGTCTTATTTTTTTTTTGGAATTTCCATTCCAGGGTTTGTCTTCCATCACTTCTTGTTGTCACGTGCCATCTACCTCCTAATTGCCGGCTGCCTTCTATTCACTGGCCACCTTACATTTTTTGGTGCTGTCTTCCTACTGGCCATCTTCCAACTTCTTTGATCCCTTCCTGTAGTCAGTTTTCTTGCCATTTGTGGTCGTGGCTGGCTGTTAGACCTAGTTTTTGCTATGGTTTTTGTCCATCAACTAGGGTTTTTCAAGTTGCGGTTTCTCCTCTTGCCCATGCCACTCAATCAAGTTTATACTCGTCGCTAGGCCTGCACTTCCAATAAGAAGCAACCTCTAGAAACCCAATTTGCCAGGGATGTGGCTCCTTCCATCACTAGTGAAGTGTGTGTGCTCCGGCCTGTGCTTGAAGCTTCTTCAAGTGGGCCTACATTAGTGGCCATGCCATCCTTTGTTTGCTAGTTTTACAAAACGGTTCTTTCTTCTCTAACTTCAAAAGGTTCTCTTCATTCCTCCTCCTCCCCTTCACCTCTTGTTATCTTCCCTCCTCTTCCTCTTAAAGAACCTTTTGTTTCTCCCTCTCCTCCTCTCTCCCCTCCTTCCCCTTCTCAACCCCCTTCTATGGAGGCTGCCCCTCCTTTTGAAGCCACTCCCAAGCCTCGTGTTATTCTTGAGGTTGATTGCTCCCTTCTCTTTTACCTTCTTGTTGTGGATGGTGACGATTTGATGGTGGCTGAGTTTGATGCTCGCCTATGGAAAAATACTTTAGTAGGTTGTTTTCTTGGTAAAAGCATTCCCTTTCCCATCATTGAAAAGATTGCTCATGCTTTGTGGGACCATCATGGTTTGTTTGAAGTATTGAGTAATGAGAAGGGCACCTTCTTTTTCAAATTTGGAAACGATAATCAAATTACAAGAATTCTTGAAACTCTTTAGTATTTTGCTAGTAGTTTTCTTATTCTCCAATGATGAGAAATGGGGATGTAATTCCAAAGAGGAATTGCATTTTGAATGTGCTTATAGAGTTTTTCCATAAGCAAGGCATCAATTATATCACTAGTTGACTTGGAAAACCATTAATGGCCGACTCCTTTACAGTTAGATAGGAAATAGTGGGCTTTGCTCATGTTTGTATTGATATGAGTGCCAATAGTGATTTTATAAACACGATTTGGGTTAAACATAATGATTTAGGTTGAATATTAGTGGAAGCCTCCTTAGTTGTTCTAAGCGCAGTGTTCTTGGGCATACTTTAGCTGCTTATTTTTCGAAGGTAGTAGGACCTTCACTTGATCCTAGTAAAGTGTATGTAGTTCCTTCCTCTAAGATTGTCATAGAAGCCTTGGGCAAAGAGGCTATCAAGCTAATGGAATCTTAGGTTCAGACTGCCTTCTCTGCTACTCTTCAAGTCCCACTTAAAGTGAGTGCCACTAAACTTGCTTCTAAAGAGTAGGGAGAAGCAACTGTCTCTTATTGCCTTTGACAGTTTATAAAGTTTGGGTGAAGTAGCCTTTAGGGTTGAACCCTTTTTTGAAATCATTCTCTTTATCATGCTTTGGAAACTTCGTGGTTGTTAACTATCATCATTAAAAGCCATCTACCCTTTTCTTGCTTTACCATTTAAGGAAAACCATTATTCTCACTGCGCATTGGTATTTCTTGTGGGTATTGACATCATGCCACCCTTGTCTTACACTACCGTTTACCACTAAAAGCCATGAATATTTGCAGCTTTTGATGATTACTATGATAATATTTGACAATTTGAAGCTTTTACAGCAAGTGTTGAAAATAATTCGGAAAAATGTTTTCCTTCAAACACACTTTTAAGAGTGTGTATGTGATTGTGATAAATCATTGACTTTAATTGTTCGAATATTCTTACAAATTTGAGTAAGGGGCTTCTTGTTCTTTGCACCTCTACTAATGCAATTATCTTCAAAACGAAAGGAGGGAAAAAAAAAAAAATCTCTGCTGATGCTGGCTTTTTTGGGTAATGTGTTAAAAATTATTTTTGGGTAATGTGATGCTGTCTTTTTGGGATTTCAGTTTTTGGAACATTATGGAGAAGTTAGCATGTTGGACATAAAAGGTGCAGATGCCCGGAAAGTTGTTCTAGTTATAGGAATCATGACTCTTCATTCTTTTGGGGAGGGTTCTGGAGTTGGAGTTTCTTTTGCTGGCTCCAGAGGTCTCTCTCAAGGGCTTCTTGTGACTTTGGCCATAGCTGTGCACAACATACCTGAGGGGCTAGCCGTCAGCATGGTCCTTTCATCAAGGGGTGTTTCTCCCCAGAATGCGATGTTGTGGAGTGTAATCACATCATTACCTCAGGTAATGCAATGTTCTTTGGCTTTTCCAATACTTTATGTTCCCTTGCATGCTTCTGGTAGATGTACATTGTCAGTATTTTGCACCATCAATTCTGCAGTGAATTTGATATATTGTGGATCTTGATTTCTAAGGTAAAGCTAATAGAAATTTTACCATGGCAAATATGTCGTTTGACACTAGGTTATCACAGTTTTAACTTCAGACATAACCTAATTGGTATCTTGCTATTTACTGAAAAATAAGTGGTATCTTTCTGATGATATGTGGGAAAATAAGGATGTGGATTTCACACTGATAAGAACAGGCACCATATTTTGGTGATGGATGTATTAGGCAGAAAAATGTTTCAGATTTTGATGAAGTATGGTTAATTTTTTAATTGCTTTAAATCTAGGTTAAAGTTGAATATATCAAATTGATCTCACACATTCACTATGAACTCTCATCCTCCTACATTTGATAGGATAGAGAGGATATGGTTGTCTCTATTTATTCAACCCTTTCTCATATGGAGTCAAAAGTACGCTCTGTTCTAAGTTGCTACTCTTGATTTATTTCTGCAGCCAATCGTGGCAGTTCCTTCATTCATATGTGCTGATGCATTTAACAAGATTTTGCCCTTCTGCACGGGCTTTGCTGCTGGTTGTATGATCTGGATGGTTGTTGCTGAGGTTCTCCCTGATGCATTTAAGGTAAAAAGCTGCTTATTTGTATGGTATATGTGATAACCCCAAGTTTAGGGCTACAATATATATATATATGTGTGTGTGTGTGTATTTTTTCTTGCTAAATCTAATGTAAAATACTGAAAGAGTATTTATTTCATTGATTAACAATAAATCACTTATATATAAATTAAAAAAACTGATATCAAAATCTTCTAAAAATAACAAAATCTCCTAATTTAGTCTGATTCTATAATTACAATATTTGCAGCACTATTTTCTTAAAATAAACCTATTAACCATATTTTCCCACACTCTCCTCAAGCTAGTGAATAGATATTCTCCATTCCTAGCTTGGATACAATTTTTTCACATTGGACTATTTAATCCTTTGGTTAACACATCAGCGAGCTGATCATTTGTAGATATATAAGGTGTGCAGATCAATCTGCTCTCCAATTTTTCCTTGATAAAATGTCTATCAATTTCAATATGTTTTGTTCGATTATATTGCATAGGATTTTGGGCAATGCTAATTACAGACTTATTATCACAATAAAGTCTCATTGGGCCCTCTAACTTTATTCTCATGTCTTCTAGAATGATCTTCAGCCAAAGTAACTCACATACTCCTTGAGCTATTACTCAAAATTTAGCCTCTTCATTAGACCTTGCTATTACATTTTGCTTCTTACTCCTCAATGTCACGAGATTCCCACCTAGAAACGTATAATATCCAGTGGTCGATCTTCTATCAATCAATGACCCAGTATAATCAGCATCTGTGTAGGCTTCAAGTATTAGGTTTTCACTTCTCCTAAAAAGAATTCCTCTTCTAGGTGTACTTTTAAGATATTGTAACACTCTACGTGCTGCTTGAAGATGAACTTTTTTTGGATTGTTGATGAATTGACTAATTATACTCACAGCATACGCTATATTCGGTCGTGTGTGGGACAGATAAATGAGCTTTTCCACCAACCCTTGATACATTCCTTTGTCTACCATAGCATCTTCCTTTGCTATTCCAAAGCTTTACATTTGAATCTATCGGAGTGCTCACCGATTTGCATGCTGTTTTACCTGTTTCCTTGAGTAGATCAGTTACATACTTTTGTTGAGAGAGGAAAATACCTTTTTTTGAATGTATCACTTCAATTTCGAGAAAAAATTTTAGTTTCCCAAGTGCCTTAATCTCAAATTCTTTTGCCAAGCACTTACTCAAAAAACTTCTTTCTACATCATCGCTTCTTGTAACAATTATATCATCCCCATAAACTAAGAGAACTATGACTCTCCCTGAAGATAAGTGTTTGACGAACAGTGTATGATCTCCTTGACTTTGCTTATATCCTAAAGTCACCATAACCTTGGCAAACTTGCCAAACCATGCTCGAGGAGATTGTTTAAGCCCATATAATGCCTTCTTTAACCAACACATTGTATGATCAGTAACTTCTTTTTTATAACCAAGTGGGATCTCCATCTATATCTCTTCCTTTAGATCTCCATGCAAGAAAGCATTTTTTACATCAAACTATTGTAAATCCCATCCAAAGTTGGCTGCCAAAGACAATAGGACTCTAATAGTATTCAACTTTGCTACTAGGACGAACGTTTCTAGATAGTCCACTCCATATGTTTGAGTATACCCTTTGGCTACGAACCTCACCTTGTATCTCTCCATTGAACCATTAGCTTTATACTTCATTGTGTACACCCATTTACATCCCACTAGTTTCTTTCTTGCTGGTAACTCGACTAGCTCCCATGTTTTGTTCTTTTCTAGTGCCTCCATTTCTACATTCATAGTTTGTTTCCATTTTTCATTAGACAAAGCTTCGGATAGATTAGAAGGAATGACAATAGTTTCTAAGTTACTTAGGAAGGTTCTGTGTGATGGAGAAAAACGTTTAAAGGACAGAAAGTATGCAAGGGGATATAAAGGTTTTTTTGTGCACTCTCTCGTACCTTTTCTTAATGCAATGGGCAAGTCTGTGTCACTACCACCCTTATGGGTCTCACTCTCTAGCTTTGGCTCAGTTTCAACTTGTAGTGTTGGTTCAGTTTCAACTTAGAGTGTTGGTTCAGAAATCATTACCTCATTGGACTCTTAGACTTGCATAGATTTGGGGGTAACCATCTTCTTCCTTACATGCATCTTGCCTTTGCCATATCTAACATCCTCGGGAATAGACTCAGTTTTAGGTTGAGTAGACACAGAAGCTATTGTTATAGGATCAAACACAAGTTTAGAGGGAACTATGATGGACTCAAGTGGCTCAGTTTGACTCGAGGTATGATCACTAGTGGATGAGGAAATAGGATCTAACATCAAGTCAAAACCCAAACCCTTGTCTTCTCTTACTGACTTCTCTCCCTGAAGATAAGGGTTTGGAAAGTAAGATGCACGTTCATTGAAGGTAACATCCATAGAAATAAAGAATTTTCGAGAAGATGGGTGATAACACTTGTAACCTTTTTGGGTTAATGAATATCCCACAAAGACACACTTTATAGCTCTTGGATCTAGTTTCCCTCGGTTGTGACTATGAACATGTACGAAGGATGTATACCTAAACATTCTCAGAACAAGATTATTTGTGGTATGTAGGTTAGGGTAAAAGGTTGACAACACGTCCATTGGACTCTTAAACCCTAGAACTCTAGATGGCAATCTGTTTATGAGATGTGTTGCTGTAAGAACAGCTTCCCTCCAAAAAGTTTTAGGTACATGATTTTCAAATAACAATGCTTGGGTTTTTTCAAGGAGATCACCATTTCCCTCTCTATAACTCTGTTTTACTGTGGGGTATTCACACAAGATGACTCATGTATTATCCCTTCTCTTTGAAAATATGGACTTAGAATTTGATTGAAATAGTCCCTTGCATTATTAGACCTAACTCTCTTGATAGTCACTCCAAACTGATTTTTAATCACGGAACAGAAATTTAGGAAAACAATGCTGACATTAGATTTTTATTTAAGAAGAAAAATCCAACAAACTCGAGTACAATCATCAATAAAAGAAACAAACCATCGTGCCCTAGAGATATTAGTAATAGTAGATGGACCCCAAATATCACTATGAATTAAATAAAAAGGAATTGAACTTCTTTTATTGCTTGCTGGAAAGGATACATGTTTGTATTTAGCAAGTTCACATTTTTCACAATAAAAAGACTCAACACCTAGACTTTTAAACAAAGATGGAAATAAAAGTTTAATGACTTGAAATGATGGATGTCCAAGTCGGCGATGATAGTGCCAAATTTTCTCTTTATTGGATGATAGAGTCTCGGAAACAAATGACACTGACTGTTTATCTTTGGGAATGGTTGGTTGACTTGTTTCAAGAAAGTAGAGGCCACCCCGTTCTCTAGCATGTCCAATCATCTTCCTCAAATCCTTTTCTTGAAATACATACTCATTATGATGAAAAACAACATTACATTGTAAGTCATGAGTAAGTTTTTGGATGGATATTAGATTGGTAGATAGTTTAGGGACATGAAGGACATTTTGCAAGGTTAACAATGGGTTAATTTGGATACTTCCAATTCTTGCCATAGTGGTCAAAGAACCATCTGTAGTAGCTATTTTTCTACTTCTTGGGCATGGGGAATAGATGCTAAAGACATTTGGTGAGTGGGTCATATGGTCGGTTGCTCCTGAATTCATAATTCAAGAGGTGGAGAAGGTTGCATCCGAAACATTTAATCCAATGGAAAGTCGAAACTCACCTGAATATGCCAAAGAACAAATACCTGAGGGCTTGTCAAGACTACTGATGAGAGCTCTCACCCTTTCCAGTTCACCTTAGTTAAGACCGGCTGCTTTTGATTTTAGTGGCTCATCACTTTGGCCAGCTGTTATATGGGCTTGTCTACTTCTGGATTGTCCCCCTCTTTGTCCCCATTCTCGACTTGGTGTCTTCCCATGAAGCTTCCAACAACGCTCACAAATGTGTCGTGGCTTCTTGCAATATGTGCACCATAAACTATCTCGGTCTTGATTCTTAGAATCTCCTATCTTCATAGCTAGGGCTGTTTTCTTTTCATCACCAGCAAACTTCTTTCTAGTGAGTATATTCAACTTGTTTCCATCACTTGCAACCATTGCTGAATTGATTGACACTTGGGGCTTTGGCATCAGACCTCGCCTACTCTCCTCTCCTCGAACTATGGCTACCACCTCATTGAAGCATGGGACTTCTGATTTTCCAAAATTCTGAACACGCACCTGATCGAATTCTGGATTCAACCCAACAAGAAAATCATACTCTATCTTGTTCAATAAAGTTCTTCAAAACAACAACATCATTCAAGCACTTCGTCTTTATTACTCTGTATTGATCTAACTCTTGCCACAAATCACTCAATTGATTGGCATATTCTGTGACTATCTTATTCCCTTGCCTTGCTGCTATCGTTTTAACCTTTACTTCATACACCTGAGTGGTATCCTTTGCTTTCCAGTACGTTTGTTGAATTGCGTTCCATATGTCTTTGGCAGTATTTAGAAACATGCATGTCACTAATTTCTGGAGTCATAGATCCCCGTAGCCATGCCATAATCATTGAGTCTTCTTGATCCCACGCTTCAAAGTTCGGATCACTAGACTCTAGACCTATACCAATGAGATGTCTGATTTTCCCTTTGCCTTTCAAAATGGTTCTAACTCATTAGGACCACTTTAAATAATTTTTTCCATTCAATTTGTATGCTGCTGGAAAATGCTGCAATTCTCCAAGTAGCTGTGGATGAATTAATTCATCCAATCGGGTTTTGTCAGTCCCAATAATTTATGACATGTAGCAATTAAGGTTGGCTGGTCGTAGGGATAAGGATAAAAAAACCACCAGCAATTAAGGTCAGCTGAAGAAGAACAGAGAAGGAATAGAGAAGAATAGAGAAGGAGGAGCACACAAAACAAAGGTTGCCTTCTTACACGGATTTCGGTGACCTTGGCAATGTTGCAGAAGAAGGAACACGGATTCCGATGACCCTAGCTACTTCAGCGACCAACAAACCGTCACTCTGGTGAACCTAGCGATTCAGACGACCAACCGAAATGTCAACGAAGATGGATCAAGAATTCTAGTAACCCTACTTGCTCCAGTGACCCATGACTATCGTAGATCGTGCCACTGTAGTTCATGCGAGTTCGCCCAGTGACCCCAAGCCGATTCACGACAATTCATGGCATCTTCAGTGACTCACGATGCCTTCAGCGACTTCCGACGTCTTCAACAACTCACGGCATGGGAGCTAGTCGGGTTTAAGAGAATTTCGATGATGAAGGCTAAAAAATTAGGGTTCCGGCGATGAAGGCCGAAAGAAAAAAAAAATTACGATTTTGTAAGCCCTAGAAGCTCTGATACAATAACGTAAAATACTAAAAGAGTATGTATTTTATTGCTTAACAATAAATCATTCATATATAAATTAAAAAAATCGATAACAAAATCTTCTAATTTAGTCTGATTTTATAATTATAATATTTACAACACTACTTTCTTGAAATAAACCTATTAACCATATTTTCCCACAAAATCGAAAGAGGATAATTGGAAAGAATTTTACTTAAGTTAGAAAATTTAAGAGTAGCTAAGAGAAATTTGGAATGAAATATAGGAGACTTAGGAATTAGAGATAAATCTCCAAAAGTTTAGAAGTCTATGATTAACCCATCTATATTCTAAGACTTAGTAAACAAGGAAAATTATTTAACCTATGAGGAACCTTGCTTTCTTATCAAGGCTTTGGGAAATCATCACCAAAGCTCACTCATCAACAAAAATGCCTTAGGGTTTAACCATCTCCACCTCCAAAACTTGCTCACCAACATTAAGCACCTTAGGATCCTCCACTGATATGACTCAAGTCTTTCTTCTTTAGGTTTTTTTTTTTTGGTTAATTAGTTATATTTTAGTTGGGTTAGTGGTTGTTAGTCGGCCTATGAATAGGCCTAAGGGAGTAGTTAGACATTTCGTACGGAAATTGTTAGCTTGAGAAATTCTCTGGAGAGAATTTGGAAAGCAAACTTGCTTTTAGAGTTATCATGTTCGATAACTTTTTTACCTTTTACTTCCCTAAATCAATATAATTCCCCAAATTTGTGCCCTAATCTCACTAAACATTCAATCTTTTACTATAGTGAACCCTATATTGTAACAATTGGCACTGTCTACAACCACACTGATCTCAATGGCTCAATCACCCTCCCTCTCCCACCAAACATGGAGAGCAAGTATTGCAGCTGCAGTCTATTGCATATGGAGGACTCGCAACAAAGTTCGCCTTGGGAGTTGCCTTCCTAGTACTACTCTTTTAGCCAACCAGATCAGATCTTATGTCACTAGGATGTAATCTAGTAGAGCATCCATTGTATCAATAAATGTCAATCTTGAATTTGTTCTCTTACAGATGTAACTCCAACCGTTCTTTAACGGATGTAAAACTTTATTTGGATCAATAAATTATGAATTATCTAAAAATTTCCAGAGTGGAAGACCCAACATTGCAACTAAAGTTAAAATAAGATGGGAAAAGGTTTGCACTCCTTTGGTTGAAGGGGGTCTGGGATTGTCACAACTTGAACTATGAAATAAAGCAACTCAACTCATGCACATATGGCAATTATGCAACAATAGTGTTAGAAGCATTTGAGTGGACTAGATACATACTATTTTCTTAAAGGGAAGGAGTTTTTGGTCAATCAAAACCCCTTCATCATGCTCTTGGACTTGGAAGAAACTCATAAAATTAAGGGATCAAGCAAGACCATTAGTTGAATGGAAAGTGGGAAATTGACTATCAATATTTCTTTGGTTTGGCTTTTGGTTACCACAAGGTCCATTGGATAAAATAGTGAATGCAAGGGAAATAGCTTCCTTAGGTTTAGCTCAACATGCTAGAGTTGCAACCTAATTGAGAATGGAGAATGGGCTTTACCTCAAGGACAGTTTTGGAACAATTTCAATATCCCTCCAAATGTATGTCCGAATCAAGTTTTAGAAGGCAAACTTGTATGGAGACCATCTCTAAAAGGTGTCTTCTTTATCAAGAGTGCATATTCAACACTTAAGCCTACTATTAACACTATGCCTTGGACTAAATTAATATGGAACAACAAATCTATATAAAGACATAGCTTTATCTTATGGCTTGCAATTAATGACAAGTTATATACTCTTGATAAATTAAACCAATGGGGAGTTACAACTCAGACAACATGTTTCTTGTGCAACCAAAGTGTGGAAAACCATCAACATTTATTTTTCCAATGTTCTTTTTCATCAGTAGTCTGAAAAGAAGTAATGTCTAGGTTGGGATGGTCAACGCCCCATACTTCATGGCAGTAGGTATTAGATGTTCTATCACATGCCCCCATCAAACCAGTAAATGGAAGAATGAAAATCAGCATTAGCAGTTGTCATAAAATATAGAAAGAGTATTTTTTATTATTTTACAATAAATCACTTATATACACATTAATAAGACCGAAAAAAAAAAAAACTCCTAAAATAACAAAATCTTCTAATTTAGTTTGATTCTATAATTACAATATTTAATGTACTACTTTCTTAAAATAAACCTATTAACCATATTTTTTCCACACTCCTTCTCAAGCTGGTGAATAGATATTCTTCATTCCTAACTTGCATGCAATTTTTTCAAACACTGGACTACTTAATCCTTTGGTTAACACATTAGCGAGCTGATCATTTGTAAATACATAAGGTATGCAGATCGATCTGCTCTCCAATTTTTCCTTGATAAAATATCTATCAATTTCAATATGCTTTGTTCAATCATGTTGCATAGGATTATGGGCAATGCTAATTGCAGACTTATTATCACAATAAAGCCTCATTAGACCCTCCAACTTTATTCTCATGTCTTCTAGAATGATCTTCAGCCAAAGTAACTCACATACTCCTTGAGCCATTGCTTGAAATTCAGCCTCTACACTAGACCTTGCTACTACATTTTGCTTCTTACTCCTCCATGTTACGAGATTCCTACCTAGAAACGTACAATATCTAGTAGCCGTTTAAAATTCATGAGGTAGTTCATTAGAGACTTATTCTGTTTCTTAGCACGATAAAAGGCCTTGTAGACTTCATAAATACAAGAAACATTTCCCTTTCCATAATAGAGAAAATCCAAATATTCAATTAATTCCTTAACAAATTCACAATGATTAATTAACCAAATTACTTCATTATCAATAGAATTCCGTATTTGTAGGAATAATCTAGCATCTGCTCTAAGCCAAGTTTGCTTGGAACTATCATCTGTGGGTGGATCTTTAATCAAATGATCATCCTTATCAATACTACGTAGGTAAAGCCTCACAATTTTACTCCAGTCCAAATAATTAGACCCATTAAGTTTATGTTCTGTAATTTTTGACATTACAGGTACTATATTTGACATAACAACAGATTTGTTGTCTACTTTTTCACTTATGATTTCAACCCAAATTCCTCTAACAGAACAGACAGATGGACTAAAGTCAATGTACGTCAACCCACTCTTGATTGAATAGAATAAATACCAATAGATTAGTACATCAATAAACACCAACAGTAACTAATTACTAAACGTGCCAAATTACAACCACAAGGACCAAACACACCAGATTAACACCAACAGACGACGAATTAGTTATCAACAGCGGACAAATTAACATCAACAAACAATAATTCGACAAAAGGATTGCAAACTGAAGCTAACAAACCTGCACCTAAATATCTATTAAACAAATAAACCACAAACCTGGGCTATACACGACCATGCGAGAAGATTGGTGAAAGCGGAGAGCAAAACGACGTTGCACGTGCCGGTACGTGAGATTGTTGGCGAGCGTTGTGGTGGCGCGTGTACGTCATGCGCGTTGAATTCCGGCGCTAAACTTTCCAAAAGCCTTTGTTGGCGGGTGGTGGGTCTCCGTAGGCCAGTGGTGTCAAAAAATAAGAACTTTCAAAAGCCCTAGTCGGTGGGTGGCACATCTCCCTAGGTCGGTGGTTGTAAAAAGATAAGAACCCTCAGAACTCACTCTCTCTCCCGCTTTGATACCATGTAATTGTAAGGAAAAGAAAAAAAATAATGTACACTTTATTAATCCATAGGTTACACATATATACAAGTTTTAATAAACTAAAAAAGGAAACTGAATTTCTATTTTAAGACTAATATATATATCTAATAATAACCGTATCCTAATTTAACACTAATATATAATTTTCAACCTAATATATAATTTACAGCTTATAACAGTTAACAAGGTTCCCAAGGGCTCATGCTAGGTTTGCCTTGCTCTTATTCTCTGACCACTTGATGGCTGTTACTTGTGTGGACTTTGGCTTGAGTAGGAAGCGATTTCCTTTCCTATTCTTTCATTTTTGGACTGATTGGAGGATTTCATGGTGAGAGTTCAAAGGTTGTAGAGCACTATAGTTGAAGGGTCCAACTTTTTTCAAGTAGTTTCTGAATTAAAGCTTCTAAAAATTGAGTTGAAGAACCTCAGCCACGATGCTTACTCTGACTTACCAGCAAGGATAAAGCTTGCTAAAGCCAACTTACAATCTATCCAAGCTTTTTTTTGGGGGGGGGGGGAATGGAGATACACCTAAGTTAGAGGAGTGCAATGCATTTAAGGAATGCTCCTTTTGTGTGCTGCAGAGGAGTGCTTTATTAAGCAAAAATCTTGTGTTAAATGGTTGAAATTAGGGGATAAAATACCTTCTCCCATAAATCCATGATTTATCAACATAATAGAAGCGCCATCCATAGCATTGCTTGAGAGGATGGTAATGGAGCAAAAGGTGATGTAGCTATGCATTGTGAGGTGATGAAGTTTTTCCAAGATTTATATCATGACCATGGAGTTGAACCATCCCTAGCTGATGTAAGATGATGCTGTTGCATGGAAGCTAAATGAGATGCAGGTAAGTGTGCTTCAAGAGCCCTTCTCAAGTGATGAAATAAGAAGGGCTTTCTTCTCCCTTGAAAAGGAGAAAACACTGGGACCTGATGGGTTTACAGATAAAATTTATTAAGGTTGCTTGGGATTTAATTGGGATAAATCTTATTGAAGCTATACAAGAATTTCTACCAAAGGAAGTCAATGCTACCATAATCTCTTTGGTACCTAAAGTGGTAAATTTGTTTAAGGTAAATGAGTTTCGCCTCATTGCTTGTTGTAATGTTTTATATAAGGTTATTTCAAAAGTGCTTGCAGCCTGTATGAAAAATATAATGTCCTTCCTTGTGGGCAAAGAACAAGATGCATTTGTGTTTGGGCAGAGAATTGCAAACAATATCTTTTTAGCCCAAGAATTGATCGTTGGATATCACAACTATAAGGGTCCTCAAAGGTGTGCAATGAATGTGGATATTTAAAAAGCATATGGCACAATTATTTGATGCTTCTTACTTAAAAACTCTTGAATGAATGAGATTCCCTCCTCATTTCTACTGGCTCATCCTCCAATGTATCTACCATGTCCTTCTCCATCAACATTGATGCTGGACTTGTGGGTTTCTTCTTCAATAAGAGAAGCTTAAGATACGGTGACCCAGTTTCTCCATACATTTTTGTGCTTAGGATGGAGATTTTCTCGAGTATCCTTCACAAAATGTCTAAACACCCGAACTTCTCCTTCCATTGGAGATGTAAAAATGAAAAAAATAACCTTTGCATGTTTTATAGATGACTTATTAGTCCTTTGCAAAGGTGATTTGGGGTTGGCAAAGCATATCCATGAAGCACTTACTCTCTTTCATACCATGTCTGGTTTGGTAACAAATGAAGGCAAGAGTAGCATGTTCCTTTGTAATGTTGATAGTCATTTCAAGGATGAAATTTAGGCCTTAACACTTTTCCAAGACAAGATCCTTGGACGTCTAAATTTTTATCTTTTGTAGGCCAATTGCAACTAATCAATTTGGTCCTCTTTTTAATGCAAGTGTACTAGAGATCCATTTGCTTCATCCTTAAATCAGTTATTTTGCAAATTGTGCAAAAGTTGAGAAGTTTCCTTTGGAATGGAAGGCTTAACATATGTGCAAAAGCAAAGGTCAAGTGGAAGGTGGTTTGTAATCCTAAGAAAAATGGTGGCCTGGGTATTGGACTCAGGGCGTAGAATTGAAAGTGGGACAAGATAGAGAAGACTTTCAATTTCTTCAACTATCTGGACTCTCCCTTTGAAGAGGAGTTGGGATAAATGGAAGGAAACATCGTATGATACAAAAAAAAATTTGTACGGAAGGAATATAATACTTGTACCCAAAGAAGATACAATTGACATCATTCTTGTCAAGTTTACTCCTATTTGGTTGAAGATTATGAACAAACACAACATACCTTAACACTTAGAGGAAGAGAATTGAAACTACGAGCATGTGGATATGCCTCTTGTAATGCACTCAAAGGAGCTCAAAAGCTTAGTGACTTGGATGCTAGTTGGTTGATTAAATAGGTTGAAGTTAAAATAACATCACCTAGAATGAATTAGGAATAGAACTAGAAATCATTATAGAACAAGCAATCTCTAGTGAAAGCCTATTTTTTTTATTCAGAGTCACCATTCTGTTGCAATGTGTGCAGAAGAGCATTGGTGAAAAATCCCATTCTCAATGTGACATTTATTTTGTTCAACTTAAATTACTCACCATTATCTATACATAGGACTTGGTAAAGGCTTGAAACACATTCTTAATTAGTTTATGGAATTGATTGAATATATTACAAGCCTTTGCTCTTTTTGGTGATGAACCATCGAAAACCAATTAGGCTAGGAATTCTTGAAGGACCCTAGATGTCACTATGAATTAGGTGGAATGGTTGTGATGTCTCATCTTCTTGTTCTTCTTCTTTTTTTTTTTTTTTTTTTGTGGATAATGTTGTTATGGCTCATTTGGTTGAACATGACAATGATTTTGAGTAATCTTGGCAACAATACAATGTTCACAACGAAAACTCTAACCCTTATTTCAAAAAATAAATGTGGTTTTAAGTGTTTAAGTGTAGGGTCTATTAACAGGTATGAATAGGGTTAGGTATAGGGATCTTGTTTATGAGAGGGAGTGTGCATAGGCTCTGATACCAAAATAACGTTGAAAAAGCTGAAAAAGAAAGAAAAAATTATAAGGCGTTAGTGAGGAGCAAGCGAGAGGATTAGAAGAAAAATATGACAAATCAAGTTTGCCAACATGAGTCTAACAAAAGCCTTAAATAGATAAGTCTAACCAATAAAAATGCACAGCCATTAAAAAATCTTTTGCTTTATATACTTAAATAACAATTCAAGGGTAAATTGCAAAAAATACATTTATCATAATAAAATATTCAAACTGTTTTTGCTGATTCTTCTCTTTTTTTTTTTTTTTTTCATGAGAGCTTATGAAAGCATCTGTTATATGTTTCATCACTTGCGTTTTTGTCTTTTAGGAAGCCTCTCCATCAGAGGTTGCATCTTCAGCCACCCTTTCTGTGGCATTTATGGAAGCAATGGGCACCACTTTTCAGAATTTTGGACTTGATTACAGGTGACTGACTTTTGCTGGTACAACTTGTTCTGTCATGAATATGAATATGCTTATCACTGCTTACAGTTTTCTTCATTATGAATATGCATACATGGCATGCAAATGGCCACATATTCCCACCAGCCAAATTTATTCTTTCTATTGATTGTTGTCTCTCCCTTTTATTGGGGAGAGACCATCCTTACTGATTAAATTTATATTAGTGATTGAAGTTCTGTTGCAGCTTGATGTTCTATTTTGCAAACAATATATCTTGATGTTTTCATTTCATTTCTTTCCCTGTTTTTTCACTTCTTCTGTTCCTCCTATCCAAAACAATTTTGTGCGCTGATGCCCTATTATTGGGCTGATTTATGCCAGCCTTTAATATCTCATTCACAAACTTATGCATTTCATCTTTCTAGGCATAGCATAGTGTTAAGGTTGCATGTCAGTAGTATGAAAACCATGTTTCATTGGAACCTTATGATTCATCTCATTTGGTGGTATCAACTCAATTTTTATTTATAAGATGCCGCTGAATACCTCTTATAATTTTGACATCTCTAGATCTCTGCCCTCATCTGGCCTCCTCTTCAGTTTGGCTCACATCCCACCACAAATAACAATACTTTTTCTCCCCCATTTTCACCACCATCTGGAAAATAATTAGAGATTTTAGAAATAATGGCCTTCCTGATTTTACTTCCTCGTCTTCACATTTAAACTTCATATGCATTTGTAGCCAATCCACTTTCACTTCTCTGGATGTTTTCAACCAAAATACTCCAGGCACCAACTCTACTCTGCCTAATCCCATCACATAACATTTGACGAAAGCCTTTAATGCTTGGAGAATGATGTTATGACTTGCACCACTATAAAATCAGGAGTGTAGGGATTGTTCTTGATAGTACTTCATCATTTCATTGTCCTTACCCATTTACCCCACATAACCAAAGCTAAAAGCTCAATTTAATGCAATTTTGCCTTCTAATATATTTACTCATAGTAATTCATTCACACATTGGTGGAGTGGATGATAAGGTTGATCAAATTCTCACTGAATCCTTTCTCTTTTCTAGCCTGATATTCTGTATAAGTTAAATGTCAATTCCCCTTGGTCCCCCCAATCTATTATTTCCAAAAACTCTATTGTTGGTTGAGGATAAATTGATTGTGTTGTTAACTAAATTAATTCACTCCTCTAGATTTCCATTTCACGCTATACACTGCACTACAATCTCCTTCAATCCTTATAAAGCCAATTTTTAAATTTAATTTTTCACTCAGATTCGACATCATTAACATAACTCTTGATTTTGTGTAATTGATGGTAGAAGACAGCTGCTTAAATGAATTTAAAGCTTTTCTACCACTTCATCATTTGATCTACTCCAATCAATCTCTCCAATTTATATGAACTTCTCTTTGCCATAGAACCCTATACAATGGAACTAAATTTCCTTCCATATATATAAACGCAAGCATCATTTTCATGTGAGTCCAAGTTTTATGAATTTTGAAGTAATGTTTGCTCGACCAGTCTAATTTATTGGATTATATTCATCAATGGTTAGTAAAATAAGTCTTTTCAGAACTACTTTAATGTCTTACTTATCATCATTATGAGTTATAAACTCTTGATTCAAAGTCAATGGCACTATGACTTGCTTGTGAATTCACACTTTGGTCATTATGAGCATGCTGCCTATGTCACCTCAACACACCCTACAATTTGTCTTCATTTTCACCCACAAGTCTAGCCTAAACATAGACCAACTCGCATCCACTCTCTCTCTCTCCCCCCCTGATTTTTTCCTCACATACACCATACATATCCCATAAAACCCTAACCCATTTGTTAACCCACACTAGTTGTATTCACTTGCTAGGTAAGCAACTTGCTCAAAGTGCCACATTGGTGCTCACATTGGCACATTTATTAACTTGCACGTTCACATCTTACTAAAGAGCACCACACTCAAACTACCACATCTTAATAGTCTCTGATAACAGGTGGTTTACTAACTGTAGAAAAATTGTAAGAAATTTTATTTATGAAACAAATGTATGTACACACAAGAAAGCTCCAGATAAGATAAGAGCTGAGTCCCCCTAAGAAATACTGGATAGCTACATAATCCACAATCCCTATCTTCTTTCTGGAGCTAGCAGTTAGGAGACAAACAAAAACAAAGATATCATGATAACGACACATAATGACAGCCTAAAATAATATTACTGACACTAAGATCTCCTATGCGCCCCACCCCCCCCGCTTTCAAGCTGAGGAGTAGATATCCAACATTCCTATCTTGGTTAAATTTTCCAAGAATCGTTGCATTGCCTATGACTTGGATATCACATCTGCTTCTTGACTTCTTGTAGGAATGTATTCCAGCTTAATTCCACCATCTTCAATTTCTATTTCTATCATGTTGCATCGGTTTCTTTACTATGCTTATTGCTGATTTGCTATCATTGTAGAGGAATGTAGAATTCCAATTCATTTGCAAATTAGCTAGCAAATAGTGCAACCATTGTACAGTTGCTCAATACTTTTTACTTTTCCAAGTTACTAAATTACCCCATACTTTAGTGCAATACCTAAATATTGATTTACAATCAAATTTGTCTCCTCCCCAGTTCGCATCCACTTCTATATCTCAACAGTTTGACCTTTTTAGAAAAACTCCTTTTCTTGGTGTACCCTTTAGGGACCTTAAAATTTGGTGGACAGCCTCCAAATGGTGCTTAGTGGGTGCATGCATAGCTTGGCTTACCCACTAATTGCATAAGCTAAATCTAGGTGAGTTAAAGACAAATATATTAGTTGCCTAACAAGTCTGGTACCAATCTCTGTGTATAGGGAGGTCATTTTCCTTCATCCAATTTTTCTAGTTGTATGGAAAGGGTGTGTTCATAGACTTACAACCTTGCCCATTTACTTCAACAAATTTTATATGTACTTACGCTGACTGAAAAAATTTCCTTTAAGCGTGCAACTTCCATTTTGAGGAAGTATTTGAGTTCTCCCAATTCTTTGGTTTCAAACCCTAACTTAATCTTCTTCAATTTCATTATTTCACTCTCATCATCAATCATCCACGTATACTATAAGTATTGATATTTCGACGCAACATCTTGGTTAGTGGCTCTACTATCAGTCCATAGTTCCTGATGAACCTTTGATTATACCCTGTTAGCCCCAAGAATCCCTGTAGTACCGTGATGGTGGCCGGTTTTGGCCATGTTTGTACTGCTGCAATCTTCTAAGGATCAGCTTTTACCCTTACTGCTGATATTTGATATCCTAAATAGGCTACGCTACGTTGTCCAAAGTTGCATTTTGACTGTTTGAGGAAAAGTTGGTGCTGCTTGAGTGTGGACAGGACAAGGTTAGTGTGTTACAGATGTTCAACCCACGTCTTGCTATACACTAAGATGTCATTGAAGAATATCAAGACAAATTTTCGAAGGAATCTTTTAAAAACCTCATTCATGAGAGCTTGGAATGTTGAGGGGGCGTTGGTTAGGCCAAATGGCATCACTAAGAATTCGAAATGGCTGTGGTGGGTACGAAAGGCTGTCTTTTCTAAGTTAGATGGCCACATCCTCACCTGATGGTAGCTAGAAGCCAAATCCAACTTGTAGAAATATGCTGCCCCATGTAATTCCTCTAACAACTCATCAATCACAAGGATGGGAAATTTATCCTTGATAGTTCTCTTGTTTAATGTGCGGTAATCGACGCAAAAACGCCATGTCTGATCAGCCTTGCAGACTAGTAACACCGATGACGAGTAAGGAGATCGGCTAGGTCGAATGATCCCTTTCCTAAGCATCTTCTCGCATTGCTTTTCAATTTCATCCTTCTAATTGTGGGGGTATCTGTAGGGCCTCACAATAATAGGTAGTGTGCCTGGTAATAAGCTTATAACATGATCACATGCTAGCTGTGGCGAAAGGCCTTGGGGTTTGTGGAAGACCTACTTGAAGGTGGTAAGAAGTTGCTACTTTTCATGTGTCTGATCAGCCTCCTTCATGGCTGCCGCAAGAGGTGTAGTCTCCACTATCTCTACCACTCCTTGTATTCTGATAGATTCCCCTCCCTTTTTAAATGACATTCTCATGGACGAGAAATCCTAGGCAATGGTGCCTAATGATTTCAACCAGTTAACCTTAAGAACAACTCCTACTCCGCTTAAGGGTAAGGAGTATAAGTCTAATTGGAAGGGAATTCCATCCACCAGCAACTGGACACTTTGGCAAACCCCTTCACTTCCGATTCTCTCCCCATTTGCTACTACCACCTGCAACTTGGCGCGAGCTTCTATCTGCAATCCCATTTGCGCTACTAAGGTCGAATTAATGAAGCTATGGGTGCTTCCCGAGTCCACTAAGACCTTAGTTTCCTAACCCATAACATTTCCCACTACCTTCATCGTTTGTGCTCTAGTCAACCCAGCCATGGCTTGCAAGGATATTTCCAGCTCACCCTCAGCCTCTTCCCTAATATGCTTCTTGCCCTTGTTCCGCCACTCCGAATCATCCTCTTTGCATTCCAACCAGAATAGCCTCTTACACTTGTGTCCCACTGTGAACAGTTCATCACAATTAAAGCAATAGGCCCTTGGCTCGTCGCTCTTCCAAGTCCGTCTTACTCAACCTCCGAATAAAGGGTGGTTTACTGCCGCTCGGATTGGTCATTACCCGGTGCGTTTTTCCCCCCATATCCTCCTTCGTTTGTTGGCCTCTCCTTTCATATAACCGAGCAAGATTCATGGCTTCTGAAAGGCTAGAAGGTTGATGGAGTTCCACCTCCACTGCAATAAACTCCTTAAACCCGCTAATGAAGATGCCAATTTCATTTTCAACCGTTAGGGTCTCAATTTGAGTGGAGAGCTGCTCAAACTTTCTTTGATATTGGTCTACCATGGTCACCTGGTGCAATTTAGCCAACTCCCCCATCTTGTTGCTTTGGATAGGTGGCCCAAACCTTAAGTCGCACAGGCGTTTAATCTCACGCCAACTTCCTATCATATTCTCTCGTTCCAGCTTCATGAACCACAGCTATGCATCTCCTTCCAAATGAAAAGCTGCCAGTTCCACTCTATCCTCCTCTTTAACCAACTGGTGCTTGAAAAATTGCTTGCTTCGGTTGAGCCAAGCAAAGGGGTCGTTACTTCCATCATATCTCAAAAAACCACATTTGGAATATTTGGGAATGTTCTATTTTCTTTCACGCCTTTCCTCTCCCTTCAAGTTGCCGTCGAATTCCGATGTTTGGTCCTGCTGCTTAGACATCGACCCCTCCCTCAAAAGGGTCTCCACTTAAGCAGCCAGCTGCTCCTAACGAGCTTCCATCCGTGCCATGCGTGCCCTATCTTCCTGGTACATTGCCACGAGGGACTTGAGTTGTTGCTACACTTTCCGCAAGTCCTCCATGCCTAGCTTTGATACCAATATGTTAGCGAATCTTGTAGAGGACCTAGTGACTATGGGTTGGGCATTCAAATTTGTTTCAATTCCTTTAGAGCGGGAATCCCTTCCTTATTTACCTATGATTGCATCATTACAAAGGGCTCGTTAGAGAGAACTCTAGATCTCTTGCACAATGTGTTTTAGATGAAATTCAAAGTCTGCCCTTCATTCCACTTGTTTCCGTTTTCAAGTGCAAGTTTTTCAAGGCGTAGGAAGGGCGGTTTGCTATTAGCAACTGCCTCCTATTTTTCCTCCTCCCACTACCTCTTTCATCATGCCACATCTAACAACCTTCCCTATTTGGCATGATCCGTTAACTGCCCTAATCCCTACACTACTACTTCTTAACCTGTCAGACAGACACGTCCTACACTACTTGTCCTTACAACTTGGACTAATTGCTGGAGGATGTCCTCCTACGTCTGTGGGTATAAACCTTCAATGGGGTTGATGAAGGCTGGCCTCTAATAGGCTGCTTTTGGCCAGCCACCACAACCATCTATTAAGTTGTCTGAAATGGTGATCAGTACATTAACCAAGAAATCCAACTCCTTGTTCATATGCTTCCTAAGAGATCCATCTTTTTTCGCTTTTACCACTAACTTCCTTAGCTTTCTACCTCATCAAGGTGGTGATTTTTTTGCCTAGCATGAGTTGTCCTCTTGCACAATATCAAACTTTAATCTTTTTTGTGGGTTTGGGATTCAAGTCCTCTGCAGATCTCTTTATTGCTAAGGTTTTTAAGGTAGGTATGAGTTGGGATGGTGAGACTTGTAGCATAGGAAGGGTGGTAAGGGTCGGTTTGTAAAGGTGATTCAAGAAGCTCTTCAAAATAAATATTTGATGGGTTGTGTTTTGGTAAAAGGATGTGAGAATGAGCTTATCCATCTGCAAATCAACCATCCAAAGCTTAGACAAGAAAGAGAGAGTGAAGACAAATCCGGTAAGAAGATGGAGGAAAACACTGCACTTCACATACTATCAACATCCATGACAAGTATAATGACAGGTGCTCTGAATTGTACAATGCCCAATTCCTCTCACCTATCCTATCTGATCATTCACTAGTTTTGGTCCGTATGGAGTATGGATTGAGGGCTAGAAGGAGCCCATTCAAAATTTTCAATTATTGGGCAGACCATGAAGGTTTCAAGGACCTAGTTAGCACAATATGGAGGAGGGATATCCAAGACTCTCACATGTTCCAGGTAGTAAAGAAATTAAGGCTTGTTAAGGAGGGTCTCAAAAGCCTGAACAGAGCTGAATTCTCCAACATATCGCTAAGAGTACAAAATGCGAAGCAACGTTTGGTTTAATTGCAAGCTACCATACATGCGGTTGGGGACACAACTAGGTTGGAGGAGGAACGTATAGCCTATAAGGAGTATTATACTCTAAGGGGGGCGGAGGAGAGCTTCTTTAAATAGAAATCTAGGAAAAAATGGTTGGAGTTGGGGGACAAGAATACGGCCTATTTCCACAAAGCCATGAAAAGTTTTCACAACCGAAGCTCCATACATAGATTAATTAGGGAGGATGGTAGTGAGGTGGCCGGGGAGAGAGAGGTTGGGCTAGAGATACTTCATTACTTCCAACGCTTATATGATCCACCTACACCTCCTACCACTCCTGTTGATGTGGAGAGTTTTACACCACGGACTTTGAATGACCAACAACGACTCGCCCCGGATGCTGATTTTTCAAATGAGGAGATAAAATGGGGCTTCACATCGCAAGCGAATGGAAAGGCCCCTGGCCCATATGGATTCTCTACCCTTTTCTTTAAGAAAGCTTGGGACATTATAGGTGAGGACATGATCAACGCCACTAGAGAGTTCATGAAATCAGGGCATCTACTGAAAGAGATCAGCAACACTACCATTACTCTAGTACCCAAAGTGGCCAACCCTACTAGACTGGGGGATTTCAGGCCAATAGCTTGTTGTAATGTCATTTATAAGGCGATATCCAAGGTACTTGCAGCAAGGGTGAAATCGGTGTTGCCTTCTCTAGTTGGGCGGGAACAAGCGGCTTTTGTCCCAGGTAGGAGGATAACTGATAATATCTTCTTGGCCTAGGAACTCATGGCAAACTACCATTCCAAAGTAGGAGCTCCCCGTTGTATGATGAAGGTGGACCTCCAAAAAGCCTATGACACAGTGAGATGGGATTTTGTTCTAAGGGTTCTTACGGCTATGCAGTTCCCTCCCCATTTCTGCCGTCTCATTAATCAGTGCATACCAATGCCGAAATACTCCATCAATATCAATGGGGAACTGGTGGGGTTCTTTGCAAGCAAAAGGGGCTTAAGGCAAAGGGACTCTATCTCACCTTACCTATTCGTCCTTTATATGGAAATCCTCTCCATGCGATTGAGACAATTAGTCCGGAATCCGGGTTTCTCACTTCATTGGAGATGCCAGAATGAACGCCTGACCCACCTCTGTTTTGCAGATGACCTCCTCATTTTTGCTAGAGGGAACAAGGAATCTATATCCTTGGTACAACAAACCTTACAGGATTTTCAGGCCATCTCGGGGTTGGCAATAAACAACCATAAGAGCAGCATTTTCTTTTCTCAGGTCCCAGCAAGTACTAAGGAGGTCATTCTCCAGTGCACCCAGTTCAGTGAAGGCCAACTACCTGCACGATTCCTAGGGGTCCCCCTCATATCTTCAAAACTCAAAAAACAGGATTGTGAGGTGTTAGTGGAACACACCTTGTCTTGAATCAACTTGTGGACAGCAAAATATTTGTCCTATGCGGGTAGGTTCCAATTAATCAGGTCTGTCCTCTTCTCCATGCAGGTCTACTAGTGTTCCATTTTCATCATTCCCAAGTTGGTTATCTCAAAGATAGAACAACTACTAAGGAATTTCCTCTGGAGTGGCAACCTACACATATTTACCAGAGCTAGGGTCAAATGGGCTGAAGTGTGTCAACCAAAAGGAAGTGGTGGCCTAGGGTTACTGGATATTCATCTGTGGAACAAAGCCATCCAAATCAAGCACATATGGAGATTATGCAAGGAAGGAGCAAAGAGTTTATGGCCGGAATGGATTCATTCCACTCTACTCAAGGGCAAGAATTTTTTGTCATCTAAAGCACCAGCCATCTGCTCATGGACATGGAAGAAATTACTCAAGCTGAGAGGATTGGTTAGATCTTGTTTCTATTGGGAACCAAATAATGGCCTTGAAATTTCTCTATGGGCAGACTTCTGGCTCCTGACAGGACCTTTGAATACCTTGCTTAGTGCACGAGCCATGAGCAGCATAGGTTTTCCAGATAGTACGAGACTATACTCCATAATGAATGGTGTATCCCTGAGGGCCCACTGTGGAATAGTATTAGCATTCCCCCCTCCATCAGACCGAATGGTATAGAGTCAGACCATTTTCGGTGCAAACACTCGAGATCTGGAGAGTACATCATCAAGAGTGATTATGGTTTCCTTAACCCCCCAAGACCCAGTGTACCTTGGCAGAGAGTAGTATGGAATAAAACCTCCCTACCTAGACATGCCTTTATACTATGGTTAGCCTGGTTAGGGAAGCTCTCCACCCTTGATAGGGTACACCGTTAGGGACTAGTGCAATCTACTACTTGCTTTCTATGTAACCGGCATCAGGAGGACCATTCCCACCTATTCTTCTAGTGCGACTACACATCGCAAGTTTGGAGTATAGTCTATGACTACATGCACTGCCTAGTCCAATCCAATAGTTGGGATAGTGATCAGATTTTTGATGGCATTGGGGGACTTACCGACCCATCAAAGATGGCGTGCAACACTAGCAGCAACAGTCTATTGCATATGGCACATCCGGAATCAAGTGCGGTTAGGGAATGACCTTCCAGGGATTAGCATGTTAGCACACCAAATATGAGCCTATATTAGGCCATTGTAATCCTAACACTTCACATTACTTTAGTGCCTAGGATTAATATGCAAGCACGATCATCAATTATGTGCTCTTTGTAACTTGATCTCACTTGTGCATTGTACTTCTTCAATTCTTCAATTTAATAATATTATTAATTACCCAAAAAGAATAAGGTAAGAACATTTTGATAATTTTGCCATGATACAAGATTCACAGCTGAACACAATAGGTTGGGATACAACCGACCATATAATGAAAACTTGGATGACTAAGGCGTTTATGCCACAACATAATGGTAGACTTATCTGAAATGGAAACTAATGACTTAGATTTAGACTCATTTTCACAACTAGAACCTAGTCCAGAGACATAGTAAAGACCATTGTGTCTCTTAGCATTGCTGGTCATCCTCCATGAAGATCAGTCCTATAGGACACAAGAAGTTGAAGAAAGTATAATTTGACAATCCAAATCCTCAATGAGTTTACTGGTAAAAGATTATATCAAAACTCGGAAACAAATAAAGCATCTTTTAGTTTTAAAATAGCCACATATACTATACCCTTTTCCTTAGCTATAACAAATCACCATTGGCCACTGAAATTTTGCTCAAATTTCTGCAAAAGGTAAGAGACTCAAATAAATATTAGGAGATGCATAGATGATCAGATGCCTTGGTATCAATAATCCAACTATCACAGCCAAGTCTTGAGAAACAATTAAAAAACTACCTAATTGAGCCCCGGTAGCTACTAATTTCTGATAACTACCTTAACCATCACTTGTTTTCACCCTGACTTAATAGCTGTTGAAGCATAGTCGATCTGATCAGCCGCTAGAGAAGTCATTGAGAAAATAGAACTTTGAGCTCTACAAGAAGAGTCTTTAGGTGTGTAAAATCCAAACTTTATTTTGGATCTTGGTCAATTCTTCAATTTTTTGAGTGGTGTCACTCATTATAGGTTAATTCCAGTCAAATAAGAATCAACTAATGCTCCAATACCATCAAGAAATAATATAGATTTATTTTGAAACCACAATAGATCTATACACAAGATGACCTATTTAGAGATAGTCCTAATATGGTTGGTAGCATTAACCATTATTGCACCAACCCTAACTACTTAAGAGCACTTAGTCTACCAACTTACAACAGTAAATGCTAAATCCACTGACTATAAGAAATGATTAACTATTCAAATCATATTTATATTTCTACATGCTTAATCAATTAACTAATGCTAAAAATACTAAAAATTGTACAAAGTTAACGAAAAAAATTTAAAAAATATATAAATAAAAGAAGAAACTTGGTAATTGCTGATTTTTAAAAAACTGGGGTCTAAAATTTTCGAAGTTTTTAAGAGTAGTCTCTGTAATTTACTATATTAAATATATGGTAGTTTGTTTGCACTCCATGTACTTTCTACTCATCAGCATCTCATTTTCCAATTCCTCCTTTGAGAATGGGCTCCAACTGGCAGATGCATTTTTGTGTCGTCTTTATGCATGACTGATGCATCAGTGCTGGCTTATTCCAGTTTGACTGCTTACTTTTCTATCCAGCAAATACTCTTAACATCATAAATTCACCCAGCCCCCCAAAAAAAATCACAAATATATATTAAAGAGGTTGTGTGTTATTCTTCTCCCAGCCTAGAGGCACTTGTTTTTTGTTTGATAGAATTCTATTTGTTTGTATTACTCTTTTTTCTATTTTTTTGCTGCTCTAACTACTGATTTGCTTATGGATTTAATTGCAGCTTGGAAGATGCTTCCGGATTCTTTGTATCCGTACTTTTTGGTCTTGGACCTTTGCTCGGTGGTGTTATACTTGTTGCGTTCACTTTAGCGTTACATTTGCAGCATGCCTTCCTCCTGGGGGCAGCCTCTGGAATTGCATTTGTCCTAGGTGCCTGGCGACCAGTGCAGCTACTTTTGTCTTCAAAAATCGGATGTTTACCTTTAACCTTGTTGCTTGGTGCTGGATCTGCAAGCATACATGTTATATCTTCAAGTGTCTTGGCACTCGTGGGTCGCAAGAAATCTTCAGTAAATAATCTACCTGCAGTTAGTGGATTTCCATTGAGTGTTTTCACCCTCCAATCTTTTTTGTCATGTGGAGCAGTTGCTTTGCATGCTTTGGCTGAGGGACTTGCACTAGGAGTTGCTGCTGCAAAAGCTTATGGGTTGGGTCAGCATATGGTTCTTCCAGTCTTCTTACATGGGCTTCCTAGAGGAGCAGCTGTGGCAAGCTGTATCTTTGGTGCTACAGACAGTTGGCATGGATCGCTTGCAGCAGCAGCCCTGATTGGATTTGTGGGTCCTATATCTGCAATGGGAGCTATTCTTACTGGCATTGACTACAGTGGTCTAGACCATGTAATGGTCTTTGTATGTGGGGGATTAATTTCAATCTTTGGTAGGATTGTTCAGAGAGCCTCAAGGTTAGAAAAAAGGAAAAGCAGTTTTGGACTGTTAATAGGTGTTGGATTTGCTATTGTCTGCTTAACATGCACCAAGTTGGTTTGTTCACACACACCATACTGCAACTCAGCTCCAGAGGCTGTTATATAGTTTGGTACATCTAGTGGATATGTGGAATTCCATGGTATATGTTGGATTTAAGATTGAATTCACAAATGAAGATCAAAGGGGACTGGAATATGGATATGGCTGGATGGCTAGACCGCCTTTGGGGGAATTTTTTTTTTTTTTTTTCTTACTGGATAATCATCTTATATGCGTGGATTAGAAGAAAGGATGTACCCGTTTTAGGACAGGGAATTCAAGTGCTGTAGCAACTAGAGATTTCTATTCTATGTTGCCCAATCTAATTGCCCAGATATTTTTAGTTAATTGATTGAAGTTCCAAGTTGTGTTGAGTGTATAGTTTGATTCTGTTATTGAAGTATCATGTGTAACTTCATGTGCAATTTGTCTTGGGAGAGACTAATTCCACAAGGAAAAAGGGTTTCAAAAGCGTGTTATTCTACTAAATTTCCTAAATCAAGCCTTCCTCAACTTTTTCTTTTCCCAATTTGTTCATTCCTAATGTTAGTCAAATCTTGTTTCTAGGCCTCGCACTTTCATTTTCTTTCAAGGCAGTCTGTTTCTCCATGCGAACAATTGTATATAGATCCTTGGTACTGTTCTTTTCCCTACAGCTTCCTTTCCAACGAATGTGGCCCATTGCAATTGGCATCTGCAGTATAGGGCTCTCAGGTGCAAGATTTCTTAACGAGTTCTTAACCTAATGGTAAGGCGAACTAGTCTTAAGCATGTGACCAATCATATAACGTCATGACTGAACTCAAGTGACTCCCAATGCATAACCATTTCATAATGTAATGGCTCATAACCCTTTGCATTACGGTCATGGAGCACTCCATGATAATACAAAGTGTAAACCCAATGGCAACACGTTAGCACGTGAGAAGTGCAATATATCCTAGGAGCAAGCTCGTCAAATTAAGAATGAAGACAACAAAGTGTTATTACAAATTAGGGAAATATGACTAAAATGACTTGTGTGAATGAGTGAAAATTTAATGAGCTAGAATTAGTGGGTTGTGTTAAAATACTCTTTTTAAAAAAAAACAAAGGAGTAGAAAGCATTTGCAAATTCTTATTTTGAGTTACATTTGAAAGAATGTTTGAAGATTGCCTCCACCTTTCTTTCTGTGATACTTCCAATTCATGTCGCACCTTTCGAACTTTTTTAGTATATATCCATTTGATTTCTTAGGAACGATTTGAGGTGTGTGTAGCGTGAACAGAGGTTGTGGGACCATGGACAAATTACTTTGTAGAAAGGAAGTTGGATAAATGGGAATCATTAGTGTTCTCTTTTTCTTTTACTGCACTTGATTTGATGTTAATTATTTCTCATCTTGTTTATTAGACTTCTTGTGGATTCTGCAATAATTTTTGGATTTAAAGAAGAGCAGTTAGTATGATGCTAATACTGTTGCAATATTCTTCTTTTGGTAGATATTATTTGGTGATATTATTTAAACTTTTAATTTGACTTATCCGTGTAGGAAGCTATTCCCGTTTAGTTTTGGTCGCGATACTTTATTGTGACAATCCCCTTTTTATAAAATATTCATTGTGACTTTTGTTAACATTTATGTACTTGTATGAATTATGAGGTAGAGCATCTATCTTACCTCAACCAGGTATCTCAGTGAACAAAAACTTCTAAAACGAATGCATCGGCTGCAAAATGGATCAGCAAGTGATGATCAGCATAGTGAAGTGATGAAAATGGAAAAGAAGATTACGGTGAAGTTTGCCTCAACAGTGTAGACATTCATTGATCACTTGAGTACCTCGGAACTTCATATTCTGACATGTTTAGTTTGATAATGGAATAAAATGAAAATAAAATTGCAATTTTAAAGAATATAATAAAAAGATAATAATTATTTATTATTATTTTTTTTGAGATCTTATGAATAAATATAAAAATATGTTATAAAAAATTAAAGAATTATTTTTTTTATCCTATAAAAGAATTGCAATTCTTCATTTCACACCGATAGTAATTTCATGAAATAACAATTTCACCAACGATATACAAAAATAAATTTGGTGAGAATAAATAGTTATTCTATTCCAATCTTATAAAATAAACCAAACATGCTATGTTTTACTTTAATAGAAATAAATATGCTGGTACTTTGTTTTCCCTTATCTTGGTGGTGCTTGAATATGTCTCTGGACTATAATACCAGCATCTGTGTTCAACTCTTACACATTTCGTTGTGCTATCATCATTTACAATATGAGTAACAGCTCACTTTGACCGCATTAGAGTTCCATAATCCATTTATCTTACCAGTTTGCAATTCTTTCTCCTCTTTTTGTTTAGGATGGATTGTAAAGGATTAGCAATTATTTCAAGATAGAAACTGCATTTGGCTAGAAGGATATACCAATGTTACAATTTTCTGGTCGAGTGATTTTTCACTTACCTAGTGCATTTTGAACTCTGATATTTATATTTAGATGTTCATTCTTCTTTCTAGTTGAAAATTTTGGTTCTTAAATTCAATAGTTGTAATTGATTTTCTGGCTTAGAGCCAAGTGTTTCTGCACCGTATAAGACCAATATTCCATAATTTGTCGGAACTATAGAGAATTAGAATCCTCTACCAAATACAGTAGTTACAACTTCAAAAGATCTAGGCTCAAATAAGGTTTAAAAGAAAATAAATTTTGAACTAAAAGAATTTTTATGTTTTAGATTTTTCATACAAAATCTAAATTTAGACCAAATAATATTTTGTTGTACAACTATTCTTCAAAAATTGAATATTGCAAAAGAAGACTACTGAGGTGTAAGTCATCACTACTCAATGAAATCATCCCTTATATCATACCACAAGTAATAGCAAACAAGTTACAATCATTAACATGCTACTCATGATACAACCATATGGTGCAACAATACTCACAACCAATTGGAAATTGTGTGCAACCCAAATTTATGCCCCCCCTCGGCCCAAATGCTAAGGGCTAGGAAATAAATTCCAACATGTCAGCAAGTTCTAATCACTCTAGGCAACAACCCTCTTAGCTCATAGATTCAATATCTCATCGCAAGCTCAAAGTTTAAGTGTAATTAATTAATAAAAACTTTGGTAGCGATTTAAGCTCAAATGAATTGTTTATTATTATATATTTTCTTTCCTTTTGTAAATAATAGATGTGATAATACATAAATATGCCTAAGAGTATGAACATGAGAGGCACACATAGTCTACTCTGACCCTTAAGCAGTGAATCTCTAAACAAAGACTCAATCAAAGGACGGCATTTCCTTATACCAAGTAGCTTCTAGAGGTTGGGCAAGGTTACATTAGACAAAGAATCACCTTTGTACAACATTTCCATATCACCGTGTAATGTTGACAACCTTCTTCATGCAAGTTATGCAATGCATATCTAATTTTTATTTACTTCTAATAACTATAAGGTGATCATCCAAATATAGTAGACATTGAGCAAAAGATGAAAAGCAATATGATGCAACAAACAGCATTCCATTCCATACAATTAGAATATTTTCACAAAACAGAATAGCCAATATCAAACACACACCCATAAGCTCTTTTATATTCCAATTATAAAATCAAGAAATTACCTCTCTTATTTTAACTACTTTGATATCAAGAACTAGAAAATTCTAGTTTATCATCCTTTGAATTCTAAAACATTTAACTCCAATAACATCTTAAACTATATGTATTTTCTTCTCATAACAATTAAATTACAAATATTTCGCCAATTATATTATTTAGGAAGTAAAATTGCTTTACTATCCATCTTTTTAATTTATTTTTTAGAGCATTTCACTAGATTTTGAAATAATGAATATAATGTGTAACACCCTAGAATCTCAAACAACCTACCATATGTCATTACTAAATAATGATATGCTAATGCTTTTGATCTATCTAAAGCTACATATATTTGTATAATCCTGCCATATATCATTCACTATACTTTAATAATTAACATGTCTAAGCAATTACTATAAACTACCTTGCCACCACAACATCATAATTTACTTAATAAAAAATGAAGCTCGAGTTGCCCATGCTATAGCTAAAAATCATTAACCACAAGTTAAATGCAAAGTCTATTGTTTATCTTTATCTCCAAATATGCTCAGTCTAAACCTTATCATGAAAGAGAAGAGTCTATCCACCAATTCCATTACGTAACCCTTAATCATTAAAATAATAAAAATACTCTACATTATCTCCATCTTGTCTATAATCAAAGCCTAGTTCATCATAAACCACATGGTCATCTATATCTACAACCGAAAAGAAAGTCTCATAAGGGGTGGGCTAATACCTCACATATGATGCTCATAAGCATATGGGCATGAAAAGTCAATACATGATTCACATACATTAAATGTAAACGGAAAAGCAACAATCAAATTATTATCTTTACTTAGGGTTTGCAACCAACATAGAGGTACTCATGCCCCCGTACACTTTATTCATTATTAAATTTTTATTATATATATAGTGTGATACATTTAAGATATTACAATCATCGCCCCTGATACTACAGTATTGGGAAATACCACTCTCAATTCCAATATTCACGAGTCATCCTAAAAGTCTACTCAAATTATTTCAATGTGTGATTTCACTAAGGATAATGACACATAGGGATTGTCAAGATGTCCCTTGAAGATTTGCTAGCTTTGGCCCTTAGGATGAGCTATGCACAAGCAATAAGCCAATTTATTAGCTAAATAATATTTAAGTTTATTTAGGTACTACACTACTAAGCACATCCATCAAACAAAGTACTCATGTACCTAATGTCACGCTAATCACACTTTTCATATCCTACTCAACTTCTAACCTGATCAAACAATGCAACAATAACTACTTTAAACCCTAATAAAGCTAAATTAATTTATCTTTAAGTTGCTTAGATAATTGGATAACATACGAAAATCAAAAGATATAGAAAAGCATGTTTTTAAGAAAGATATAGGGCACTCAAGCAAGAACATGGGTATATTGTTCCCTATGTACCTCTTTAGAAAAAGGCATATGAGGGTGTTTGTAGGCATGTAGTACATGAGTAAAAACATGGGTGTATTTCTTCCCTATGTATCTCTCAGCCAACAAAGAAAACTTAATATGAAGAGCAACACAATTGTGTACTTTTTTAGGCATGTTCATAACCAACACAGGAGCAAACATAGCCATGTTTGCCTGTATACTCCCTAATTACTCTTTTTCAAGCGAAAATGATGATTTTATTCCAAAATCGTTTGTAGATCAATGATCCAATGTGTAAAACAACAAGAATTTCACCCAAAAAAAAAAAAATTCAACTTACCCAATCAAAATCCCTAGATGTGGTAAACACATAACTATTGCTCAAGGGTTCTACATGTTTTGTGAACCTCTAACCCTCGAACACGTGTTACAACCATCAACATGTGAGAAAACATAAAAAGATGATTTAGATTATATACTTACCTTGCTAAACCATGTTGCTTTGCATGAACAAGAAAGAGGGGTTTGCTAGATAAGGCTTTTTTTTTTTTTTAAGAGAAATAGAGAAGAGATAACTTAACAAAAAGGGGATAGAGAGTAGTTCTATAGGGTATTTAAACTGTGCTAATAAAAAGTCCAAATTACCTTTAGTTTTAAAATATAATTTTCTTTTTATTTTTTTGGGTTTTACATGTTGAATTCCCAAGATTAAAGAAATTGAATACTTCCATGACCAATATCTTTATAAATCAACCAAAAATCCTTAAGATCCTTCAAAATACTCTATATTATTTTTTTATCTTTTCAATTCGAAACCAATAACAAAATCATTCGATCTCATAATTCTAATAAGTTTATCAACTAATCTCTAATAACATTTTCATTTTCATCTTCTTAAACCCAACCTAGGAATGAATTCAACCAGACTTATTGTAGCGACCTACCTACTAGGTCTGATTCTTGAACCTGTTTTAATATTCCTGTAACTATCCTTAGTACCTGTAGGTAGGTTGCTATGCCGTCTCTGAATTAGAAATAAGGCAAATTTTGCTAATATTGAACCAGTAACTCCAACCTGTATGTAATTTTATAAATGTCCTATAAAATGGCGCTAACATTGCTATCATTTCATATCCACATCATATCTAAACACATGTACTTAAAATCTCCTATCACATCATACATCATATATATATATATACCATCGGAATCTGCATTCCCGGTAAGTAGGCACAGCCCATGATTAATCCTGTAGCCTTAAGTGGCTTAAAAGATTACAAATCCAACCTTATACTCACAAATATTTACATTACAATATGAAGATAACACCTATAGATCTTATTTACAAGTACTACAACATCATGTACAGGACAATCCTATTACAAATAACAGGGGTTCAAAAATGGAACTAAGGGCTTCTTTGCCTCTATTGATGCTTTCCAAAAACCCGAGTCTCTAACAACTTATTTTTCAGTACCTGTACCTGAGGTTAGCAAAAACACTAACTCCTCAGCTTCTTAAGAAGCAAAGTGAGTACAAAATCAAGCAACCCAGCAAAAACAAACAACAAAATCACATAATAGTAATAAAAAATATTATCAAATACCTCAAAAGTAATTACTCAAGCAAGCAAGTTTTCAACTCAAAGTTATACTCGCACGAAACCCAATTCAATTTATTACATTTTAACATCACCATAATCTTACTTAATGATATTTTCCCTGTAATTCCATTTTGCTAAACACATAACCTTTTCATTGGAGACCATTTCAATCACTCATGTTTACTCACATGTCACAAATATTTTTCAGTTAACCCAGGCAAAGCCTGTCAACTGGTAGATAAACTACCCTTATGTACTTCTCAAAACTTAATGTTTTCTCAACCAATTAAGGCATCCTTACATACTCTTTTTAGTTAGAAACATTCAGCTTGCCTTTCACCTGCCTCGAACAAAAGGGGTGACCAGATCCCTATAGGTCACTGAACCAGGCCGATCCGTCGACCATGCCTCAAACCCATCCGAGTTGACTCAAAGGTCGTACCACAAACTTACTAGGCAGGGAACATGACTTTTCTTATATTAAGTGTTTTAGGTTAGTAGGCACTTATAGTCTAAACCCCATTTTATTATCTATTTAGATATTTCATCGTTACTAAGACAACAATAGTATGAACTCAACCAGTCATATAAACCCCATCTAATAAGCTAAAAATAACCTAGCATTACATCACAATCATGAAGCATTCAATAATTTAAGTTCATTACATCACATACAATCAGGAATAGTATAATCAAATCCCGTACCTAACTCTCATTCTAGGATTTTCTAGAATGTTCCCTTTTTTTTTTTTTCTCATAATCCAACCATATCATGACACACAACCAGCCATCAGCAAACCAAT
Source organism: Laguncularia racemosa (assembly GCA_037954665.1). NCBI lineage: Eukaryota > Viridiplantae > Streptophyta > Magnoliopsida > Myrtales > Combretaceae > Laguncularia > Laguncularia racemosa. The sequence goes on along the minus strand of JBBMOL010000522.1, from coordinate 148,391 downwards.
GTAATTCAACAATCCTCCTGCATTGATCATAGTAAGTGATCGTGCAGGGTAATTTCAGCCAACAATAAGTAGTCTACATTATCAACCACTTGTACCCAAGAGAGGAGTTAAGAGGGGTACTCACCTGAAACAATATATGCCAATCCAAACAGTCGCACCAACCAAGTTCCTTTGTCCTCTTTACTCAACAGAAATACTTGAATCATCAATATACCAATCAATGTTACCTCATTTACTTTATTGAACCTTAAATTGCTAATTTAGTATTCCAAACCCCTAAATTCCATCCTAACCTCGTATAATCCACCATTTTCATACAATTTCTAATTCATATACATACGGGTATATTACGCTCTATTATATATTAATATAATTAAATTTCGATCTGATTCTATATTGAATTATATGGTTCTAAATTATCACGATCTTGCACCGAACACTCCCGTTTTTGTTTCATAACTAACCTAAGATTCTTAAAATAATATTATACTTCAATGAACCTCAACTGAACATCAAATTCAACTAATCAAATCAAATTCCCTAATTTCGCTAAGGATTTAATTCGGCCAGAACAAGGTAATTAGCTTGAAAAATTCACTAAAAATAGAAAACGACTCCAATCTGAACAATTATTGACTTGGTGATCTAATAAATCATATAAGGATCTTATATACTAAACATTACATAAAAAATACATCATTTGACCTATTCATTTTCCAATTTAATTTACGACCAGAACAAAGCATTTCTTAAGGACCACATATTTGTGATTCAAATTTCATAAAAATAAAATTATCACATTAATACTCATACAAAATTATGCTAGAATACCAAAAATCATAATTTTTAATCAACATTTGATATTTTTAACAAAAATAGGAAATGTTTTGCATTATTGGGGGCTACTCCATTCACCGGCCTCCGGCCACCAAAGCCGGCAACCACTATGTCGACCGGAATCCTCGCCCACCCAAAACCTCAACCCTGGCTTAGCGTAGCAATAGATTTACGCTAACCCCTTCGAACGAACAGAAAAAATCCTCCCTATTTAATTTGAATTTTTTTTCTTCAATTTCTTCAAATTCTTTTTACATCCTACTTCAATCTTGTTCTTCTTCCTATCCTAATGATTTCATGTTGGAAATTTGAATTTCAATTTGCCCAGAAAATTCGGATGAAATTGAGAGAGTTTTGGTTTTTTTTTTTTCTAATTTTTGATGATTTGTTTTATCTTCTCTTTCTATTCTAATGTCTATATATATATGTATATATATAATATTACTTACTTAATTTTGCTGACATTGAATGAGGGTGATGTTCTGCATTTTTTTTCCTTCCTCTCTTTTTTTTTTCTTTTTTTTTAGCTATAATATAATATAATGTGTACATTTTTTTTTACATATTTATATATTCCATATATGTATGTATATATATATATATATATATATATATATATATACATATATATGCCCATATAATTCATATTATTATTATTATATATATATTTTTTATTTTATTTTTAGCATATAACATATATATACATACATATATATACACACACACATTCATTTTACCTTACACACACACATATATATACTATTTTAATAAGTTTAAATCCTCACATTTTTCCCTCCTTAAAATAGTTTCATCCTCGAAACTACTATGCAGGTACAAGTCATTGTATTTTAATATCCTACACTTAAATTACAAAACACTTAGAATTTAAGTAAGACCATACATATTTATATCCTAAGGGTGAAACAGAAGTTACCTGCTTAGAATAAGTCTAGGTATTTAATCCTCATATGATCTTCTCTCTCCCATGTGGCCTCTGCCTTAGTATGGCTATTCCAAAGGACTTTTATAAATGTAATATCCTGGTTTCTGAGTTGCCTAGCGGACCTGTCCAAAATGGCAATGGGATACTCCTCATATGTCATGTTCTCTTGGAGTCCTTTTGGTAGATGTTCTAAGACAATTGTCGGATCGCTAACACATTTCTTCAATGAAGACACATGGAATACATTATGGATATTGGCTAACTCAGTAGGTAACTCAAGTTCATATGCCACAGCTCCAATCCTCCTCTGAATCTGGTATGGACCAATATAACGAGGACTCAACTTCACTTTTACTCCAAATCTCCTGACCCCCTTCATAAGTGATACTTTCAAGAACACAAAGTCTCTAACTTGAAACTCTAATGGTTTTCTACGTTTATCAGCATAACTTTTCTGTCTACTTTGTGCTGTTTACATTCTGGCATTTATCACTTGAACTTTATCCTTCAGCTACTGGAGCATTTCTGGTCCCACTACTTGTTTCTCTCCAATCTCATCCCAATATAATGGGGATCTACATTTTCTTTCATATAGGGCTTCATATAAGGCCATCTGTATAGTACTATGATAGTTGTTATTATATGCAAACTCGATTAGTGGCAAATGTTCATCCCAATTACCACCAAACTCTAAAACACATGCTCTCAACATATTCTCAAGTGTCTGTATGGTTCTCTCTGTTTGACTATCTGTCTAAGGATGATAAGCTGTACTGAACTTCAATTTGGTGCCCATATCTTCCTGTAGGGTTTGCCAAAATCTAGAAATAAACTTGGGATCTTTATCATAAAAAATAGAAGCTGGTACTCCATGTAATCGCACTATTTCCTTACTATATAATGCTGTTAAGTGAGATAGTGGCATGCTCTGCTGAATTGGAAGGAAATGAGCTAATTTAGTCAGCCTATCAACGATTACCCAAATAGCATTATGCTGTTTCCTGGTCCCAAGTAATCCTATAACAAAATCCATGGTAATCTGCTCTCACTTCCATTCAGGAATGGAGAGAGGTTGTAATAACCCTCTAGGTTTTTTATGCTCTGCTTTAACTTGTTGGCAAGTGCTACACTTTGCCACATATTCTGCAATGTCTTTCTTCATCCCTAGTTACCAATACACCGATTTCGCATCCCTGTACATCTTATTGCTTCCTGGGTGGTTTGTATAAATGGTATGATGAGCCTCATCTAGAATTTCTTTTTTGATCTTCTCTATTGCCGGTACGCATAATCTACCTTTGAATCTTAATACTCCAGTCTCATCACATATAAAGTCGGGATATCTAATCATACTATTCTTGACTTTTTGCAGTTCCTCATCAGTTAGCTGTGCTTCCCAAATCTGATCTTTCAATGTAGGCTGAATACTCAAACTATTTAATTTAGATTCCACTCTTGGCCATATAATTTCTAACTGTAACTGCTCTAAATCCCTCTACATTTCTACTTTATCAGTGATTAAAGTTGCCAGATTGCTACACTGTTTCCTACTTAATGCATCAGCAACTACATTAGCTTTACCGGGATGATAGTGAATGGCTAGATCATAGTCTTTCATCAATTCTAACCATCGCCTTTGTCGCATGTTCAACTCTTTTTGAGTAAGAATGTATTTCAAACTCTTATGATCAGTATATACATCACATTTATCACCATACAAATAATGTCTCCAAATTTTTTAAGCAAATATTATAGTAGCCAACTCCAAATCATGAGTAGGATAATTCTGCTCATATGGTTTCAACTGACGGGAAGCATATGCTGTAACTTTGTCATCCTGCATCAGTACACACCCTAATCCAATCTGAGAGGCATCACAATATATAGCATACCCACCTGTTCCACTAGGAATGGCCAAAATAGGAGCTGAAACTAATCTCCTCTTTAATTCCTGAAAGCTTTGCTCACATTGGTCTGTCCATTCAAATTTGACTCCTTTCCTCATCAACTGAGTCAAGGGTACAACTATCTTTGAAAAGTCTTTCACAAATTTCATGTAATATCCTGCCATACCAAGAAAACTTCTTACCTCCCTGACTGTGGTAGGAGGATTCCACTCTGTGATGGCCTTAATTTTTGCAGGATCTATAGATATTCTAGAACCTGACACAATATGGCCTAAGAACGCAATCTGGTCTAGCCAAAAATCACATTTCTTTAACTTAGCATACAACTGTTTTTCCTGTAGAGTTTACAACACCTTTCTTAAATGCTTAGCGTGCTCCTCATTATCTTTAGAATAGATCAAGATATCATCAATGAATATAACATAACCACAAAGTCATCCAAATATTCTTTAAATACCTTATTCATCATATCCATAAAGGCAGCTGGGGCGTTAGTTAAACCAAAAGGCATCACCAGCAATTCATAGTGACCATACCTAGTTCGAAAGGCAATCTTTGGTATGTCAACCTCCTTCACCTTCAATTGATGATATCCAGCTTGCAGATTAATCTTCAAGAATACAGTTGCTCCCTTCAACTGATCAAATAAGTCATTAATCCAGGGTAAAAGATATTTATTCTTAATGGTTACCTTATTTAACTCACGGTAATCTATACATAAACGTAGACTACCATTCTTCTTTTTATAAATAACACTGGTACACCCCAAGGTAACATACTGGGCCTTATGAAACCCTTATCCAATAATTTCCGCAACTGCTTTTTCAACTCCATCAATTCTATAGGAGCCATACGATAAAGAGCTTTGGATACAGGTTTCGTACCTGGCATTACCTCAATGCCGAATTCAACTTCTCTATCTGGGGGTAAGCCTAGTAATTTCTCAGTAAATACTTTTGGGAATTCACATACAATTGGGATATCCTCCACTCTCTTCTCTTTCAATTGTGTATCTACCACTGAAGCCAAATATCCCATACATCATTTCTTCAATAATTTCTTGGCTTTATTAGCTGTTATGATCTTAGGTATTGATCGCCTTATACTCCCTCTAAAACTGAATGCTTCCTCATCTAGTAGACAAAACTCTGCCACTTTATCTCGGCAATTTAGATGCACCTTATACATGGTCAGCCAATCCATGCCAAGGATAACATCATACCCTTTCATCTTAAGAACAACCAAATCAGCTGGCAATTGCCGCCCTTCAATCACCACAATACCATTCTCTAATTGATAACCTGCTATCCTCTCCCCTCCAGAAGGAGTACTTACCACATATTCACATTTCAGACTCTTCACTACAACCATGTTCCGTCTCACCTAGTCTTTGGCGACATAAGAATGGGTTGCTCCAGTGTCAAACAAGGCATAAGCGGGATTATCATCTAATCAAATCACACTTGAAATCATCAAACACATCACATTCCACTTCCAGCAATTATTGTTAACATCTTACTCAATGACAAGTTAAGCATAGTCACATCTACAACCTAATTACTTCATGTCTACACCCATGAACACATCTATATATTCACGTTTGCAGATACACACTTACACTTACTTATAGGCATATATTCACTAATACAATTTGTTTAACCCTTAAGCAGATACAACTATTTTACATATGTACGCATGTAAATTCATGTCTGCACACACATTCATGCATATTTACACATATAGATTCATTCATTAATTCAATTACTCAATTCATAACAAGCATCAGCACCCCATACACATCAAAATTCACACACATATACATATTTACACTTATACATTTACATATTCATATAGATATATAGGTTCATTTACATTACAACTATTTAACCATCAAACTATCAGATAAGTTTAGCAGTCTTACCTGCTACTACATCATCCACATTAGATGGCTCTGTCTGTTGTATAGTAAAGACTCACGCCTGAGTTTGAGGTCGCGATCTACCCCTCCTAGGATTAAGATCATGCCTAGGTGCTGGGGCCTGAGTTTAAGCCTGAGTCTACTGACCTCCCTCACTCCTACCCTGGCAATTATGGAAAGTATGACCAAACTGTCCACAAGTGTAACATTGGAGGTCCTTAGGATTCTGACATTGCCTAGCAATGTGTCCATTTACCCCACATCTATAACATTTTCCTCTCAGCTGAGGATATTCATTAGCCTTGTGATTACCCTTACACTTCCAGCACACTATAGTATAAGTCTAACTCCTCTGAGGTCAGACTGGTGGCTGATACTGCTTCTTTGCTTTTCCTTTATCCTTACTCCATTTTTTCCCAAAACCACCTCCATCCTTTCTTTTGTGTGAAGGACCCTCCATACCCTTCATATCCCTCACCCGTTCCAGTATATGAGCTTCATTCACAATCTCCACATAAGTCACAACTTTACTTCTTTTCAGCTCCGCCTGAAAATAGATATCCAACCCCGTACGAAATTTATCAGCTTTTACCTCTTCATCATTCTGATAGGCCAATTGAGCGAATTTCAACAATCTGCTAAACTCTCGCTCATATTCCATTATGCTTCTACCATTTTGCTTTAATTCATAAAACTTTTCCCTCATTTTATCTTATACACATGAGGGAAAATGTTGACTTAAGAAAGCATCCTTAAATGCTGGCCAAGTAATTGAAGCTTCCATAAGCTCCTTCTGTGATACTCACTAATCATGTGCAGTATCCTCTAATAGTACTACAGCATAGTCCACCTTTTTATCTTCAAGAACATAATGTACCTAGAAAGCTCTTTCTATAGAGTTTATCCAATTCACAGCTGTAGTGAGGTCTAGACTCTTACCATCAAAGGGCTTTACAATCCTCTATACCCTGGCTAGTTTATCCCCACCTGATCCCGCGGCCATAGCTTCAGCCCAAGCTTGCATTACAGCAACCATCTGCTCCATTGGATTCTGTGGAGCCAGCGGTGGGGGTGGTGGAGGTGGTGGAGGTAAATCCTCTTGCTGATCATAAGGGACCATATTCCTGGTCCTCCTTCCTCTACCTTTACCTCGACCTCTTCCACATTCCATTTACTGCAATCAAATCTACATAAATAAGTACACTTGAATCAGAAATCAAACACTTAAACTTCTTAAACAAGCATCTATATTCTACAATACACAAATACATCACAATTTGGTAAGTCAAATCAATTAACACAACTTAAAGTCTTCATTCATCCTAACCACCCCACACAAGCTCACACAGGTTTAATCATAATACCTAAACCTAAGCTCTGATACCACCCTGTAGCGACCTACCTATTAGGTCTGATTCTTGAACTTGTTCTAATATTCTTGTAACTATCCTTGGTACCTGTAGGTAGGTTGCTATGCCGTCTCTGAATTAGAGATAAGGCAAATTTTGCTAATATTGAACTTGTAACTCCAACCTGTATGTAATTTTATAAATGTCCTGTAAAATGGTGTTAACAGCGCTATCATTTCATATCCATATCATATCTAAACACATGTACTTAAAATTTCCTGTCACATCATACATCATATATATATATACCATCGGGATCTGCATTCCCGGTAAGTAGGCACAGCCCATGATTAATCCCGTAGCCTTAAGTGGCTCAAAAGATTACAACTCCAACCTTATACACACAAATATTTACATTACAATCTGAAGATTAACACCTATAGATCTTATTTACAAGCACTACAACATCATGTACAGGACAATCTTATTACAAATAACAAGGGTTCCAAAATGGAACTAAAGGCTTCTTTGCCTCTATTGAAGCTCTCCAAAAGCCCGAGTCTCCAACAACTTATTCTTCAGTACCTGTACCTGAGGTTAGCAAAAACACTAACCCCTTAGCTTCTTAAGAAGCAAAGTGAGTACAAAATCAAGCAACCCAGCAAAAAAAAACAACAAAATCACATAATAGTAATCATCAATATTATCAAATACCTCGAAAGTGATTACTCAAGCAAGCAAGTTTTCAACTCAAAGTTATACTCACAAGAAACCCAATTCAATTTATTACATTTTAATATCACCATAATCTTACTTAATGATATTTTCCCTGTAATTCCATTTTGCTAAACTCATAACCTTTTCAATGGAGACCATTTCAATCACTCATATTTACTCACAGGTCACAAATATTTTTCAGTTAACATAGGCAAAGCCTGTCAACTGGTAGATAAACTACCCTCATATACTTTTCAAAACTTAATGTTTTCTCAACCAATTAAGACATCCTTACATACTCTTTTTAGTTAGAAACATTCAGCTCTCCTTTCACCTACCTCGAACAAAAGGGGTGACCAGATCCCCATAGGTCATTGAACCGGGCCAGTCTGTCGACCGTGCCTCAAACCCATCCGGGTTGACTCAAAGGTCATACCACAAACTTACTAGGCAGGGAACAAGACTTTTCTTACATTAAGTGTTTTAGGTTAGTAGGTACTTATAGCCTAAATCCCATTTTATTATCCATTTAGATATTTCATCGTTACCAAGACAACAGTAGTATGAACTCAACCAGTCATATAAACCCCATCTAATAAGCTAAAAATAACCCAACATTACATCACAATCATGAAGCATTCAATAATTTAAGTTCATTACATCACATACAATCAAGAATAGTATAATCAAATCCTGCACCCAACTCTCATTGTAGGATTTTCTTGAATGTTCCTCGTTTTTTTCTCATAATCCAACCATATCATGACACACAACCAGCCAATAGGAAACCAATGTAATTCAACAATCCTCTTGCATTGATCACAGTAAGTGATCGTATAGGGTAATTTCAGCCAACAACAAGTAGTCTATATTATCAACCACTTGTACCTAAGAGAGGAGTTAAGGGGGGTACTCACCTGAAACAATATATACCAATCCAAACAGTCGCACTGGCCAAGTTCCTTTGTCCTCCTTACTCAACAGAAATACCTGAATCATCAGTATACCAATCAATGTTACCTCATTCACTCTATTGAACCCTAAATTGCTAATTCAGTATTCCAAACCCCTAAATTCCATCCTAACCTCATATAATCCACCATTTTCCTACAATTTCTAATTCATATACATACGAGTATATTACGCTCTACTATATATTAATGTAATTAAATTTCAATCTGATTCTATATTGAATCGTATGGTTCTAAATTATCACGATCTTGCACCGAATACTCCCGTTTTTGTTTCGTAACTAACCCAAGCTTCTTAAAATCATATTATACTTCAATGAACCTCAACTGAACATCAAATTCAACTAATCAAATCAAATTCCCTAATTTTGCTAAGGATTTAATTCGGCCAAAACATGATAATTAGCTTGAAAAATTCACTAAAAATAGAAAAGGACTCCAATTTGAAAAATTATTGATTTGGTGATCTAATAAATCATATAAGGATCTTATATACTAAACATTACATCAAAATACGTCATTTGACCTATTCATTTTCCAATTTAATTTACGACCAGAACAGAGAATTTCTTAAGGACCACATATTTGTGAATCAAATTTTAGAAAAATAAAATTATCAAATTAATATTCATACAAAATTGTAGCATAATACCAAAAATCATAATTTTTAATCAACATTTGATATTTTTAACAAAAATAGGAAGTTTAGGGTGTTACTGGGGGCTGCTCCGTTCACCAGCCTCCGGCCACCAAAGCCGGCAACCACTATGTCGGCCGAAATCCTTGCCCACCCAAAACCTTAACCCTAGCTTGGCCTAGCAGCAGATTTATCCTAACCCCTTCGAACGAATAGACAAAATCCTCCCTATTTAATTTGATTTTTTTTTCTTCAATTTCTTCAAATGCTTGTTGCATCCTACTTCAATCTTGTTCTTCTTCCTATCCTGATGATTGCATGTTGGAAATTTCAATTTCAATTTGCCTAGAAAATTCGGATGAAATGGAGAGAGTTTTGGTTTCTTTTTTTTCTAATTTTTGATGATTTGTTTTATCTTTTCTCTCTATTCCAATGTCTATATATATATATATATATATATATATATTACTTACTTAATTTTGCTGACATTGAATGAGAGTGATGTTCTGCATTTTTTTTTCCTTCCTCACTTTTTTTTTCTTTTTTTTTTTAGCTTTAATATAATATAAGGTGTACATTTTTTTTACATATTTATATATTCCATATATGTATATATATATATGCCCATATAATTCATATTATTATTATTTTATATATATTTATTTTATTTTTAGCATATATATATATATATATATATATATATATGTATATATACATTCATTTTACCTTACGCATACACATATATATATACTATTTTAATTTTAACATTATTGCTTAAGTTTAGATCCACACACTTATAACTACATATTCTTCAACTTACATTTATTGACTTCTCAATCTAAACTTCCATAACTTTTTGAAATCTCGAAGTTAAAATTGTACTTCCTCAAGAATCTCTCTAAATAGGGACTATAAAAACACTTCATCATTTTTTCAACCCAGTAAAATTAACATTTGTTCATATTAATTTTCCTCATATTAACCCATAACCAAAAATTTGTTTAAATATTTCATAACACGTAGTTTATAATTACTCTATGCTTCCAATCATAACATTTTCTTAAAGATACATAAAATACATTGCAATTCAACCCTTAACAAATTGAATTAAACATTCTTTCTTTACCCCTTGTCATATATTTGACCCGTGATCATCATATGATCAATCCATAACAACTAAAAATCAATCACTCAATCAATTATCTCATACTATCCAATTTTGTTCCTTTCTCAACTCTTCAATCATAAAAAGCAATTATTTTATAGAGTAACCAGACCAAATAATCTTTTCTTCTAACAAAAATCCACTTTCATCTATAATGTAATTCATTATGTACAAAATCCAAAATATAAATCAATTTTTTATATTTGCTCAAACTTTCAAGTAAATCTCATCAATAAATTATCCAACAATGAATTGAATCAACTCTTTCATCCATACTTTTATTTTGTTGCTCTAAATCATCATCTAAATATGTACTAAAAAATATTCATAATATAAACTTGATGATTTGGCTCATAATACTAAAACCATAATAAGTATGATGACAAACTCAAAATTCAATTCCTTAACACTACTTTCTATATATATATTGCTTATTGAATCTCTTCATAGCAAGATGCAACACACCTAATCCACTATGGCAATGAAAATTCACCGCATAACCTACTTAAATAGAATATGTAAGGTTACAGTTATTAGATGAATTTTTAAACCAATTTTAGGACTTTGAAATCATTGATTAGTTTTTGAAAACAGTTCAATGGAATATTGGTTTTTAAAAATGTTTAATTAGTTGCTTTCATGAAAAAGCATAGTAAAGTAAGATAAGATAGTCTAAGTCCTAGGACCTATAAGGCCCACAAAATATATCCAAAAAGGGAATAGGCTATAGAGCCACAAGCAACTCCTAATAAGTTTAAGTGCACACTAAAACATAAAATATAGTTTGGAAAAGAAAACATTGCTCAATCATAATCATAGATAATGTAGTCTAAATCCGCGATCTTGTCTCAACACTTCCTTAGAACCATATCCCATCAAATTGTAAAGTGAGTAGTAAAATCCTCACTGGAAAAAGAAAAGAAGAATGTGCTACAAGGGCTCAATACATAGTAACACAAACACATTTACACATGTCAAGTAAACCTACAACTAATACAATAAACAATCATTTAATTCAATTAATTATTTTATATAAATATTTAACATGGGAGTGTTCATGACTCCAGGCATCATAATAGGAGACATGGGATCTAATTCGATTGTAGCAAACATCAAAGGTTGACGGGAGCAGCTGGACTCCATGTCACCAAAAACTATATACCTAAATAGTCTTGTCTAAGTGAACCCACCATTATGCAGCCCCATCGATCACAGTCCAACTATATCATATAGTCTATCAGGACCCATATCCTTAAACTACACTTGATATACCTTCTTTTTGCTTATAGTATCCACTATACAATGTGTTTCCACTTAGCTACCCATTGAGCTACCTTTGGTGGCTTAAATGCCTAACTACCATGTCATTTTAGAATATATGACAACAACTATAATCCCGATCTAAGATTTTTCACTTGCTGACTCAAGTAACCATGCATAAGTAACAAGTAGTTATTTAGTCGAGTTGATTATCGGTCCAGTTACTTTTTCTATCATATCATGCAACATGTAAGTTATTACATACCTAAAAGGTTGACATTTCCCAAATTGTAATCCAAGTTCCAATTGAGTCGATTGCGTTGATTTTATGTATCAAAAAGAAAACTATAAGCCAATTGATTATTCGAAGTGATTGAATTCTATTCAAAGGTTAATTTAAACTACTTAAGGTCCATACAAATTATGAGCTAAATTAGGGTTATTTAGCCCCAATTTGCTTTTATTTAATTATAACCCAAATGATTTAGTTTTTAGTCATTTAAACCTAATAAGTTATTTAAATTTTAAAGTCTAATTTTACATGAGGCCTAAATAGGGTGTTTGGACCCTTTAAGTGTAGTAAGCCCAATTGTATTTGGAATTAGGCTCACTAGTCCTAATTAATTTAGTTAGGTTTAGTTATAGTTACTAAGTCCACTTTAATTCTAATTGGGTCACTTTGATTTATTTTAATTACTCTAGGTTTATTATGTTTAATTGATTCTATTTGTTATGTTTTAAACCTAATTGATTATTAGTCCAATTTCAATTTCATCTTAAGTTCTTAGTTGATTTAAAGCCTTTATGAGTTTAAGGCCTGCTTTAGTTTAATTTATTTACTACAACCCATTTAGGGTATAAGCCCCAAAGATTAATGGGTCTAAATATGTTGGGCCCATTCTGGTTTTATTATAGTTATGTAAATCCATTCTATCCCATTAGGTTTATATATAGTTTATTTTAAATTCGTTAATTCAATTTGAACCTTAAATTGATTTGAGGTCCGATTGAGTTAGGGTATGAACTTTAAAAAAAAATAAGTCTAATTATATTTTGGATTTTGGATCTTGAGCCCATAAGTCATTGGGTTTACATTAACATGTCAAATCTTATTTCAGCTCAATTAAGATAATTTCGTTAATTAAACCCATTTAAGCAAATTATGTTTAATTACATGGGCCACCCATAGGGAAGGGTAAGAGAGTAATCCTTAAACCTATTTTGGTTAGACTAGCCTTGGCTCAGTTTAATTAACGAAATAGAATTGAAGTAGTTACTTGTAATTGTATTGTGATGTACCTTGTTGTTGCAGAAGTGGAAGTGGAAATTTCAAAATTAATCTTTGTGATCTTCATCTTGCAGTAAGAAGAAGGAGAAGAAAGGGAAGTGCATTTTCTTGTGTGTTGTTTTTTAAATTAGAAGTGCATTGTTTGTGGAAGAAGAGAAGTGCATTTTTTTTTTTTTTCAAAATTAGAAGTGCAATTTGCATTTCCAGATTTGCTCTTCTTACATAGAGGATTTGGAAACTATTTGAAATTCAAAACAATTATTAAGTTGAAGAGTTATTGTGTATTGTTGATTTCAATACACTTAACTATTTTTGAATTGTTTCTTAGAAGCTTCATTAAGTGTTGCAATTGTGGTGTTGTTGCTGTGATTAGAAGTACAGTGTGAAGTGTATGTGTGCTGCATCGTAAGTGAAGAGTGTATGTGTATGGTGTAGTGAAGGGTTGCAAAGTAGTGTATTGTGTATATGTTGTAGTGGGAAGGTATTGCACCCTAGTTGTATGTGTGTGTATATGTCGTGGTGAAGAGTGTGTGTAGTGTTTAAGTTTTGAATTTCAAAAGAAAACATTAAAGTGTGGAAGTTATTATGTATTGATTCTTTAAACATACTTTGCTAGTTAGAATCATTAACTTACCATTTAGAGAAGTATTTATTATTGCTTCTACTTGTATTATTGCCGTTTTTGCAAGTATGTCGTAGGTGTGTGAAACTTAAGTGGAGTGTATTTTGTGTCTTGGAGTGATTAAGCATGTGGAGTAGTGATTGTTGTTGTTGGCATGAAAGGGTAATTGTGAGATGTACTACACTTGCCTTGAATTGTCTTTGTACAACTCAATTCAACAACTATGTCTAACATTATTGTAAATGGGGGATTTGTAAATGAGGCTAATAATCAGGAGGGAGGTGATTTATATTTATCTGCTAATGTACTGTGCCGAGCTTTGACTTCATTTCCTACCATTGATGATGAGCAAAGAGAAAACTTGTTTTACACTTCTTATAGTGTACAAGGTAATTTATGTACTATTATTATTGATGGTAGTAGTTGTACTAATGTAGTGGCTGCATCATTAGTATCAAAATTAAAACTTGTAATTACCCCACATCCAAAACCCTATAAATTACATTGGCTGAGTGAGCAGGGGAGTTTCCATGTTACCCTGAGGGCTAGGGTATCTTTCAATATATGGGATAAATATTATGATGAAATTGTATGTGACATTCTTCCCATGTGTGCATCTCATATATTGCTTAGCAAGCCTTGGTTGTATGATATGAGGGTTTTATATGATGGCTATAGAAATACTTATATGTTCTAGTAGGAAGGTAAATGTATAGTGTTGAATCCAATGTCACCATCAAAGGTTTAAGAGGTTCAGAGGCAACTGAGACAACCTTCAGAGGACCAAGAGGTTTAAAGGAAGATAAATAAACCTTCAGAGGTCCAAGAAGTTCAAAGGCAAATAAGTAAACCATTAAAAGACCAAGAGGTTCAAAGATATATAAGTAAAATTGGGAAGAAGAAGACCTTATTGGGGGAACAGTTTGAGTTAAGGAAGGCCATAGCAGATGATAAACCATTATATTTATTGCAGATGAGGTATATCCTAGAGAGGGAGGGCGAGAGCATCTACCCCTTGTGGTATTACGAGTACTGGATGACTACAGTGATTTAAAAAAAAAAATTCCTGGAGAATACAGAGTCTTTGCTCCATTTAATGTTGCAGACCTATTAATCTATTTATCCGATGATGTTCATGAAGACCTATCAAATTTGAAGGCAAATCTCCCTAAGGCCCGAGGAGATGATAGGAATCAAATTCCTATAGGACCTATCGCCAGAGCAAGAGCTAAAGGGATACAAAATTTGGTAATGATGGTCCTCTTTGAATAATCAGACCCCAAGAATACTTGTTTAATATCTTTTTTTCTATTACATATTTGTTGTGCATTCTAACAGGTACACTTTTCGATTTTTACAAGACGATGGATAAATTCACTAAAGCTCAGTTTGTGGGTTATTCATGGACCAACATAAATAAAATAAGAACCGGTCCACAATATGTTCTATTGAAGTGAAGAACCAACCATTTGAAGACTTATTTGTACTTGTAATTTTATGTTTGCGAATTGGTCATTTGAGTGGCTTATTTGTAATTTGTTTTTGTTGTTTTTACCCTAATTGGAGCAAGTATAAATACTTGCTAAGTAGGGTTTAGAGGGAGCTTTTTGAACACTTGAAAAATATACACTTTTGTCATGATGAAGGGTCCTTGCTTACAAAAAATTCTCTTATCAATTTCACAAGTGAAATTGTAGCGAGATTAGCTTGAGGAGATTGTGAGTAATATCAATCTTTCTCTAGTTTTTTCAAATTATATTCTAGTGCGTCATATCTAGGTGCAATTTGTTTGCGTTACTTGTTGTTCTTCACGTGAATTAGGGTTCATCAATTTCATATTTGAATCAAGTCAATTTGAGTGGAATTCTAATTCATTTATATTATTATCCCTTACTTCTTATATAATTACATTGTTCATCAACACCATTTAGTATCATTGCCATTTGGTTCCACGCGAATTAAGGATTCAAGGAGTGTTGTTGATCATGCCATTGTAGATTTGATTTAGTGATCACACATTTTGTTTTGATGTGTATGCAATTGGAATTGTAAAGCACATCAAGATGTAAGTCTAAGAATGTCCCACAATTGATCCTTAGTACATTTTATTTGCCATCCTGTAAAACCGAAAAATTTACTTGCTGTAATGCAAAGATAAAGTATTATTATATAAATATGACAACATGTGGATATCTGGGCTCATGTATCAAATTTGGTTTCCCCAGTGTTGGAACCATAGGGTTGATTCCCATCATCTCCTCGAGCCTCTAAAAGATTTACCATCAAATCTAAAGGGTCTTCTCTTGGATTAACACCCAGTGTTTGTGTTTGCTTGTTGGCTTAAGGTCTTAAAGAGCCGTTGGTGTTTCTAATCTGTTCTTGGAAAGAGCAAACCTCAGACGGGGACATAAGAGTCAAAATAATCCGTGTACCATCTTTCTAAAACATGTAAATGTTTCTGAACCCGTCATGGAGTACCTTCCTATCAAATAACCAAGGCCTACCCAGCAATATATGAAAAGCGCACATAAGAAGCACATCATAGATAATCTCATCACTATATCTATCTCCTATACTGAATGGTACATTTGCCCTCTATGTAACATGCAAACTACCTTGGTCGTCCAACTAATGTAATTTATAAGAGTGTGGATGTGAGTTAGTGGCTAGTTATAAGTTATTTACTAATGCAGTAGCTATGACATTAGTACAACTACCACTATTGATGAAAAGAACAAATAGGTTACCTTAAATCCGACAAGGTGTGTGGAACAGGGTCTCCCTCTGTATATCCCTAAAATTTAGAGATATGATCATAACCTTACGTAACAAATTATTAGGTAAGTAATTTCCATCCTTTTTGTCCTCATGTGTCTTAGTGTTCTGATCATCATAATATTCCTGTAGGCTTCAACAAGCCACTAAAGATTCTAGTGATTGGGTGAGATTGAATTCTAGCTGTAAATTTTGTTTTATGATATGCTTAAGCCTGATCACAAGTTGATTACGTAATTTAAAGAGATTGGTAATTTTTCTTCTCTAATGGTGGTGTAAATCTCTAAACAAGATTAGGGTTTGTGAATCCTTTGAAGGTAAGGGTTAATAATAAAATTTAATTAGGTTTATAATTTTTTTATGTTAAATTGTGATTTAATTCCAATGTTAATGAATCAAGAAGGGTGGTGTTAGTTATAATCTCAATTAGCTTAGGGCTTGCAAGGATCAGAGTAAGCAAGGTAACATATCTAATGAAAAATCTAAAAAACATAAATATGGTCAAAAGAAATAAAAAGGAAAATTTTAGATTAAATTATGAAGGTATTTCAAGTTAGAAAATTAATTTTTTTGAAAAGAACCTTTTTATCTTTAAAATTGGTTTTACCTAAAATAGATCCAAAATTTCTTAGAGGCTTTAAATATGACCTCAAGACCTTAATTAGATAAATAAAGTCAATTACAAAATGTTTGGGGACAATTGGAAAGGAAAATTTTAAATTCAAAGATCAAATGAGTAAAATGACCAAAATGCCCCTAGATTTATCTTATGGAGGAGTAACTAATTAAAATAAATTCTAAGGGTATTTTAGCAATGAGGAAACATTATCTTGCAGCTAAAGTATGAGGGGAAAATTAAAGGAAAAATAATATAAAATAGGCTTAATTAAGAAGACATATGTTACCATAAGTTATAACCTACTAACCCTTATGGACTCATTTACCCTTACCCTCAAACCCTTGTTAATCCCTACTATATAAGTTCACTTTTAGACAAAAATAGCATCCCCCTTCCTCCATTTTTGGCATGAAACAAAAAGGGCAAGATGACCTCAATTTCCAAGCTTAAATTCTAAACCATTTACTTGGCTTAAAACCCATCCTCCTAGCTATTAATTTTAGACTATTTCATGTAAGTTATAGGTCAAGGATCAAGGGAAATTCCAAGCTAAGAGGGGGCTATACTACACATGATTTGGTTGTGAGGGTATGTAAGAAAATGACTTAATTCAAGTATATTTTACTTTGTAGATTGTAGATTGTAGATCTAAGTAATGTATGGAATTTATTGTAAATTTAAATCAATTAGGAGTTTAGGAAAAATATCATTTTGGAAGTGGGTAAGTATAGTTTTGGAAAGATTTGGATATTTCTTGGATCTTCAAAAAGGTAAGTTCAAAATCTTATTTAAGCTAATGATTTATAATAGTTATAAGTGATTGAATTTGATGATTTGATAATTTCTTGAATGTTGAGGAAACGTTGAAATGTACTCTTGATGCTACCACTTATATTGAGTGTTCTTGAGTATTATTTGATGATTTAAGAGTTGGTATAGGATTTAATGTATTATATGTGTTGTTAGGTATTGAATTTAGTAGTAGAAATCAAGATTAATGTATGGTAATTGAAGATATGCTTAAGTATTGATGTTGTCGCACTAATGAAGATGAAATTAGGATTTGATTTTCTTGCTAGTTCTGTTTTGGATAATAAATGATGATAAATTGATGATTGCAGTATGAATATGAGATGTATGGAGTGGTTTTGGTGATTAATTATTAGATATAACATGTGGAAAGTTGGAATTTGGTAGTACGATTGAATTATTAGATGAATGAGTTGATTTAATTTTTAAGTTATGAACTCTTAGCATGTTAATATGTTCTTAGAGTGATAAATTTGATGAAAATTGAAGTTACTTGATAAATATTAAGTTTAGTGAAATTTATGGATGAATTGGGTTAAATTAAATAATTGGATAGACTTAAATCTTTGATTTTTTTTCATGATTCATTAATGTGATTAATTTTGAAAATTTTTTATGTATTATGTTTATTTTAAGTAAATTTGATGGAATTATCATTTAATTATAAATAGAAGTTAGATGTAAAATGAGGACTTGAAATGAATATGTGTAGAAATTAGATTAGTTAAATGGATGAAAATAATTTAGGGCATACTCTATTTTGATTGCCTTATTTTGAAAATATTTTGGGGCTTGAAAATGAAAAATAAATTATGTTTTAGACTCTAAGGAGTAGAAACAAGTGTGCTTTAGTTTGAAGTGATTTGAACCTAAATTAAATAAGTTATAAACTCTTAAAGTTGAAAATTCATAATCATGTTTACTCTGGCATGAAAGTGTGGTTGTTGTGAAGGGATGATTGTGTGGTATACTACATTTTCCTTGAATTGTCTTTGTATTTCAACAAATCAAGTCAACAACCACGTCAAATGATAGTATGAAAGGGGGAATTGGCAATGAGGCCAATAGCTAAGTTGGTGGTAGTCAAGATTATCGAACTGTAGGTAGAAGAACTTTGGAGGAGCAGTTAACAAGGATAAGTCGGATGACAATGCCACAACCATTTGAGTGGTTTTATTGTAATTTGGTTTTGTTGTTGTTACCCTAATTGGAGTAAGTATAAATACTTGCTAAGTAGGGTTTAGAAGTAACTTTTTGAACTTAAGAAAACACATCTTTTGCTGTGAGGAGAGTCATTGCATGCAAATCTTACTCTTATCAATTTCACTTGTGAAATTGTGGCGATATTAGTTTGAGGAGATTGTGAGTAATATTAATCTTTGTCTAGTTGCTACCAATTGTTTTCTAGTGTGTCATATCTAGATATAATTGGTTGTGTTACTTGTTGTCTTTCATGTGAATTAGGGTAGTTGTTGTCTTTCATGTGAATTAGGGTTCCTATTTTTTTCAGATTTGATTCAAGTCAATTTGAGTGGAATTCGGTTCATTTATATTGTTATCCTTTACTTATTATACAATTGCATTGTTCCTCATCACAATTTAGCACCATCGCTATTTGAATCCACGTGAATTAGGGTTCAAGTGTTAGTTATTGATCACACCTTTGTGGGATTGTTTTGGTGATCACGCACTTGTATTAGTGTGTTTGCAATTGGAATTGTAGGGCACATCAATATACCCATTTTCTTATTTGGACAAGAAAGACAATTTAGCAAACAAAGTCATTATTTTACAAGATTATCCTCTCAAAAGATCAAACTCTTGGTTACTTAAAGAACTCATCTCCTTTTACTATTATTAGTAGAGTTTGATGCTTTAAAGGCTCCTCTACTTGTCGCTGGTGTATTTGATCTTATTAGAACTATCAATTCCTCTACCCTATCCTTTTTCACCTTGATCATCATCTTATGTGCCATCACATGTCACTTCTCTAGGTCTACATGTAGCACGAAGATTACATAGTATGCACGTGACTACATTATGATTAGACCCGCTTACCTATACGAAGTAAAGTTTGAATAACCTATTTTCTATAAGTATGCAACAGGAGCAATACTAGAAACATTTTTTAGTTTACACAAATATAATTACAAAAGATATTTGCAGAAATTTCTTATTGAATTTAATTTTTGAATTAGGGCATTTAAATAAAAGGATTGTAATATTAAGGTATGTGTGAGAAAACATAACAGTTAATATAAGCTCAATTTGTTTCGTCATAAGATAAGTGTAGCTTTAATAGTGACGTATATAATCCATAAATTTTATTTTATATTCAATTTTACAACATTTCAAAAGCTTATATGATTATATATTTCGATAAATATGGACGTAAACAATGATGATGTTTAAATATACACAGATAGTATATGTTATTAATAATATATACAAAGCTATATATATATATATATATAGCTCCAAGGTTTTCCAAAACTTTTCCTAATTGCTTTATCTATATACCTATACAAACATGTGAATTTACATCATATTATTATTTGTATACTCAACGATGTAGTGTTTTAGAAAATTATGAAATTTAATATGTATATATTAATATTAGTAATGGTATTTATAGATGCACTAAATAGTAAATCTATACATATCATAGTTGTATTTATAAAATGATGTATATTGGTCCATAATTATCTACAATTATATATATAAGTGTTTAAAGATGATACAACTAAAGTAATTAAGCATGAGTTTCAATGATTAAAAGCATACCCTAGAGTCATAAAAATAATTTTTTTTCTTATATCAATTAATAATCTTGATCTTGTTAATAATACTAGTAATAATGAAGTCATGTGACATTAAAGAAATCTTAAAGTTAACAAAGACATTCAAGTAATCAGTTTTTATAATGTTAATAATATTATCAATTATAAGATTCTCAAACCGTAAGTTACCAGATTAATAAGAAGATATTGTAAGAACATGAAATAAAAAACAAACCACAATAAATAGTTAAGAAATTTTAATATAAGAAATTAAACACACACACGCGCAAAATTTATTCCAACACAAAAATCAAAATTTAAAAATATGGATTTTTTAATATTAAACAACTTACTAGCCTAGAACGAACATCGGTATCCTAAAATATAACATAACATCATGAAAATAATTATTCTAATATACCTTCGTATTCCACAATTAATTTTAAGCCCGCCTATAAAATCTAGTTAAAAAGTGATAAAAATTATATTGAAATAATTTTGTTACATGTATCTATACAAAAATAAAAAATAAAAAAAAGAAAAACACATTTTCAGTCCTCAATATTTATCTATTTTTTTATTTGAGTTCTCAATGTTTTTAAAACCTTATAAAAATAAGTTTTTTATTAAATATGTTAAATTTTTTATTTATCTTAACCATGTATTAGTTTCCAATTAACCTTGGATTAGTTGGTTAAGATAGTTAGGATACACACAAATTTTTTCAATCCCTTTTATTAATTTTAAATATTATTTATATATTTTTATTATTTCTACTATATTATATCATTATATAAGTTTATTTTTTACTATATTGTGTAAATAAATATATTTAATATTATCATTTTATTAATTTAATAATTGTTAACTAATTTGAGGTTGATACATGTCACAAAGACTTAATGAAAATCTTTTTTGAAAATGTTGAGAACTTAGTAGAAGGGAAAAAAAGAAGATTGATGATTCAAATAAAAAAAAATAAGTAAATGTTAAAAACTAAATATATACTTTTGGTTAAATAAATCTATATTGAAATGATTTTGGTATTTGTCTAAGCTGCGAAAACAACAAATCCAACATATTATGTTCTCTCTCCATGTAAATAAAATATAATATACAATTATCTAAATGCCCATTAAGAAGGTAAATATAAAGTAAAATAAAGGGAAAATGAGTTGTTACAATTTTTTTCTCCCTTTCCTTCCACTTCCAAACGTAGAGTTTAAAGAAGCATTTAACTAATTAACTAGGCAATGGGGTTTCAGTTCCTTCCTTCTCTCTTCCTTTCTATGTAAAGTGACTCGAGAACCAACTTTTGTAACTCCCTAAAATTTCAATCTACAAAATTTTATCGAATAGGCTTTGAATAAGGAGATCCTTTTAAGATATAGTTCTAAATGAACTCGAGATTAGTCTGAGAATTAGAGATAACTCGATATACCATAAGGTAACCTAAGTCAACTTAGTTAGAGTAAAAGTTAACTAAAGTCAACTAACTCTACCCAACTTACTAACTTAAGTCTTTCATTCGACATTTTCGAGAAGACTAAAGTAGACTGAAAGAAGTAGAGCTAAGACCTAATATAACTTAGGATAGACTTGAAAGATAAGATATCATAGACCTATAAGATGTTCTTTTTCTATGAACTGATGGATTTGACTCAGTAAAATTTCAATAAGAAGCCATCAATTTCACCAAGCACTACTGAACTCCTTACTAAAGGATTCAATCTTTACCTTAAGATTTTGTCTAATAAACTATCGAGTCTAATTTTTTATTTCCCATTCCTAATTCGATCTATACTAGACCCTATGCTCATCTAATGTAGATCCTTGACTTGAGTTAAGAATTTCGTTTTGTTTTGGAGTCGCCACCCAACTATTGTTGGGAAAGATTGAATTAGGATTAATTAAGCAGATCAATCCTAATTTGGACCACTAGTCAACGTGATTTCCTCTTCTTGTTTTTTGTGAAAAGATGAAAGGGAAAAACCAGAGTTTCTAAGTTCGGAGGCTAACCTATTAAAACCCTAAGGTTACCACCATAATCTCTTAAAATCTTAACATTATCTAGAAATGTCTTTTATTTATTTTTTTATTATCTTTTATTGTGTTTTTAGATGAATTATTCTAAGAAAACGATTTTTATTCCTTTTTAGGGTTGTCCCAAATGGGTGCCTACGTACCTGCTATTCAGGATCAAACTTGTCGTAGTTCGCTTTTCCTGAAAAAAAACTTTAGTGTGTTTGTGAATTTTAATTATGATATATTTTTACCATTTAAGGATTTTTCTAAAAAAAATCTAAGCCCTAGCTTGATAATTTGATTTTTGAAAATAATATTTTAAGGAAAAAACCAATTTTGGATTTATTTAAGAAAATGATTTTTCTAAGTGATAAAAATTCCATTTTTCTATTTTTCAACTCATTTCTACTATTATAAATTTTTATTGAATTTTTTATTAATTTTTTTATTATTTTTATAATTTTTATTAACTTTTCATAATTTTTATAATTTAAATTTTTATTGAAAATTTTTCTCCTAGATTTTTTTATCTATCCTATTTTAAAATCTAAATTATTATTATTTTTTTTTAATATTTTTATTATTTTCTTTATGAATTTTCACATTTATATTATTTATTATTATAATTATTATTCTTATTTTTATTATTCATACTAAATCAAATCCTAAAAATAATCTAATTTCTAACATTTTTCTATTTTTTTGAATTATAGATAACAAATAAGTAAATAAATAAATTCGAAATAAATAAAATAAATAAATAAATAAAATAAATACGAAAAATCGAAAAATCCGACTTACCTGGATCCAGGTCGGTGCGCGGGTCGGGTCGGGTCGATCGGACGCAGCAGCTGGGGACGCTCGTTGACGGCGTTCTGGTGGCCTTTCAAAGCGATTGAGGTGTCAATTCCTAGGTTTTCAAGGGTGAGGAACTCAACTGTGGCGGTGGTTTGCTTCAGAAACTCCTCCTGGTGGCTACTCGACGCTTGCTCGCTGGTTGCGGTTTGGAGAACTCCGGCAAGGCTTCGATTCTCTCTTTTTCTCACTTTTGATCCGTACTTCTACCTCTTCACTTCATCCTCTATTTATAAGCATAAGAAATCGAGCTGGATAAGCTCGGATTTCCACCAATTGAAGCAAATCGGATTTGCGGTTAAAAACCCATCTCCGATTTGTGCAAATCCAATCGATTTGTTGCAATTTGATTCCTATTGGATGATGTTTATCTTATTTCTGTTGAAGATCTGTTGGATTTGTGCAAAAAATTGAATCAAAACAGCCGAAATTCAGATTTTTCTCCTCACCGGTGATCTCGAACAGAGGTTGAAGACGATCACGCGCCCGACGCGTACGTTCGCTCCAGCCAATCAGCTGCTGCCACGTGTCCCAAGCGATGAAGAAAAATTGCAAAACGTGAAATCTGTTTCCCCCGCGTTTCGAACCCCTGACTGAGCCCACTCCCGCGCGCCTTAGGCCATGGTCCGGACCAACTAGGCTAGCCCACTTACTCAATTTTTTTATTTTCACAATTTGCATATATGCAATGCAATTTTTTTATTTTTTTTTTGTATTTTTTGGAATTTCAAAAATTTGTAAAAATTATTTAATCCTTTTCATTGCCATTTCTGCAATTATTTTCCAAAATTGATGTATTTTCCTATTTATTTTTATTTTTTTAACATTTTTCCTATTTTTGCTAAATTAGAGAAAAAATGGAAAAAATTGGAAATTAATTATTTTTTATTATTATTGGTCATTATGGCAAAAATGGAGTGTTTACATAAACTAAACTTGAATTTGATCAAATTATATATATAAGACCAGTACTCAACCTCAAGTATTTCTAGAGTATTGGAATTAAAAACTTAAACACGATTACTTAAAGCCCACTCTAATTTAACCAAAATCAACTTTTGATTGACTTGAATCAAATCCTTTTGAAATCCATCCAATCTTATTGTAATCATAAGGATTACATCCTAAAACTTAGATTAGAAAAAAAAAAACACAAATTAATAACAAATCCAATTATAAAACAAACTTAAAATTAGAAGTTCTTAAACTTTGACCTAAAGCCTCCTAAGCGATTATGCTTGAAACCACCCCTCAATCCTAATATAATTTAACTAATTTTTTCATAATTCAATATTACATCTTTAATTAAAAACTTAAACACGATTACTTAAAGCCCACTCTAATTTAACCAAAATCAACTTTTGATTAACTTGAATCAAAACCTTTTGAAATCCATCCAATCTTATTGTAATCATAAGGATTACATCCTAAAACTTAGATTAGAAAAAAAAAAACACAAATTAATAACAAATCCAATTATAAAACAAACTTAGAATCAGAAGTTCTTAAACTTTGACCTAAAGCCTCCTAAGCGATTATGCTTGAAACCACCCCTCAATCCTAATATAATTTAACTAATTTTTTCATAATTCAATATTACATCTTTAATTACACAATAACACATAAAATACTAAAAGAAATTACATAAGGAAGGTCGATTGCAACTTCCACTCAAAGATGCCACCTACAAGAGTAAATTTGCATTCAAGACTTAGACTTTTTCAAACTTAATTTAGTCTTATCTTTACCCTACCTTATCTCAATTAGATATCACCCAATCTTATCCAAGAATCCTCCTAATAAATTCAAGAAAATGACATTGAAAATGACATAGGGTGGCCGATCTAAGTAGAAACATTGAACATGTGATTTTTTCCAACTTTGCATTGATTTCACTTACCCTATTCTACCTTATCTTATCCTTATTAAATTCCACCTAAATTACATCCTATTGTACCTTAATTACACCTTGTTTACTTAAAAATAAAGAAATGGAAAATTGAGAAATAAACAAATCGAGAATCGGTTGCAACTCCTTCCTTCATATGGACTATCCCGATGTAGTTTTACCTAACATGTCATCATTCAATTTACCACATCTTATCTTAACTAGATCTAATCTAAACTACCCTAAATTAATTTGATTAAACTAGGATAAAGACCTGCAAATATCATGAAAAAAATTAAAGCTTTAGAGTTGGTCAAGCAAGAAGAAAATTCCATGCAAATCTCATCTCCAAAACACCTTGTTACCTTACCTTACTTCACCCCATCTTAAGACCATCTTCTCAAATCTTAATCTATCCTAAATTAACCTAAAATTGACCATGATTAAGCTAAGGAAATAACTTGCAAAGGAATTAAAAATTAACTTAAAAATAGCTTGGATCCACCGGTTTTGAACTCCCCTTTTGAAAATGTTAAACAACATGTGATTTTATCCATTAAGCCATCATTCACCTTATCTTATCTTAAATTATAATTAACCTAACTTATCCTATCATATCTTAAGTCAATAATGATCCTAAAACCTGCTAAATTTTGTCCGCTTAGGCATGGAAAAACAGAACATAAATAAATTATAAAACAACAAAAATTAACTATTATAAAAGGGGGAGTAAAAAGCTAATTTACCTATGTAAAAACCCTACAATTTACATGCCACTTTGCCACCTTTTCCACAAGAAAGATAAAAAATTAGGTCCATAATAAACCCCACTTACATCTCCAAAACCAACAAAAGTTTTGGGACCACTTACTCTATGCACTAGGGTAAGAAACTTCTAAGAAAATTGAGTGATTTTAAACTTTCTTAAGAAAGTTACTAATCTTACCTATTTTGTATATTTTAGGACCTTTATTTTAGGTATTCAAGGATTTTTCATCAAATCAAGTTAATTCCGATTAACCCTAATTGTTTTCGTAGTATACTTTTAATATACGTATACTAACATCTCCTATTTGTAAAAGCTATAGGTTCCACCAATAATTTTACTTCAAGAAACTCTACCTTTGTATGACTATTCTATTATTCTTTCATTTAGAGTATTTTTGGGTGTTTAGATATATTTCAAGCCCTTAATAAATATAAAAGTTCAAAGAAAGGATATTAAGATTATCTTTCCAAGCCTTGAGGACTTATGACCATCTATAACTATTTTTAACCCATTGAACATTCTTGGACATCTCCGTAGACATATTCTTGACATAATCTTAGACATATAGTTGCATTATTATGACATGAATAGGAATTTTCCCAAACAAGGACCTAAGCGTAGATCTTGACAACGAATCAATCCTTAAATGAAAGACCTAATACTAAAACACACTAAAAGACTTTAATAAGATATGGGGCTAGCAACAGTATGTTAGAATAGTTTATCTTAATAATTATCCTTATATGTATTTCTCTATTTCTAAATAGGTTTTTCAAAAAATTTCCAGCTTTTACCTAATGATTATTACGATCCTTGAAAAGAATGGCAAGGTGAGTACCAGTGATGATTGCCACTTGATTTGTGTTTAATAACACCTAAAGTAGAATATTGATGAACCCATGGGTGTATTTGATTTGATTGATTTGTCTGATTGATGAGATATGGAGGAAAAGAAAGTAATATTGATTGTATTCATGGTTATTCATATAGTTGACTGAGTGTTTGCAAATTGTCAATCACCTTTTAATATATGCTAGGTATATCGAAAATCTTAACTTGAAATAGATCATGCATAACACCTTTTGTATATTTTTGTATGTTCCATCATAGTTACACAAGTAATTGAAGGATGTCCTAAGAGAGTATCATATTATAATAATACAAAAATGACTTAAGGGTCATCGTGTATTGGTATGAATCTATATTTATTATTCTATTTTGAGCACATGTATTTAGAGGTGTGCATGTAGGAAAAATATTATTCTTGTTTGTTTGTCTTGGATCCTTACTTGGAAGATCTTTCTTCTAGCATAATTATTGATGTATAGAGCATAGTTATTACTTTGCTAATGATAGTTCTTTTAGATAAATAAATGCATGAGTATAAGGACTTGTACATATAGGTGCAAATACTAGTATTAGTGTATGTTTGCAAAAATCTATATGGATTTTTTGAGAATAAAGTTGTCATAAATAAAGTAATATTAATAATAAAGTTGTGTATATATTTATACATGTGTTTTTAATCTTAAATGATAGGCAAATTTATATTTGTTGAAACCTCTGAACAATAATTTTAACAATAACAAAAAGATAAAGAGAAACTGATTATATTATGATCTAATATCTTTATTTAAGTATGTAGATTATATAAAAAATATATTTTTTTGATGATAGTATGAATAAAGTATTATTGGAATCTCGGTTATAAAGAATAAGTGTTTAAGTTCTGCAAGAAACAAGCAAATAATAAAATGAATCTGAACTTGTGAAGGATTGGAAGTATAATTCCAAAGGAGTCATTAAAAGCTACCATGATCTAATCTAAAGTAAAATGGATGCAAAAGAAGGATGTATTTTTACTAAACTAACTATTGGAACCTGCATAAAGGGTCACTTCAAAGTATGGGTGCAATTCGCTAGTTAAAGATAACTATCGGAATCAAGTTTTCTGAAGTCGAAACCAACTCAAGACATCATTTCCGAAGATAAGCCAGAATTGGTTTTTCAAGAGTTGTTCAGAATATATTAGTTGGACAAAGTTCAAGACTCACATCCGATTGAATATATTCACATAATATATTTGATCTATTCTATTAAAGTTGGTTATTAATATCAGAAGCCTTTTTTATCGTATAATATATATATATATATATATATAAATAAAGAGTTCTGTTAACGGAAGTCCCATTTTTAACATTAACTATATATACTATAGAAAAATGTAAGCGTATGAAAATATTAACAAACATCCCTCAACGAATGTCAAAAGTTC
The DNA here is from genome assembly GCA_037954665.1 of Laguncularia racemosa. Classification (NCBI taxonomy): domain Eukaryota; kingdom Viridiplantae; phylum Streptophyta; class Magnoliopsida; order Myrtales; family Combretaceae; genus Laguncularia; species Laguncularia racemosa. The sequence continues at coordinate 119,981 of JBBMOL010000522.1, read as the reverse complement.
CATATACGAATTATAGAGGAAATCACGAGCATTTGAAGAAACACACCGTGAGTTGGCAGGTCCCAAGATATATTATATTATATATATTTGAGAGTGAGAGGGCTTGAGGGAAACGTTTGTCTGATGAGAATCCGTAAAGTGAAAGTGAAAGAGGGAAGAGAAACAGAGACAAGGGTCCTTGGATCCTTTTTATAAATACAAGTCACTATATGAAAATGAATTGACAAGAAGTACAGAGAGGGAAGAGAGTAATGGTGGACGGTGTCTAAAGAAGCAAAAAGGAAGAAAATTAAGGAAATGGCACCGATTGGATTACCTCCTGGTTTTAGGTTCCATCCTACTGACAAAGAACTTGTGAATTACTATCTTAAGAGGAAAATCAGCGGCCTTGAGATTGAGCTTGACATCATTCCTGAAGTTGATCTCTACAAGTGTGAGCCATGGGAGTTAGCAGGTCACTTATATATATATATATATATATATATATATATATATATATATATAAATAGCTTTCTTAATTAATTTCTTTTGCATTATTTCGCCCTCATATATATATATATATCTACATATATGCCTCTAAAATCTCCGATGGTAAAATGATCTTTCTCCATCTGACATGGATAAATTTTGTAGAGAAATCATTTTTGCCAAGTAGAGACCCGGAGTGGTACTTCTTTGGACCCAGGGACAGGAAGTATCCGAACGGGATTAGAACAAACAGAGCGACACAAGCTGGGTATTGGAAGTCGACCGGTAAGGATCGTAGGGTTACTTGCCAGAATCGAGCCATTGGAATGAAGAAGACGTTGGTTTATTATAGAGGAAGAGCTCCTCAAGGCATTAGGACAGATTGGGTGATGCACGAATACAGACTTGATGACAGGGAATGTGATCAAGATACATCCGGAATTCAGGTGCATATATATATATATAATTCTCATTTCAATATTATTTTTGTGCTACTTAATATAGAGAAATTACACTTGGCATGATATAACCAGATCCCTTAATACTAATAGTTTTTTTTTTCTTTTGGTTGCATAATTTTTTTCAACTATTTGTTGTTATATATGTGTGTGTATATATAAATATATAGTGAGAAATTCATAGCATAAAGTTATACGTAATATATTAAATATAAAAATATGCAATCACTATATTTTCCAGAAAGAAATGATTATATTGTAAAAATTGGAGCGAGCACCATGAAGACCCATATGCTAAATCCAATTTCACAAAACCAACATTGTTATATGTATTTACTGAACGTCCCCGGTTCAGTGATTTGCACAGTAGATTATGTTAAATTTACTTTGAGAAGATCTTGTTTTGAAATTACTTCGTTTTTGTTTATGCAGCTGTCATGTCATAGTTATAACTTGAGGGTAATATCACCATGATAACATATATACTTGGGGATACTGACATTTATAATTTCATAGTTCGTTTTGTTTCTTAGGGTAGTCCTCTTGGGTTTGATAACGTAGGGAAAGTTTAATCAATAAGATTATCACAAATGAAGTAAACGTGAATTTATAAATTTTTAACTGTTACCATTACTAGCATGTTACGTTGGCAATAAATAGAGTAATATATTGGAATTGGCAGGCATATGAACAGGAAAATTGAAGGTTAAGGTGCTGTGCTACGCAGTGATTGTTCCTAACGTTGATGTAAGCTGAAGGAAAAGTTAAAAGAGTGTCGAGGATTATTGCACATTTAAATTTGTTTGATCGAGTTTCTTTTGTTAGTTTAAAATCACCTCAAAGAGTAATAATTCGAAAAAAAAAAAAAAATCTGATTCGCGATCCGATAAATAATGAGATCCAGTCAAGACTAAATGGTAAGTCTAAACCTTGGAGAAAGTTTAGATCATTGGGTGCACGCACAAGGAAAGTTAAATTCTAAGATAGACGGACACGAATAGCATGAACGTGATTCGCATTATCATGCAAGAACTTAACGTGTGCGTGAGATATGCGTGGGTGCAAAGCGGGGATATATTTTTAAATATAAAATTTTTATAAAAAAAATTATTAAATATAATACATCTAAAAATTAAAAAAAAAATAGATTGAAATGCAATTTTGATGTACACTTTCAGTTTTATAAAATTACTAACACTAAAGGTATACACCCAATCTATACATTTCAAACTTATTTTTAAAATAATTTTTATAGTAATATATTTTATAATTTAAAAAAAAAAGTATTATATTTAGGAGTACATCTAGGGCGTGGTTTATTTACTTGGCTCTCACTAGGTTACAAGTCATTATTTTATCTTTCTTTTAAAAATATAGTAGTGTGCAATAAAGTATTACAATCAGTGATAGTTTATAAGTAATTACTGCCGTCATCAATTTACAGTTGTAATTTTATTTCCTTGTACACACTTATAGCAAAAATTCCCCTGTAATAATTTTATTTCCTGTACATACTTATTGTAAAAAATTTCTTTTCTATTATCATAATAGCTTGTACATTAAGGATGCTTTTAAAATTTACTATACTGTTTATAACAATTTAAAAATAGTAGACATACTAGACTTAAAATTTACAATACTACTTATAATAGTTTAAAAATAGTAGCCATATTATATTTTTTAAATTTACGATGCTATTTATATCTGTTTAAAAATAGTAAACATACTATACTTTTAAAATTTATAATACTACTTATAACAATTTAAAAATAGTAGACATACTATACTTTCTACCATGATTTTTTAAAATACTTTTAATATCTATACAAGCTATTGCAATAAAAAGAATTATTGTAATAGGCACTTCTTAAAATTGAAGTCATTACTATAAATAAAAAAACTGTAATGAGCTGCACTAATCCATAATAGCAATTGCTTAATATAGTTTTTTCTTTTTTCTTGATATTGTACATTATTGAATTAAGGGATGTTGTTAAATATTAATAAATATCTTAGAATCTCAGGGTTAACTTATTAAAGAATATTTATTTAGAGTGTAATGTATATTTTATGAAAAAGATAAGTATATTAAAAAGTGAGATTTTTTTTTTTTAATATGGTCTTATAAACTACACGAGGGAGTTAGTCGAATCCATAATGTGTGCGAACATTGGCCATGACTAGACCGTCAGATGACACATATTCCTTCCTTGCTTGCTATGCTATGCTATATGCTATGGCTACGCTATGCTATGGGTATAGTCTGGATCTCCCAAGCTTCATTGTTGCCTTTTATAATGAGACAAAAGTACTGCCCCCTTCTCTACCGAAACCGAAAAAAAGCAAAAGAAGAAAAAAAGAGTACTGCCACCTTACAACGCAATCTATCTAACAATTAGACAATTATTTGTTCAAACATATTCTATCTAGAGTTCTACATGTATTTTTTATTATGACATCGAGACTGTCTTTCATCTTTTCTTCTCAAGGCTATTAAAGAAGCATGATTACATCACTTTCATGTCGGTTGCTTTTTACTTTATTCTCTTCTCCGGGACCAAATAAGCAACCTATACCTATATACATAAACATGCATTTTGCCGTTTACTATATATCTTTTTTGTCTCTAGATTACGCTACGCTACGCCTCATCAATTTCGTAGAACTACAAGCCCTAAATTTGCTAAAGTGGATTACACATCACATTAATCATCATATGGGTACTCGATATTAGTACTTATGCAGTAATTGGTTGATTTTAGACGTACAAATTAAACCAGCAGAGCAGAGAGAAAAAAAAATTCGCGAAAACGAAAACATTACTCTGCGGTGCGGTGATGCCCATTACAAATGTAATGATATCGGTATCTTCTCTCCAAGTAAATAAGAGCTAATAAAAGCACTGTGATCTTTATTTTCATCTATGTGCACAATTTTAGAAATCTATAAATCTTTACTTTATATAATATTTCAATCGAAATAGATATCTGCAAGTTTAAAAGAAAAAAAAAAAAAAAGTACACGGATCTAGGAAGTATGAGTATCTGAATGTGCAGTAATAATGTTGAATCTATTGGATCTTGTATGGTTGGATTAGAACTAAGGAAGGTAATAGATCTCATATTATTTATCAGTTCCAAATTTTTGGATCCATAAGGAAAGATACTAGGTATAACCTCTTACACACTCTAGAACATGTACAATATATGTTAGAGGTTCTATATCGCAGGGCATCCAATGATTTCTTAAAATGATAGGCTGTTATGCATCTTATTTATAAAAATACTACTAATAAGTGTAACTAAATTTAATAATTACGAGAAAAACCAACCAAATTGATCTAACCTGTAACAAATAATCAAGGACAATATACGCTCATACAATAAAATCTTTTTCAAATTTCCAAATGTAATCAATATTTGATCTTGTGTCTTGAACTTTGTTGTTATTGTTATTGTTATTGTTATTTTTTATCATTTTTCATTAAAATTCATTGTGTTTCCATTTGTTGTAATCTATAACCTAAATTGATATTAGTTTCCAATTTAAATATCATATAAGTCTTGGTTAGAATGATTATAAATTTATAAAATTTTAGATAAAAAAATAAAATAATGATAATGATAATGATATTATTATTATTAGTATTAGTATTTTTAATTAGGTATCTTGACATTCATAAATCTTATATGATATATATTTTAGAATAGTTCCAATAAGTCATAAGATAGGTTCCAATTATAAAGTTTTGGAATTAGTATCTCTAGAGTAAGATATAAGATAAGAGTTTCATAAATCACCCTATTAATAACCCCTAGTCGGAACTTTTCGTTTCATTTAGATTATTGAAAGCCACTAGTCCGGACTAGGCCTAATTGGATGCAGAGATTAAGGATGCTCATAACTTTCTTTCTTTCTTTTTCTCTGATGAACTAAATTTGACCAAATAATCGTTCATTTTTCGTATTTTGTTTGCTCTTGCAAAAAGAGAAAAAAAAAAAAAAAAAAGAAGTCTTTTTAAACAATAAGGACCCACTTACACGTTAAGTTATGTAGAAACGGATGTCTATTTCAGAATTAAGTTAAGAAGATTCCCGTCCTATCATACAATCATCTAAATATTTTCTCTTTGAGTATAGAATTATAAGATCGGACTTTAGATATGAATAATGTTGATGCTCTTCCTTAGTGGTGGGATGGGAATGGTGAAGTCCTCACGGTCACGGTTGGCCCAGGGACATCAAAAGTTTTCTAAAATTCACCTTAGTGCTTAATTACCAACATATATATGGGATTTTACAATTCTGTGATCGGCATGTACGAAGCTTACATCGAAAAATTTTAAAATGTTTTATATCGATAGGAACTTTCTTTCGATACATCATTAACTCATTATTGGACATGAAATTTTCAATTCAATAGCAATAATTAAACTAACTTATTAGAGGGGAAAAAAAAAAGAATCTTTCTAAATGTATATCTAGTAAAGAACTCTAAAATCATCTTGAACAACCAATAATAAAAGTTAAAGAAAAAAACTTTTAATTCTTAAAATAAAATTTATCAAATCATCCAATCATCTTATAATTGAAATTAAAATTGTTAACCATATTGTCTACCATGAGATAACCAATAGAAATTGAAATTCTTAACTACTCATTCTACTATGAGATGACACTACTTATATTTTATTTTTATTTTTTTTTATTTTTTGCCAATACTATATTACTTAGACATAATAATTTCTGCCAATTGTTTTATTTTTTCAAATACAATTAAGTACACAAGAATGAAGTTTCAATTGCAAAAATTTTCTACGCACCGTGGACTTATCCCTATGCTTTTAGTATTCAATGCCAAAACTTTTCTACGTCCAGGAAAAGAAATTTTCTTTTTTTTAACTTCCAAAATTAAAACCATTAGATAGTGGGAAGAATTTTAGGGATCATCCAAAAGTGGTGGATTGGGTTCAAACTGTTTGAGAAAAACAATTTACATTAATATCTTTACCAAATTTATTTTGTGTATAAAGAAAATAGGTAGATAGGGATTATTTTATAAAATGAAATCTAAAAAGGATGATTATATGTAAGACACTAAAGAATCTAAAGAGCTTAAATAATATAGATATAGATATGGATAATGATACATGGAGCTCCATGACGACCTTATGAGCTGTATAAATTTTTTAGACAATGGGATAATCCTTAGAGTGTCGTATATCGCCACTAATCAATTTTCTTCCCTTCCTGTAATAGCTTTTTAGTTTCATAATTGATTTCCTAGTTTTTAGTGACAGTTTCCTCTTCTTCTTTTTTTTTTTAATGGTCCATATATTTCGTGAATGTTTTAAGTCATTGTAATTTTCCATAAATTTGTTTATTAAGGGCCTCTATCAGAAGAGTTGCCATACTTTTATGGGATAGTACCACTAATAAGTTGTATTTTCTCTAAAAATTTTATAACTTAAGAATCGAGAAAAATGCATCGGTAGGACTTGGATATAGTATTGTACATTCACTACGCGATCTACATTTTTAATACTGCGCTTTAGGGGCCGGGCGTAGATATGTAGAAACAAAAAAATTAAGGGCCTCTATCAGATTGACGTTACCATAATCTTACTGTAGTAGATCTAATGTACAGTAAAAATGCCACGATGGGACAAAGATTGCATCACAAGATGGCAAATTGGTAAATAATTACACCTTTCATGTAAAAAATAGTAATTGGCAAGCTAGAATTTGTATTGGGCAGGAAGATTTAACAACTTTGACTGAAAAATCTTTCAGAAAAAGAGTCAATCATCAAGTATAAATAGAGAAATAAAGGAGAAATACAAGAAAATAAGAGATTACTATCCCATAAAAGTATAGCACCTCTTCTTCCTCTCTTTTATTTCTTGGAGTGTGGCTACTAAAACAAGTTAAGATCACCATAGAAACACCTTGCAACATGACAGCAACTAGTAAATAACAAACTAGTATAAATAATTGCGCCTAAACACTAAGTAGAGGAGAACATGAAGCTAAGGTTTTATGTAGTTACCTTTCTAACAATGTAAGAAACGAAGAGAAATATAAGTGAGGATTATATTTAACCCCAAAGCATTCGTCTAATTAGGGTTATCAGAAGAAGCTAGGGTTCTAATTTTGGGATCATATTTCATAAGTGGGCTTGTTTTACATTAGGCCACTAACAATTTGGTGGTCTTGTCCATGACTATCAAGCAAGATCTATAGTTTAGGCATTAAAGATGGATTTTATCAAGAGTATGCTTAGTTCCTTCGATCAAATTCTAGACTTTGTGCAAAGTTAACATGTGAAACATTAGAGTTTAATTGTATTTCTTTCTCTTCAGTTTCATGTGATGATTGGTTGGTAATCGACTTGTATGTGATGGACATTATTTAGACATTTCTTTGTTAATTCAAGGATTGGAAACTAAAAAAGATTTTTACGTCTTGCCTATTCAAGGTGTGGAACTTATACTAAGGGTGCAATGACTTGAAAATTTAAGTCCCATAATTATTGACTATAGTCACTTGATTATGAATTTATGAACTAAAGATTGATGGTCACTCTTACAAGTGAAATTAGTGGGATAGCAACTCAAATCACACATAATCAGTTTAGGTGCTTATGGGAAACTGATTCCATTACCTCTTATTTTTATTTAGAAGTTCAAGAGGCTAAGTGTAACACATTTGATAATACTTTAGCAATTATAAACTTACATAAGTATTTGATAGATTTCTCATGTGTTTGAAGCACCTTAATCATTGCCACAACTTAGAGATGTGCAACATGGTATCCATCTTTCAAAAGGTCCTGCTCCAATTAATTTGTGTCTTTATTGCTACCCTAATTTTCAAAAAAATGAAATTGAGAAACAAAAAGAAAAAATGTTGGAACAAGGTATTAGTCAATACAAAAATAGTCCCTTTTCTTCCTTAGTCCATTCAATTGTAAAAAGGGTTAGGAGTTGGCATTTTTGCATGCACTAACCTTAAATCAAGTAACAATAAAGGATAAGTTTTCTATACCAACAATGGATGAACTACTTGATGAGTCAAAAGGTGCCTCTATTTTTTCTAAATTAGATTTGCGATCTAGGTATCACTAGATAAGTATGCATGATGGAGATATTAAGAAGACAGTATTCAAAAACCACGAAGGCCATTATGATTCCTTGTTATGCCTTTTGGGCATAGTAATGCTCCAACAACATTTTAATCTATCATGAATCTTATCTTTAAGCCTCATCTATGTAAGCTTGTTATTGTTTTCTTCAATGACATATTTGTCTAAAATCCATCTATGGACTTATATGTGGATCATATTACTTATATTTTTCGTATTCATTCTGCTAACACTTTCAATTTGAAAGAAAGTGTTCTTTTAGCAATGACTCTACTAAGTATTGGGGCACATTATTTCCGTTTATAGAGTGCATATAGAGCTAAGAAAGATTAAGACTCTCTTCAGAATTGGCCTTTAACAACCTTTATGAAGCAATTACAAGCCATCCTTAGGCTTTCAAGGAATTATATACATTTTGTTAAAGGTTATGCTTCTGTTTCACCTCCTTCAACATACATGTTACATATATATATATTTGAGTGGATAGATATGGCTCAACTGCATTTGCAAGATTGAAGGAGGCTTTGACTTGTGCATCTATTCTTTCTTTCCTAGAATTTTCTAACCAATTTATAGTGGAGATTGATGTTTTGGGATAGGTATTTGTGTTGTTCTCTTATAAGATGGTCATCTAATTGCTTATTTTAGCAAAAAGTTAACACCACATTTACATAAGGTATCAAAGTGGTGGCAATATTTCTTGGGGTTACACTTCATCATTTAAACTAATCATAGAAGTTGGAGTAAATTCTCATTTGGTTTATTTAAACAACTGAACAACAAAATTACTTAACCAAATTGCTTGGCTATAACTATAGCATTGTGTATATGGTAGGCTATGATAATTAGGCAGTGAATGCTCTATCTAGATAGCATGATGAAAGTGTGATTTGTTTTGGACTTCCTATGATCCCTTTCTTATTCTACATTAATTGAAGTAGGAATATAAGACTCTAGCCAAGTTTAGACAAATTATTTCTTATTTGAAGTAGGGGAGTTCACTGAAGTGCTTCTTCTTGGTGCCTTAGTCTACATTTATTCCTCAACTTCTCTTATAATTCCATACTTCTTCGAGTTTTAGTCATTTTGATATGCTAAAGACATACAAGAGGTAGGCTACATATTTTTTTGGGAAGGTATGAAGAATATCTTGATACTTTTGTTGGCAATTATCAAACATGCCAACTTATGATGTATCCCACCTACTCACCTCAAGTATATTGGTGCCTCTACCAATGACCCAGCGCATAAGGTAAGATGTAAGCAAGGGCTTCATCAAATACTTCCCAAGAAGTCTTAGGGAGTTATGATTATATTAGTAGTCATTGGCAAACTCCCTAAGTATTTTAACCTAGGTGCTTTAAAAACACATTTTAATGCCACTAAAGTAGCATTATTATTTTTACATATAGTGGTGAAGTTACATGGTTTCCTGGAATTATATTTTTATGAGCTATTTTTTGAAGGCACTTTTCAAACTCAATGGAACTCAACTTGCTATCAATAGTGCCTATCACCCTCAAAGCAATGGGTAAACTAAGGTATTGAATAGAACTATTTAACAATATTTACATGGTTATGTGATGGATTATTCCTCAAATTGAGTTAAGTTCTTGCCTTGGGCAAAGTTTTGCCTATAATATTTGTTGTCATGAAGGTGCTAACATTACCTTGTTTGAACCGGTTTATGGTTATAAGCCACCTAAAATTCCAACTTATGTTTGGAGTGCCTTTAAGCTAAATGCACTAGAGACAATGCTGAAGTGAAGGGATGGTATGTTGTGTATTTTACGTAACAATCTAACCTAAACTCAAACTTGAATGAATTTCTATGTAAACTATGTTAAATTTCTTCAAGGTATTTGGCTTTTGTGCCACTTCAACCTTGTAAATAGGTTTTTCTCTCATGAAAAAATAGATGCATCATAAGTTGTCTACAAGGTTCATGGAACTTTCCTACAGTTAGGAAGGTGGATTCTCATACTTATGAGTTAGAATTATCCCCTTATTCTAAGATCATATTTCATGTTTCCTAAAAGTTATATATAGTCATTATCTAATATCTATCAAGATTTGAGAGTCATTTAACTTTTTTTCATAAGTGCATTCATTGATATCCACTTGAAAGTTATATACTTTCCTTCTTCTTTTTAACATTTTCTAGGAATTAACCACACGTTAATATAATAGGACCAAGCATGATCAAACTAAACAAATATTATATGTCCAACATTATATGCCTTTTTAAGGGGAAAAAAGAAATAAGCTTCTTTTCCTTAGTTTTATCTCTTTATGGATTTTTAAACTTAACTCTTTAGGCTTCCTAAGATACAATTTAAGATGAAAAAATTGGGGAGGAATCATTATTCATATTTTAATTTTAGGATTTTTCTTCGCTTGGGTTTTAAGTCTTTTTTTTTTCTTCATAATTCAAAATGAAGAATCAAGCAAATAAATAAATAAATACATGAAGAAGATGGATTATAGGGTCCAATTTAGTTCAATTGGAGAGAGAGGGCGATTTGTTCATTCTTGTTGATATTTTCAAATAGAGAAATAAAAAACAATTAGAAAAAGTAAGTGATTATTATGTTTCTGTACACTAGTTAAATCCTATCCAATAAAGTGGTCATGAGTGGTGTTAATAACTAAAAAGGTGAAGTTGTGAGAAATTGAGGATAGGTAAATAAAGAATATCCCAGTCTAGTTTCAATATCTAGAGATGAGGAATTGGGATTTTCAAAATGTTTAATTATATAGTTGATCGAGATTTTTATTAATTTTATTGGGAAAAAAAAAGAAAAAAATTAATACTAAAATAAATTATTTACTAACATAAATAATTTGATTCCCAGTATCTAGTAGAATTAACCTCACAATCAGAATTTACAGCCCGGGGTGGTGGGCAAGCTCTGGAAAATATTAATTGTAAAAATTGTTGAAAAATAAGAAAATACATATATTATATGTATATTTTAAATATAAAATATGACTTATTATGAAGTATAGTTTAGTGGTAAATTATATATGTTTTTAAACAAAAGATCATGAATTTGACTCCCGTAAATGTAATTATATCTTTTCTTATCTTCATTTATTCTTATATTGCTTAATTAGCATTCCTTTTTTTTTATTTTTTTATTAAAATAATTAATAACATTAAATTTCATTTAATACAAAATCATAATTAATTCATTGATTCTCTTGAGTTTTAATTATTTATTAATTGTATACCATGAATAGTAATTACATTGCTAATATATGAATATCATGAATACTTCTATTTTATTGTATAAAGTATATATAATTAATAATAAGTATACAACTTGATGCATTTTACTTATAATTAATATCATGAAAATGAATATACACTATTACATGACTAAAGATTAATAATTTTTGTAACATTGTTAATATAAAATTTTATAGTCATCATTTAAAAAACAATGAAACATAATTATATATACATCATTTTGTTTTTTCTGCATTACTTGTGTATTGTTTACCCTTAATCATTTTTATACATAAACAAGAATTAAAGTTTCTTTCTTATTAAATCTTAGAAAGTGATGTGGTGCATACATCTTACAAAATATATATATAAGGTTATGAGTAATTATAATATTAACTTAAATATAGTAAATCTAACTCCTCCAATCTCATGATTTTGCATCCATTCCTAATTTACATATCCTTGCTAGATCAAAATAACTAGCTGCTATGTCTTTTTACATCACTTTACATAATACATGTGTATTTATATGCAGGATTCCTACGCGTTGTGTCGCGTGTTCAAGAAAAATGGCTTCTTCTCGGAAACTGAAGAGCAAGCAGGACAATGTAGCACTACCTTTGTAGAGAGTCCACAGATAGGAACAAATGAATATGAAACAATGTCGCCCGACGTTCCAGTTGGATCTTCTTCGAGCATGAATGAGGAGGACAAAGATGATTCATGGATGCAATTTATCACTGATGATGAATGGTACCCTTCTAGTAACCCCAATTTGCTTCACGGTGACTGCGAGGATCTCTCACACGTCACCTCCTCAAAGTAATCGATGATTTGATCCAATCGTGATTAGCGAATCGGTGGCTTGTGGGAATCATATTTGCTGGTAATGATCTGTATTGGTATATGTGGAGTCAAGAGAATGTATTTGATTTCTAGTATTCTTTTCTCAGCTGATTGTTTTGAATATGACTCATCTCCAAAATCTAAGTCATCTAGACTGAATATTGGTGAGTAGACCTTGAAAGAGAAAACGGTGCTTCCTATAACTCTTCTTCTTCCGAAAAGAGTGGTTCTAAGTCTTCTTCTTTATCTATTTTGATTCTAGCTTGTGGGTATATTGATTGGATCATTTTTTGTGATCCCTTTGATGGACATTGTTTAGCATAATGTCCCTTATTACAGATGAAGCACCAAAGAGATTTCTTTCCTCTCCATCCTTTTCTCTTGAAGTATTTCCACCTCACTTTTTTCTTCCTTCTTGGTTTAAAGGATGTCATGATTGGAATCCTTTTGTAATACTTTTTCTTTCTATTAGAACAATTACATTCTTTGTTACAATGCTTGCACTTGATGTACAAATATTTTTTCTTGCACATCTTATTAAAGATTTGTCCTCCTTTAAGATAATCCTTAAATAACTGTCTTTTTTGGCATATGTCATCAATAACTAAGTACAAACCTTGTTGGATTTCTCCAATAGGAATGTCCGTGATTTTTTGGTTCCTTAGCTTGAAGAATGTTTCTATTCCCCCTAAAAGTGATTCATGAATAGAAGAAAGGAACACTGGCTTGAAGGTTGAGTCTACTCCAAGCTGATAGAAGAGTTGAACCATTTTCTTGTAGTGCAAGTCTAAATCTTTCTTTCTAAATGAGCAACATCTTCTCTAAAAGAATTCCTTTTGTTTTGCCTCTTTAGAATCCTTAGGATTTGTGATAAGTGTTGAAAGAACCTTATTTATAGTATTTATTGAATATGATTTTTATGAATTTTGTGTGAATTTATCAAGAAAAAGACACTTAAGTGCTTAATATTTGATTTCAATGTTTGAAGAGTACAATTTAAAGATTTAAAGAAGATTTGAGTGAAAACGACGCAAAATCTGGCAAAATATAAGAAAATGTGATTTTCACGAGTACACAACCTTCAGCATGATTGTGCTAATGCCAATGTTGAAGAGCAACAAGTGATCATAATGCATCATGATATTATGCCCTGGCTACTACACAAGTGGTATAGAGAGTAGTGCTAAAATAGGAAATCTGTCTAAAGAAGAAACTGTAAGAATTCTAGAGTGCAAAACGCCAAGCATAACCATGTAGGAGGCCATATAGAACCCAAAATGCTAGAATTTCACTTTTTTTCATAGTACATGACCCTAAGCACAGCCGTGTACTAGGTTGTGCATGCTACCCTATTTCTTAAACTATAATACTCACTTTATTACAAAAATTAGGGATTTGAATTTAATTTTTCTTACAGCCACTCTAAGAACCTTAGGAGAGCAAAATTACAAATCTGGAAAGAGAAATCACTGGAGCATCATCGAAAATCACAAAATACCTACGAGGATTTATTCTTTTCATCATGAATTCTTATTACTTCTCTAGATTTCTCATTATTACTGTAAATTCCATAGAGGAGTAGATTTATATGCCCTATATCTTGTGAAACTCTAAACTATGTGATTAAATTATTTATTGATTAATGAAAAGTTTATGCCTTTGTATCTATTCATATGTTTTAACTACTGTGTGATTAATTTATATGCGCGAATTGATTGCATGTCTGATTCTTGTTAGATAGAGAGAGGTCTCATCTAATAGGATAGATCTTCATGAATAGAAAGATTGCATGTTTCACCTAAAGGTAGGAAAACTTCAATTTTCTTCATAAAGATTTAATCTTTATTTGGGAATTATAAGCTTAATGAAATCTTATAGGGCGATACTGAGGGAAAGGTCTCCATTATTCCATATAAGTTTATTAATTAATTAACTCAATGGAGTAATTAGTTTAATTGACAATTTTTGCAGTGCGAAGCATAACACAAAATTTTTAATCAATACATTATTATAAGAAAGCTAGGGTTTAGAGTGGATCAAGATGAAAGGTATATCTTTATAATTGAATTCATTTATTACAGTGATGATAATTAGTCTTAGGGTTATTAAATTAGTTAACTAGTGATTTAATTTACTAATCTCACATTAAGATTTAAACTAGATAATAGAAAAACAGAAATACTAGCACTTGTTTTTAAGATCCTTAAGAATGACACATGTTGCAATCTATATTACATTAGATAAGTACACTTACCTAACTAGGTTGTTAGATTTATTTAGGTTTATAAATTTATAATTTGATACAATCGAATAAACAACCTATCAATTTCCAATAAAGAATGTATACAAGATTCTAATCACATAGTTGAAATCTATCTTATCCAAGAAAACATGTTGGTTCGTGGAATTTATTGAATTCCACCAATCTTTCAGTATCCCAGTAAATCTTACTACCAATTTGGATAATATCTCAAAATGATTGTCATTAGAGAAGGATTTTGTGATCAAACAGGTATGGAATTCTTTTAGCCTTTCTAACCATTTTGAGTATGGAATATCATCAATAGTAAATGTTATATTTATGTTGGATGATTTCTTGGTAGATGTTGCAAGATTAAGATCAGATGTCTCTAATCTCATTTCCTCTTCCTTGCCCCTCATCATCAAGATAGGAGCTTCATTTGTTGTATCTTGAGAATCTATAAGACCTTTAGAAGCTCGATCATCTGATTCTTCCTTTTATTTTGAATCATTATATGGCTACCCAATACTTTCATTGGAGTATTCTAAAGATCTTTCATCAGTTGATTGTTCATCCTCTTCTATTGAGTTATCTAATGAAGTATCAGCTTTAAATTCGACCTTTACTTCCTTAGGAGTAGTCTTGGGTCGATCTTAATTGAACACCTCAAGAGGATTTGGCAACTCATGAGTTTTGACCATAAGGACATCTAATTGTCTTAATTTTGGTCCAAGCTCATCATTGTCACTACCCAGATCTTTTATTTGGTACATTTCCTAAGGGTCTAGATAAATGGAGTCTTTTTCTCCTTTTCCCCATTCTTGTTGAAGCTAATGGTAACAGTGCCATCCTTCTTTCTAATGAAGGTTAAACTGGTAGACTGAATTGGTGCAGTGTTCTGGTACAGCTTCTCATAGCTCATTACCCATGTTTTAGGTATGAGCTTAAGGAATTCTTTTCTTTCAAGCTATCTTGGAGCATGTATCACGGTCGAGACATGCTTAGTGTTCATGGAGATGAAGAGAGCATCTCTTCCTTCCCCTAGTAAAGCAAGGTCCCATGTATGATCTTGAATCCTATAAGTTATCTGGTAATGGGTGTAGCTGATGAAGATCGTTCCAGCATTGGGGCTCCAAGTATTTGAACTTAAACTTTGAGTGTCTCTAAGAGCTTCTTGTCTCATAAAGGGATGTAATGATTTGGGAATAGTGTAACACATACTTTTCTTTCATTTAATGTTGATTCCACAGTCCCTATGCATCCTTGTTCATATCTCAGATATCTCGAGTCCAAGAGAATCATTCTAGCCATTATAGGCATACCTTTCCTACCATGAAAGGTTAGAACCAATCATACTACTCCAAAGTAGAGATGAGTGTATCCCTATTTGGTCCACTGATATGGAAGTTCTTGAGGAATTTGCAGTGTAACAAATTGTCCCTCCTCAATTGCCTTTAGAAGGCATTGATCGAATTTTGTGAATTGAATGTATTCCTTGACTTTGGAAGATTGTGACTTGATAAGGGATTTTATGGATGATAAAACATCTTGTCGTGGCCAGGGAAAGGCTGAATATGGATTGACAAGGGGTAAAAAAGCACTAAATATTTTTTAGTCTTCAAGGTAGGTTACTTCATACAGACTATCTATTTTATTGGTATGAGAGATTCTAAATGAACTACTACTACTCGGGCTAATAGTAGAGGCTTGTTTATTTAGTGTGTCTAGGATATCGGTTTCACTTGTAGAGCTCTCTTGTGTACTATCCATGGTCATGGTGTTTAACACTACTCTCCCCTCTTCTTAAAGAAAAGAAATTGTTTGGCTCTAATATTAAGGAAAGCTTGTTTTGCAAGATTCAATAATAATCATGTAATCAGTCTTTTAATATATCGTACATCTGTGGAATCTTTAAACATTTCATCGAGGTGTCTTCTCCTCTATCAAGCATACGATTTATCATGTATTCACCATCAAACACCCGGGATCCACCTGACCGCTGACATGCGATGCGTTGGCTATCAAATGTTTGAATTGGAAGATTGACTGTTTACACATCATTATAGGAGTCAGGTGATAACATTAACATTTAACACGGACAAAGTCATCAAGTGCAATATCTGAAATTTATTGAAGCATGCACTGTACAGCGAGCGATTCATGGTGTAGTTTTGACCTGTAAGAGAAGAAAATATCAAAGCATAGAGATTCTAAATAGCAACAAGTTTAGTAAGCTTGTTTTATTTAGCCTGTTGAATACATTTCAAATTTGAGCGAGCACAACGCCAGCTGTACTTATATGCAATCGCTTCGCTTGGATCTGGATATCCATTTGTTTGAGTTTTATTCTTTGCGCAAAAGAATAAAAATTATTAATTGTTTCAGCTTACTTTACATTAGAGGTGACTTTTCAACTTGTGATCGCCATAAGAGATTGCCTCCTGGTTTTTTACAGTGCTAATACCATTCACATTACCCGTGGAACAAATTCATCAACTTGGAATTTAGAATTGGTCAGGTGGCACAGCACGGTAGAGCTCAAAAAGAAAAATGAAGAAAAAGAAAAAGAAAACTATTAACCCTTCCAATGATATTAGATACTTGGGTCGAAATATGGGTCAACATTTGGCACGTTTTAAACTTTGGGAATTTCATGGCATTTAATCCATTCCAATATGTCTGTCAAGACTCGAGTGCGATTGGCGGTAGTTATCCTTCTCCTCCTCCTCCTCCTCTTCCCCTTCTTCCTCCCCCTTCCTCTATCCAAACTTTCGCCAATTCAATCCAAAATAAATAAATAAGTAAATAAAATAAAATTACTCTTTATCACAATGAAAGGACCATCATGGTGCAAATTAAACCAAAGACACTAAAATACCACAAACTTATCAATCCACTACTATATAAAAACTCATTCTTTCTGGATTTCTAATATTTTTTTCCCCAAATATCACAGTGTAGATTAGATCCAGAGTAAAATGATATTTTATAATGAATCAATTTCTACATGAAAATTCAAACTTTCTCGATTTATCTTCTCCCAAAATCCAAGCTTATTGACTCGATAAAATCATTGTTTACATGGAAGATCATTTCAATTTCTCTCAACAAATCAGTAACTAAATCAACATTGAATCAATAGAACAAAAATCCATATTACGTCTAACAATTAAATGTAGGTATGCTAGTGATGTTCGGAAGAGGATTGCTTCTTTTTTTGGTATGTATAGCCTTCCTAACATCACGTCTATGAGTGTCATGTTAAAGTTTTGGCAAGTGAGAGCTGGAAATATTAAATATCATGTTAGAACATTTGTGCCTACTTTAACACTTTGGCACATGTAGATTGAAAGAAATAACAGAGCATAAAAATATTACTCATTCCCCAAAAGCTCCTGTTTTGCAGGTCTTGGAACATATCAAAAATCTTGGGCAACTTGTTCCCTTCTCTAAGAGGCAAGTCAAGGAGGATGAAGAGCTATTTAAGGATTGAACTAAACCACCCAAAAGGAAGAAAATCCAATCAATAGCTTAGGTAAGGCCACCAGCAAGTAAAGTGAAACTTAATGTGGATGGAATTTTGTCTAATGGTAGCGGTGGTGGAGGAGGGATTCTCGGAGGTGATACAAGAAGAATATTATGGCATTTCGAGTTTCCCTCATCTCATAAATCTATTGAATACATTGAATTGGCTACCCTCATAAAGGGCCCGGACTATTGCAGTGCAAATGGCTTTATTTAGGTTTTGGTAGAGATAGACCCCATGGTAATTTCCTAATGGCTCTCATCACAATCGGGCCGATGGGATAAGTGGCATGATATTTCTTAGGCAAATATATATTGAATGAAATACATGGAAAGATTTCTCATGTTTGGAGCAATAGATTGGCTAGTTAAAAAGGTTGGAGATACCCAAACTCACTTCTTTTATGGACATGGCAATGACAAGGGAAAGAGTTTACAAAGAATCTTACAGCAGGATAGGTACGATTTAGCTGAATTACGTATTATGTTCTCCTGCTGAACTCACGGATTAATTCCTTACCTCCTTGGAATTATGTTTTGTACTGGTCTAGATTTTTCTTTTCTTTTAGGTCCTTTTAGAATTGTTTTGTTTGTGTTATAAGAGGTGTAATACTCTTTTATTTACTTTTGATCAGGTTAAGTTCTTATTGTAAGGGAAGTGGTACTTATTAATTTAATTTTGCTATTACAGGTTTGATGTAATTCTTGTAGGGATCAAGCCTAATGTCCTCCTTTACTTTGTAATACCTATTTGGTATCAATAAAATTTAGGACTAGCATCTTCATGTACAGGGTTGGCCAATTAAAAAAAAAAAATAGAGGTAATAAAGTAAAAGAGAGAAGTAAGAGAAATCATGTATACCAATCTATGAAAGAACTCAAGATGAAGGACTCATAGTATTATGGGTCTTTTCAAATCTAGGCTCTAATCATTGTTTCGTCAAATCTTTTTTTTTTTTTTGTTAGTCCTTGGTTTTTCATTCTAAAACCATTTCCTTTAATTTTGGTTTTTCTTTTTTTCTTTTGTCATTTTTATTGTTCCAAATCTGAAACTTTTTTATTTGGGATTGCTTCCTTTGTTTCGACCTCTTCCCAGCACCTTTCTTGACAAAAGATTAGAGCTTTAGGCTTGTTATATTTTCCTATTCTCATTTCTAGCATTTTCAAGTCTCATTTCAATATTCTTGGTGGATCTTTTAGACATGTCACAGCAACTTCGTCTCTCTATTTCCCTTTCTCAAAAACAAGGGGTGGTTGTTCTCTTCGTCCAGTTATCGGGGGTAATACGTGTCTTTGTTCTTTGCTTCTCCCAGATCCATTCTTCTTCTTCGGTAGATAGCGCATGTGTGGCTCCCCTGCCTCCCCTTTCTTTTTCATTTTTTTTTTTAACATATCATGTTCCTTTTGGCGATGTTGCTGCCATGTGCTACCTCAATATTACCAGTAAACATGGCAGTTAACATATGTTGATTTCTGTAATGACTTTAGACCGTGGTAACCAGTTGATTTGAATAAGTTTAAGACTCATGGTAACCAGTTGATTAAAATACCAGTTAGACAAACACCTTTCAACGGGTTTTGATGATGAGATTCTAAATTCTAATCGCGAATGAATACAAAGTGGAAAAAATCGATAAAAAACATTAAGTACACCATAAACATCTTTTTGCACTGTAGAGCTTAAAAGAAGCTTCCCTAGATAGCTTATCCTAAGAGAATCCCATCAGCCAAAACCCACTAAATTTATTGGCTGTATAAAAATAAATTAAAAAACCAAACACAATCAAATTTATAGCTGCTCATGAAACTTCGACAGTTCAAATAAAATACTCAACTGTACGTCACAAGCATCCTTTGAGTTAAGCGACTGTACAAAAGCAGAAAGGCGCATATCTACGTTAAATAAAGCCTAATGGCTACCAGCCAAATTCATGCAATCCCAGAGGCAGAAATCTAGACTACCTTTGGGATTATAAATCTCTGCTGCTCCTATAACCAAACTGGAATATATAAATTAAATCTCAGAATAACGAAACCATTTCAGGAGTAGACTAGCGCGTAAGCATGCTGTCATTGTCCCCCAACCAAATCATGACAATAACATCAAACAAGGATGAAATAGCAACATCACATAACTACCAGCTGTATAGTGTACACCATGTCTGAATGGCAGAAATTAAATCACCGTTGGTCGCCAACTTAAGAGCAATAATAGAAATTAACAATAAAACATAACCCTCTTAACGTTCTCCTTCAGTGCAGGAAGGGGTCTAACAGCAACACCAGCAACCGATGAACGTGTACTGCGAGGGCCTGCAGCTCCAGGACCTGTCCCGCGTCCAACAGCACCACTTGTCATTGATCCACTGTCTGATGTCTCCGGCTCCATGTAAAAGCGAGCACGGAATGCAGCAAGATGAGCATAATAAGCTGGGGGAACTGCAAAAGTTCTAAATAATTAGTGCGACTCCAAAACACAAGCCAAATAAGAGGGGCGTAAAAGGATTTTAACGTTGAGCGGGAATTCATGCATGCATTAGTACACATGCGGGTGGTCTTAAATGTGTGCATGTGTGTGTGTGTGTGTGTGTGTGTGAGAGAGAGAGAGAGAGAGAGAGAGAGAACCAATTGAAACAGAACGAGTGCAACGAGCATATCTGCAACACAAAAGATTCCACTGAAAATGAGTTTTTTCCACTTTTAAGTAAAGGATCCATAAATAATATTTCTAGTGAATAAACTTACGTATAGCAAAGATTGTTCGTCAGAGACTGCAATCCATCAGCAGTAAAATTGTTTTCGTCCCATAAAACATGATAATGAGCTGGACGGCTTGTTCCCTGAACTCAGAAGTAACAACTACTATTTGAAAACAATGTGCCAAAAATACTCCAGATGGAAAATAAACAATGAAAACTCATATAAACCTGAATTCCAGCATGACTGCAGAGATAAAAGTCAAATTCTGTAGGATGGCAGATCTTTGAGTCTACTACAGTACCTGTCAAATAAATTAGACAGAACTTGGGAGTCAGATAAGTTGAATTCCCTGAAACTTATAAAAGAAAAAGAAAAGACAATACCAGGCAGTATATTCCCACTCCTATCAACCGCATTACGATCCCTGTGGTTATTAGCAAACAATCTCGTGTGGTGACGTTTTTGAACCACAACAAATGTCACGGGTGGCTGATAATTCGGCTCCAAAGAGGCACACGCCTAAACAAAAATATGACAAGTAAAAAGAGTTGCCAATCAACCATAAGTCTCAAATCAATCAGGTATAGTAATAAATTTACCTTACGAATAGCATCAAGCTCATACAGCAAGACTTGATAAAACTGGCCTTCACTCACACCATCCCTGCATAATGAGGGGCAGACACCATTAGAAGCAACAGCAACAAGAAGAGAAGAATAGCTAAGAAGAGACGAGAACCTGTAGAATATTATCCGTTGAGGCTTCTGTCCAGTCGCTCTGCGGAAAGATATGAGAAGTTCCCTGTATCCCAAAATACAAGAAAATGAATCCTATATGGTGATGCTGTTATATTACATGCCTGCAGGGTTAGGTGTGAGAGGGAGGGAAGGATAGAGAGAGAGGGAGAGAGGGTGCACTGAGAGAGGGAGAGAGATCATACTTTATCATGCCACCAGTCACAGTCCCTCTAACAGGATCCTGCCAAGTCTTATAGAGGTCTTGAATGAGCTCCTGTCGATGAGTTTGAGCACAAACTAAACCCGCATACTTGGTAATCTCGGGCCAATCTTGAGAGGCAACAACCTGTCATTGATTCACATAGAGGTTTCACAACAAAACTACAAGAAAATGTTAAAAGGCAAAAGAACAATGGCCCTTGGAATATTAAGATTCAAAATGTACGCATACTGCAGCAATAGAAGGACTGGAGTCCTCGCCAGGGTGAGGATGTGTAACATCTGCTCCAAAAATTATAGTTGGACGGTCACTGACAAGAGGTATGCGCCTAGATAGGGCATCAACGAGAACAGTGTTCCGTCCTCCAACCTTCACATTGATCTTCAAAGCAACATTGGCCAAATATTGTTTACTTTTTTTGAACACATGTTTTGTAAGACAGCATTGAGAAACGAGCCCAAGATCGGTTTCACAAATACGTTTGAGATCCCCTGCACATTGCAAAACAGTTACATTTTCTAAAGAGTGATAAATTCTTTGAAGAATAAGCAGTAAAATCACCATATTACCATAAAGCGAGCCATTATTATCAGGGAGAATAACTATGAGCAAGTCGATATCCTTGCCCTTAGTTTGGAGTCTGGACATGGCCTCATGATAACGGGCTTTCAGGACCTTCTCTACCTGATCAGGACGAGCACTAATTGGTGGAACGACAGGTTCAGGATTGAAAGCCTGGTACAACCAGAAGCCAAGATCAAGATGATTGCCACAAGAGAAATATCGCTTAGATGGAAACCTTTGAGTAACAACACATAAACCCAAAACTGATACCATGCCAGAAATGTAACACATATGAGCAAGCTCATGACAGAAATCACGTGCCGCAGTGTCCTGAACATTGTGAGAAAAGTTGATGCAGAACCAATTGTTTACCGTTCCTCCATTAACCATTTTCTGCTGATGGGGGGTGGGGGGGTTGGGGAGGAAAGCAAAAAAGAAAAAAACTAAGAAACTATATCAGGCATCAAAAATAGGAATGCCAAAAATGAAAATACAGAATATGAAACAAGTGCAGCAAAGCACGGATGTTCTAATCTGGAAAAAAGCCAAAAATGGGCCGAAACTGACAAATGTTATTCCAAACCCCGGAAAACCTAGGAAAAACATAAAAAATATCTCTATAATTATCCTCACATTAGGGAATACTAAGATTATGAACAGGTGAAATTTCTTAATGAAAGCATAGCCAAGTTCTGATTGGAAAAAATGCCTCAAAGAGAGGAAATTAGGAGTAAACAAAAACGGTTACCTTGTTCATCATATTCCAGCAACCCACCTCAGGAAGGCAATCCTTTATTCTACCTGATTCATGATACTTCAGCTGCAAGGAGAAACTAAGGTCAAACTAATGAACATTATTTATTCCTTTTTCTTAAGGATGTTGAGAGAGTGACACGCCATAATTGGAAATAAGGAGTGAACAAAAGTGGTTCTTACCCATGGTGCCGGAAGAATACGAGCCTCAACTTGGGCCAGCCTCTCACTAATTTTTATCCCAAACTCTTTCGCATAAGGATCCTCATGGTAAGCGTTGTGACGCACAGTCTAATTATAAAAAGTAGTATGCCCTGTCATTTTCTAAATTGCAGGCATATACCCAATGCAAGTTCTAGACAATATGATATTTCAAATTAAATTCAACACTAAAAGAAAAGGTAGAACATAGGCCCAAATTCAAAGCCAACAAGATAGAAGAATTTAGCTTTCACCTTCATGTTAAGAGTTTCAGATTTGAGATGACATAGATTCTCAAAATATATGGAACTGTCCCATCATCCAGTCAATTATACAAGGTCAGTCGACATTAAAGATTGTACTCATGATCACACATGGAGTTGACAGTAAAATTTAACACTATATCTAACCAAAATGCTTCGTTGCTCCTTAAAACATCAAAAAATAACTAAAATCATCTTACTCTTCACACATTACAACAAAGTAAGACGACAAATTCATGATTCATATTATTCACACATCCAGACAAAAATTTATCAGCCACTGAGAAATCTGTTCTAATTGCCAGAAAAGCTGTTACAAAAATCTGTTTTAACCAAGTGCATCCATTTGAACAGTCCAAAGTCCCTGAGAGATTACAGATCTTCAGATTAATACATCTTCCTCTTTTTTTTCTTATCTCAGTACATCAGAATAATAGAATTAACTGAAAGCCATCTAGAGATAACCCCTAAATGACAGGTCCATGGCAATGCAAGTCCGCTTTTAAAAAACATAGCAGATAAGCAATTGCTTGTAAATTCAAAAAGAAACTGAAAAGAGCCATGCAAAAGTATATAACTGGTGTATAGTAAAACCTCATCTCAAAATTAAGGTAACTTAAGTGCATAAAAGATATTCACACAATACCAACAAACAAGAAAGTGGACCTGCATAATATCACGCTCCCTTTCTTGAGGCCGTTGGCAGGTCACCTTCAGCAAGGCTGTAATTTGTCTCTCGTTCAACCTCTTGGAATACCTCTGGCCCTCCACAATTTTGCATACCTGCACAATGGTTCAGACAATTGATAAATCAGCAGTCATGACCACAAATTATATGAAGGAATTTGGGAAGCTGAATTGTGGTGTTAAGAGAACCTCCATTGGTAAGTAATTTGGTCTGTTCTGGCTTCCCACTTGTAAGCATGGCCATTGTGTGTGCTGAATCACAAAACCATATGTCTCAGAGAAGTACTCAACAACAGATTTCATAGTGCCTCTATCATCAACAGGGAAGCTGAAACAATAACATTATGAATCCAAGTTACATACGTCTTACACTAAAGAAAGACATAACCTTAAGGAAGACAACTAAAGTAAGCAAAACCAAAAACATGGTAGAGAAAAGAACAAAAGAGTTTAATGCTAGTCAATACTAACGTGAGCTCCCTGGTTGCCAGTGATGTTAAACCAGATATACGGTACTTTCTCCTCATGTTTCCTCGGTGTGTGACCTCAACCTTCACTCCTCTAAGAGCTTTTTTGATCTGTCATAAGAACACTACACTAACTTATTGTGTTTCAAGCAAAAAAAAATTGACAAGAAAAAACAGGAAGAACGAAAATGTAAAAGTTTATGAACAATACTAGAATCTGACAGCGTAATTCCAAGTAAACAAAGTGCAGATATATGAACTGCAGATTAAAAAGACTTGTCACTTAACCTTCACACGGTCAGCATCAGATAATGGTCTTGTTGGCACATCACGACCCGGCAGCAGTTGTGTAACAAACTCAATAACAGGCAATGGCTCTATGAAAGCCGTAGAGGACATATCTACAGTACCCAAAGAACAAGAAAATTAATTGAAAAAAAAAAAAAAGTAAAATCACTATGAAAAAGAGCATCAAACCAAATATTAACAATTGGCTATCGAATATCAAAGTGTGAATGTAAGATGCAGTAAACACAGATCAAGAGCATACCAATATTCAAAGATAGTCCCATCTGAGTTGGCCTAATACTCTGGTAAAAACCACGCCAACTTTCAAGTCCCTCACCTAGAGGCTGCCTTCTTCCTAAATCAGGTGAGTAAAAAGATCGACCAACAGGACAGTACCGAGTGGTCGGTAACTCCCTCAGAACTATATCGAGAACCTGGAGAGCTTCTTGAGGAGCATCAGCCTGCCTGCCTTGCAGAAACTGCCCTAAATGATGAAGATCTGCTCGGGCAGCCAATTTGATTACAACTTTAAATTCTCTTTCCCTCCTACATTACAATGATTAAAAGAAGCACGTTATAAGAAAACAGATTCTTTTTTTTTTTTTTGATAAATCAGTAAATCTCATTAATAAAAGAGGAAGAAAACAGAATCTTTTGCAGATCAAACAGCTGAATTAAACCAACAAAGAGTCCAACCTTTCACGGCTTGCACCCTCATCATCGTCAATAAGAGTGATTACGAATTCCTTAGATTTAAAAGGAAGTGGTCCAGCAGTATAGAGACTTTTGCGGCCATCATAAGCAGGAAGCCGCTCTCCAAGGTGAGATTCTTTATACAGATCCACAAGCTTCTTCATGACTTGACGATTCACAACTCGTGAATTGACTTCTGGCGCTATAGTGACCTGAAAGTCATTAGCATACATTCATCAGAACATGCATGCACATTAATTATACATGATGAACGAACAATTGATGCATTGTGCACTCACATCATACTGGTGTAAATCTTTGTCTGGTAACTCAGCAAAGAAGTGATTTGCCTTGACTATGCACTTTATGCCAAAGCTACCTTTGCCAGGGCGGAGAGGAAACTTCATCGACTTGCTGGACGCTGCTACAGGTTGAATAGTTCTTTCTTGTGTCAAAGAAAGCTGCTGGAGCTGTCCTCCAACCTCTGATGGTTCTGGTGGTTGTGATGATGAAGTTGCCTCAGATGGCACAAACTGAGGTGTCACCCCAGCTTGGAATGGAGCATGGGTAGCTTGGTGCAGCTCGGGTACTGGGGGTCTAAACTGGCCACCAGGAGGTCCTCCTTCACGGCCGCCGCCCATGCCACGACCACCGCTGTATCCTCCTCGGATACCATGATGAGGCCCTCCCCTACCTCTACCTTGGTACTCAGGTTGCCCACCATAGTGCTGCTGATGTGGTGGTGGACCACGACCACGTCCTCCATAACCACCCCGCTGGGGTTGAGAACCCCAACCCCTTCCACCTTGATGTCCACCACCCTGTTGGGCAGGAGGATTAGGGCGGTATGGCCCATAACTGCTACCCCCACCAGATTCATGGGCCTCAGAGCTCTCACCACTACTGGTATGCTCAGTTCTCTTCTTCCTCACCATAATGAGATCTGTAAAATACAGACGACGAACAAAATAAGCACAGGAATAAACCGAGGTCACCCTGATCAGCCACATAAAATAATAAAAGCCATCACAAAAAAGCCATGATGCCAGATGAACAATGATCACACATATTCCAACTGGGGGAAAATCCCACAAGACACCGGCTGAAGGAAAAAAATAAATATATCAATGACCACAAGCATGGAGAAGCTCCATACCCACGTACAGAGCTCAAAAATCATGAGTTGTTACTAAAGACAAGTTCATAAAACTATCAAATATAGCAAGACACGAGTAGTCAGAAAACAAACATTATGCAGATGTCATGCACAAATGCTGCCAAACAACAGCCACCGCAACTTCATGAGTCAAAAATTAAAAAAAAAATAACAATAAGAATTCCTTAAAAAAAAGTTAATATAAGTACCCTACGGAAACCCTAAAAAAAAACAATAAAAGACCTAAGCGGCAATTTATCCATACATGAAAACCCTAAGTACATGATCAAAACCCCAAAAAGGTACATTCCAAAGATCTAACTATCGGAAATGACACTATACATATCATCACTCCATATGGTAAAACGCAAGGCAAATCAATCCCCAGAAACAAAACCAGATCGGCAAACCCTTGCACAATGCAGATCTCGAGCGGAAGAAGAACAATGAGCAATGATTCTAAGCACGCATAGAGTGGGGTAGGAGCGAGTGGTAGAGAGAGACAGCGAGCGAACACTAGTTGCAACGGAATAAGAATGTAGAGTCAAATGCGATTTACCTCAAAGACAAGCACTGGAATGAGAGAGAGAGAGAGATAGAGACACAGAGAAGTTTTTGAGTAAAGTCGCCCTCCACACTTTTACTTATAAACGAGTGCTAGGTGTCTCAAAATGACTCTTTTGTCCCTTTTTCCCTTTCTTTTTCCCTCTCCCAATGGATCATGATGGATGCCGGCACGGCAGGGGACTCTAGCATTTTTCTCTTCTGTAGCTATGTTAATTACCTACTTGGCTTTCTTTACTCCTGATTGACAATTAATATAACAACATTATTTAACTGGTTTAAGATTTAAAAATAGGCAACATTTTCTATTTATATTTGGAAAATAAAGTTTTACTTATTGAGACATTATTTATTAGTATTTAAATTTATAAGGATTTTTTTTTCAGAAACGGTGAGTTTTCTCTAAACTTATAATTATAATCCATAATTATTGTATTTTGATAAATTAAAAAGAAAAAAAAGGGCATATTTTGATATTGATTTGGATTTCCAAAATTTATAATAAAATATTTTTCCCCACTAGTACTAAGTAATTGAAATGTTCATAAAATAATTTTAAATTAAAGAGTACTTTTGTGATTCTCTTATTTATTTAATATGTGATTACTAAGATGGTTTATTTGACTTAATTATAGATCAATATAATTCAATAGGTGATGCCACATAGTGGATATTATCATATTGAAACCCTAGCTACAAGAAATAAAAAGAACAATAGAGGAGACCTTCTCCCATTCCAAACCATAAAGGTAAGAGAATTCCAACCTTCAAATCCTCTATTTCTCTTATGCTTTTATAATATAATTGATTCTAATACATATGACTCTTGGTGGATTAGGGAAGAATCGTGAAATTTGAAGAAGTTTTCGTTAATAAATTTTGAGTGATTGAAGAGATCTACACTAAAGACAAAGACTTTATATGTTATTTTGAGTTTTAATTTATAAGCAATCACAATCTAACTTATGGATTGTTGTTTATAACAAGAAGCTTTCACTTTGGTGTGATTTTTAGTAGTGGCACCTAAACTCTAAGAATCTAGGTTTCTTCGTTTAATCTGAGTATGGATCTATATGACAAGGATGGTCTTTTGTTAATTTAAAATCCTAATTCTACAAGTGTTGTTTCATGAGTGAAAATGGATTTATTCATGAAGAGGATTTGAGAAAACAAGAGTTGTTATGTAATATGTTGAAGTAGTACGGAATTGTAAGTGAATCATAATAATACTGATTAAAATAATTCTTTTAAGATTGGAAGTTTTTTGAACTAATTTTATTGGAAATCATGATTTTGAGAAAGTTGATGATATGAAACCACAACTAGAAATTCGATAAAGGGTTTATGGGCTGAAACAAGTGTTATGAAGAATTTAACGTATTTTAATACAAAAGATTATGGAAGAAGTGTAATGGGAATTAGAACCCTGAAAGTCAAGATGTAGATACTCCTTTTTTGCTCCCTCTAGTTTATTATTTATTTATTTTTTATATAAAGAATTAAAAAAATCTTTTAATTTTTTTTTTTAAAAAAAAGAAGAAGAAATAAATACAATTTGTTTGCATAAAATAATTGAGGCATAAGTCAACAGCCTGTTGGAAAGCATGCACACATAAGGAGGAGTAACCTAGGTTCGAAACTAAGCAAGCACATCAGTGTCAATTTTTTAAAACAATGGAAAATGTATATTCAAAACACGTTTTCTTCTTTCAACAAACAGTAAGAGACGTGTTTTGAACACATGTTTTTTACACTGTTCATTTTCTTCCTTGGTTAAGCATGCTCCAACTCGTGGCTAGCTCACTTCTCATCTATTTTTTGCCCATTTTCTAGCATATTTCACCAAATTAATGGTGAAATCATGTAGATCACATGGTATACTATGGATTAAACTCATGGATGCGTCTTGATTCTTTCATCTTATTAGTCAAAAATCAATTCAAATATTCAGTAAAATAATGTATTCAACACTTTACTCTAAATTTAAATTGCATGAATCAAATTCTTTAATGTAAATGGAAGCTTCCATGGACATTTTCAAGTAAGAATAGGCATCTAAGGATTCTTTTTTACAAGTATTGTAGCCGAATTCATTGAATCAAAGTCAAAATCAATCAAAAATCCAAAAATTTTCCCCAACCTTTAATCCACAAATTCATGGCTAGAAGAACTTTCCATCTCCAATTCGAGCTCCTATAGTATAAATAAGAGCTCGAGCAAGCCTTACAAGGCAATAACCAGCACTCCAATATTCTTCTTTAAGCTTGATTTTAAGCTTTCTCTCTCTAGATCCTTACTCACAATCACCAAACATCTCTCTAACATTTCTCTCTCTATACTTAATCTTAGAGTGTGAAACTTGATTCATTGGATTCCTAGTGATTTCTAGTTTTGTAAAAGGCTTATCTTGCATTTTGATTTTTCTCCGATCGATCATGACAATTTCTTGAAATCTGCCCACTACCAACTAATACTCCGATCAACCCCCTCCACCATTGTTAGGAATAAATAAGCTACATGGGTCAAGAAGTTGTCCTCTATCGTATTATTCCATCACTAAACGAAGGTCGAGCAACTACTAGAATTTGTCGCTTCTCCTCCTATTCAAGTCTGGCTCTAATCCAGGTTCGAACTTTTTTATTTTATATTTTAGCTTTTTTAAAAAAAAAATCTGTTAAAATTTTAAGACATTTTTTTATATTTTAGAAATTTTAGCCTTTAAAAAGAAAAATTTAGCTTCTTTTTTTTTATATATTATTGTTTATATTTTAGATTTTATATAAAAAATTAACTGTTTTATATTAAAATATATATATACGTATGTATGTATATATATATATAATTTTACATTTTAACTTTTTTAAAAAAATAACTTTTAATTTCTTAAAAAAATATTAAAAAATTAATAATTTTTTTTTTACAATTTAGAATTTATGTGAACTACGATCGGTCTAATCCTAAATAACGGGTATGTAGGCACATACAGGGTTACCTCAATAAATTAAATTTTTTTTATAATTTTAATAAAATAAAAATAAATTTTAATTTTGGAAAGTTTGAAGTGGTAATCATAATGTTTTAAAAGACAGTCTCCCGAACTTAGAATATCTGGTTTTTCTAAAAAATATATATAAACTTTTTTTTTATCAATAGCCAAGGTAGAATTAATACTGCTTTGTTAATTCTAACTTGATATTTTTTTTTTCGCTTCTAATCGGGTAGCAACTTATTCTTTTTTAGTAAAATTTTATTTATTTTTTTCTAATTTTAGTCGAGGGTTTACATTAAACGAGCATAAGGTTCAGTGTAAATCAAATTAAGAAAAAAGAGAAAAATTTTAGGCTCGATAGGATAGCGACTCTACTAGGGACCATCCCAAGTAGGCTAGCCATTTAAACCTTCTAGAAATAAATTTTATTTTATTTTCTTTTTTTTTAGGATTATTCATTAAATTTTTTATTATTGTTACTATTATATTTTTGTACTAACTTTTGTTTATGTAGGATTTATGATTTATTTTATTTTTAATGTGTGTTAGATACGTTTGGACTTGGACCGTCTTAGGACCTTAGGAGGAGAGCCATTGTGTAAGTTCCGGGTGCAGTGGAATAACCACCACTTGGGGCTAAGTAGGCTATCCCACTCAAACTTCAACGTAGCCCAAGATCTGTTTCTTTGAAAATGTGAGAGGCTATAGAATTTGGAAATTTTTAGGACCTACCTAAATTACATACACTCTTTATCAACCATAAAGTTATTGTAGCATTTAACTAATTAAAGTTGCAACCCAATTAATGCTAGAGTGTCCTATAAATGATTATGTAAACCCTTTTGTGTGTATCTTGAATGTATATTGTAAATAAATATTATATTTTTTCCTTGTAAATGCCATTGTAAGCGGATTCCTTGTAAATATATTTTCTTGTGTATTAGAATTATGATGTAAACACCAAGTTTTAATAGGGTTGTGACTTGATAAATGTTGTATTAGTTTAATGGTTTTTACATCTGTATGTTACCATGCATTTTTAATTATTTATTTTTTACTAAAACATCAAATGTTTCATAAATATTACTTATGGAATTGATAATTATCCATATCAATAGTGTAAACACCCCCATTTTTGCCCTAAGAATCAATAATGATCAATTTCCAATTTTTCCCAATTTTTTCCAATTTTTTTCTAATTTGGCAAAAATAGGAAAAATATTCAAAAAATAAAAATAAATAGGAAAACACATCAATTTTGAAAACTAATTTCAGAAATGGCAATAATAAAGATTAAATAATTTTTACAAATTTTTGAAATTTCAAAAAAATACAAAAAAATAAAAAAATTGCATTGCATATATGCAATTTGTGAAATAAAGAAAATCATGAACATGGGCTAGCTCAGTTGGTCCGAACCACGGTCAGGCAGGCGCGCACGGGTGCGAGGTCAGGGGTTCGAAACGCGGGGGGAGCAGAATCCGCGTTTTGCAAATTTTTCCTTTACCTGGGACACGTGGCAGCATCTGATTGGCTGGAGTGAATGCACGCGACGGGCGCGTGATCGTCTTCAACCTCTGCCCGAGATCGCCGGCAAGGGGAAAAATCCGAATTTCGGCCGTTTTGATTTGATTTTTTGCACGAATCCAACAGATCTTCAATAGAATTAAGATAAACATCATCCAATTGGAATCAAATCTCAACAAATCAATGGATTTACACGAATCGGAGTTGGTTTATTTAACCGCAAATCCAATTTGCGTCGATCAGTGGAAATCCGAGCTTATCCAGCTCGATTTCAAAAGCCTATAAATAGAGGATGAAGTGAGGAAGCTAGAGCACAGATCAAAAGCAAGAGAAAGTGAGAGAAAAGAGAGAATCGAAGTTCGCCGGAGTTGTTTCGAAACCGCGACCGCCGATCAAGAGTTGAGCAACCACCAGGAGACGTTTCTGAAGCAAACCACCGCCACCATTAGATTCCTCACCCCCAAGAACCTAAGATTCAACACCTCAACCGTTGAAGAAGGCCGCTGGAACGCCGTCAACGAGCACATCCAGCCGCCGCATCCGATTGACTCAACCCGACCGACCCGACCCGCGTACCGATCCGGATCCAAGTAAGTCGGATTTTCCGATTTTTTTAATATTTTTATTTATTTTGTTTATTTAGTTACTTTATTTATTTCAAATTATTCTATTTATTTATTTGTTATTTGTTATTTATATTTCAATAAATAGAAAAATGTTAGAAATTAGATTTTTTTTAGGATTTAATATAATCATAACAATAAAAATAAAAATGTAGAAAATTATAAAAATATTAGAAAAATGATAATAAAAATTTAAATTTAAAATAGGGTAGATAAAAATCTAGGAGAAAATTTTTAAAAAATGGAAATTATAAAAATTATGAAAAATTATTAAAAAATTATAAAAATCATAAAAAAAATTATAAAAATTTATAAAAATCCACAAAAATTAATAAAAATCAATAAAACTTATAATAGTAGAAATAAGTCGAAAATTAAAAAAAAATGATGAGTTTTATCACTTAGAAAAATTATTTTCTCAAAATAAATCCAAAATTGATGTTTTTCCTTAAAATTATTTTCAAAAATCAAATTAAAACTCAGGCTTAGATTTTTTAGAAAAAATCCCGAAATGGTAAAAACATAAATCAAAAGAGATTTCACAATTAAAATTCACAAACACACTAAATTTTTTCAGAAAAAGCGAACTACGGCTTGTTTGATCCTGAATAGCAACTACGTAGGCACCCATTTGGGGCAACCTTAAAAAGAATAAAAAATTCATTTTCTTAGAATAATTCACTCAAAAACACAATAAAAGGCAACAAAAAATAAAATAAAAGACATTTCTAAATGGGAATAATTTTAGGAGATTATGTGGTAACTTTAGGGTTTTAATAGGTTAGCCTCCGAACTTAGAAACTCTGGTTTTCCTTTTCCTCTTTTCACAAAAACGAGAAGAGGAAATCACGACGACTAGCGGTCCAAATTAAGACTAATCTGCTCCATTAGTCTTAATTCAATTTTTCCCAACCACAGTTGGGTGGCGACTCCAAAACTAAACGAAATTCCTAACTCAAGTCGAGGATCTATATTAGATGAGCATAGGGTCTAGTATAAATCGGATTAGGAATGGGAAATAAAAAATTAGACTCGACAGGATGGCGACTCCACTGGGGACTCATTCCAGTAGGCTAGCCACCTGAATCTCCTCGAATTTTTCCTTTTTAAGAAATGTCTTTCGATTATTATTCTATTGCTAACTTTTCAGGGATTAGCTAAGTTTATAATTCAGTTTGTTTTTACTGTTGGGTCTGCATGCATGCATTTGTGTGAATAGATGCGATCCAACTCGGACCGTCCTAGGACCCTAAGACGGGGAGCCATTGTGTAGGTTTCGGGCGAAGTGAGTTGATCACCGTTCGGGATCGATTAGGCTACCCCACCCAATGCTTCGATATGGCCTGAGATCCATTTCTCCGAGAATGCGAGAGGCCATAGAGTTTGGGGACCATTTAGAACCAACCTACTTGCATACATAAAGTAATGGGTTGACAATTGACGATAATGTAATATTTGTTGTTTTGTTCATGAAGTTCGGATCTATTTCCCTATAATATTTTCATAGTTCTTGTTGTAATTAGGAAATTTCTTGTTGTAATAGATGGTTAGTACCGTAGTTAACCACCTCCTTCGCAAAGAGATTCGGGTGTACAAACCTTTGGACCCAAAGTTGGTACTGGACCACTGGTTCACCGTATACAATCCAAAGGAGCAAGCCTTCATCCAGCAGAAGATATGACCCATCCTTTCACTAACAAAGATGGAGGTAAATGTGCCTTTGGTACGGGCCATGCTCCAGTTATGGGAAGTAGAGCCCGCAGCTTTTTTCATCGGGCCACATGAAATCACCCCTACCCTGGAAGAGTACACCCAGCTGCTACAGGCTCCAGCATTAGCCGATCAAATCTATGTGCCAAGATCGCTTACTCTTTAGAACACTATCTTAGGTTAAAATAAATGGATCACTTACTCTTTAGAGCGTTATCTAGTTTTAGGATCACTTGCTCTTTAGAGTGCCATCCTAAATTAAAGTAAATGGATCACTTACTTATCAAAGTGTTATCTAATTTTAGAATTGCTTGCTCTTTAGAGCACTATGTTAGGTTAAAATAAAAGGATCACTTGCTCATAATAAGCACTATTCCTATTTTCAAGATCGAAAGACCAAATCCTTTATTTAAGTTTTCAAGTAATTAGCCCATTAAAGCACTAATAAAGCTTTTTTAGGAAAAAGTGGCTTGTCTTTTTAGTCTTTGTGGTAAAATTTTTCTCAAACTTTACCCTAAATAGAGGCAATAGTAGACACTCCATTTTTTGCCTCCTCTAGATTATTATTTATTTTTATATAAAGAATAAAAAATATTATAAAAAAGAAGAAGAAGAAGAAGGAATAAATACAATCTGTTTGCATAACATAACCGAGGCATATGCCAATAGCCTATTGGAAAGCACACGCATACAAGGAGGAGCAACCCAAGTTCGAAACTAAGTAGGCGCATCAGCACCATTTTTTTAAAACAATGGAAAACGTGTGTTCAAAATATGTTTTCTTCTTCCAACAAGAAGTTAAAATGGTAGAAAACGTGTTTTCAGCACACGTTTGCTTCTTCTAGCAAACAGTAAGAAACATGTTTTAAACACACTTTTTTACACTGTTCATCTTCTTCCTCAACTAAGCACACTCCAGCTTGTGACTAGCTCACTTCTTGTCTATTTTAGCCCATTTTTTTGACACAGTTTCACCAAATTAATGGTGAAATCATGTAGATCGCGTGGTATACTATGGATTAAACTCATGGATGTGTCTTGATTTATTCATCTTATTAGTCAAAAATCAATTCAAATATTTGGAAAAATAATGTATTCCACATTTTACTCTGAATTTAAATTGCACAAATCAAATTCTTTAATCCAAATGGAAGCTTCCATGACATTTTCAAGCAAGAACGGGCATCTAGGGATTCCTTTTTACTAGTATTGCAGC
Organism: Laguncularia racemosa; assembly: GCA_037954665.1. Classification (NCBI taxonomy): domain Eukaryota; kingdom Viridiplantae; phylum Streptophyta; class Magnoliopsida; order Myrtales; family Combretaceae; genus Laguncularia; species Laguncularia racemosa. The sequence continues at coordinate 84,709 of JBBMOL010000522.1, read as the reverse complement.
CGAATTCATTAAATCAAAGTCAAAATCAGTCAAAAATCCAAAAAATTTCCTCAACCTTTAATCTACGAATTCACGTCTAGAAGAACTTTTCATCTCCAATTCAAGCTCCTACAATATAAATAGGAGCTTGAGCAAGCCTTATAGGGTAGAAAAAACCAACACTCCAATATTCTTCTTTAAGCTTGATTTTAAGCTTTCTCTCTCTAGATTCTTACTCACAATCACCAAACATCTCTCTAACATTTCTCTCTCTATACTTAAGTGTGAAATTTGGTTCCTTGAGTTCCTAGTGATTTCTAGTTTTGTAAAAGGCTTATCTTGCATTTTGATTTTTCTCTAATCGATCATGACAATTTCTTGAAATCCGCTCACTGCCGGCTAATATTTCGATCAACCCCCTGGACCGTTGCTAGGAATAAATAAGCTATGTGGGTCAAGAAGTCATCCTCCACCATGCTGTTTTGTCACCAAACAAAGGTCAAGCAACCATTGGAATTTGTCTCCTATTCAAGTCTGACTCCGATCTAAGTTTAAACTTTATTTTCTAATTTTTTAGCTTTTAAAAAAAAATTGTTAAAATTTGAAGACATTTTTTTTTTATATTTTAGAAATTTTAGCCTTTAAAAAGAAAAATTTGGCTTCTTTTTTTATATTTTAGATTTTTTATAAAAAAAATTAATTAATTTATATTAAAATATATATATACATATATATATAATTTTACATTTTAACTTTTTTTTTAAATTAACTTTTAATTTCTAAAAAAATTATTTGAAAAATTAATAATTTTTTTTTACAATTTAGAATTTATGTGAACTACAATTGGTCTGATCCCGCATAGCGGGTATGTAGGCACCTATAGGGTGACCACAATAAATTTATTTATTTTTGATAATTTTAATAAATAAAAATAAAATTTAACTTCGGAAGGTTTGAAATGGTAACCATAGCATTTTAAAAGATAGCAACCCCCCCTCCCCGAGCTTAGAATCTTTGTTTTTTTTAAAAAAAAAATATAATTTTTTTATTAGTAGCCAAGTTAGAATTATTAATTCTAACTTGATAATTTTCCCAATTATAATCGGGTGGTGACTCCTTTTCTTTTCTTTTTTTAAAGTAAAATTTTATTTATTTATTTTTTCTAATTTTAGTTGAGGGTTTACATTAAATGATTATAAAGTTTAGTGTAAATCAAATTAGGAAAAAAGAGAAAAATTTTAGGCTCAACTGAAGAAGGTATTGATTTGTATCGACAAAAAGAAACTTCTAGCCCATTTGCTTTCAATAGCTACTAAATTTGGCTTATATGCTTTTGACATGTACTTTTGGTTTACTTGCACACTACTCGATGTCTTAAACTTTATGGTAGATTTGTGTTGTTAAGCTTTTACAAGTTAAGTTTTTGGTCATAACGTTTGCAAAGCTTCTAGTTTTAAATATAAGATTCGATTATGTTTCAATGTAAAGCTTTTGTTATTAAGTTTAGACAAACCCTATTGCTTCTAAATATGAGTTTTTGGTTATTGAGCTTCTGATTCTTGTAGCTACTTCTACTTGTGGTTCCGACCACTTATCTACTTTTGATTTTGGTTTCCATGAGATGTGCTATTTCCAATTAACACTCTTCTAACTGTTATGCTTATGGGAGGATCCATTTATTGTACTATTTCTTCTTATGGAATATTCATTCCATATTGTTTATGTATCATGTAATATTGGTTAGGTTCATTTTTAGGTCAATATTTAGTTCCATAAATACTAAGATATTAAGAGTTTTCCCTTTTATGTATTTTCCTTTTAGAACAACTAAGAATAACTATATTAGGAGAGTCAATATTCCAAATAATAGGCTAATAAGATACATCATTTTTTTATTTTATTTTCCTTATTTTGTCTACTAGTTATTAGTCTACATAAGAAGGCATAAGTTGTGCTTTTGTAGCAAACACTTTCTTAATAAAATATGTGTGCCATATTGGATTCTCCTTAACAAATTGAATTATTTTCTAGTATTATGCATCATATTAATTATAGGAATTAATTATCTCGGTTTATTTCTTTAATTAGTGTGTCATACTCAATTTCAAGAATTGTCCATATCCTTTTAATTTTCAAATTTCATAAAATTCAGCAAACCCATAAAATATTATTTCTTTTTCACTACTCGTAAAACATTTGTTCGTTCTTGTGATCCCATGGATATTTTCCCTAAATTCATTATTACAAAGCTCTTGAGATTACAAAGACCTCATGATATTTCTCCTAAGTAAGCCATATTTGGGCAAAAGGGCAATATAATTTTGATATTTAGGCTAGTTACACGATTTCAAAATTGTGCATCCAATTATTCTAAGGATTTAAACACATCATCTTTTGGTATTAGGAAAAATTATAAGTGAGAAAATTAGCGTTTGAGGTCAAGTTCCAATAGATGATTAAATTTTTAAGCGGTTAAAATAGAAAATAAACATTACATTAAATAATTCAAATACGACATCCCATTGTGGTGTCTTTATGAACTATAATAAATCTTCTGTTTGAATTACTTAAAATGTTTATGAGACAGTAAATGATCATTTGTTTGAACCACTTAGTATAACATTTATAATCTATTATATGTAAGTATGTATGTATGTATGTATTTCATGCTACAGGTTGAAAAGAAAAAAATAAAGAGATTGTAGGTTAACAATTGGGGAAGTTAGGTTTGGCAAAAAATTGTTAAAGCCATTTGGTTTATCCCTCTTAAGAGTTAAGGTTAAGATTGTTGAGAACTCGTGTACGTTGTGTTATATACAACATATGAGTGTGTTGTGTAAAGAGTGTGAGAGCCAGTATGAGGAGCGTATGATAAACACTCACATCCATTAGAGTAGTTGTGCTTATGTGTAAAGGGCCATATGGTTGATGTGCTCATGGGTGGTGTTGTTAGACTTTGAGATAAGGTCACTAAAGTTTGTAAGTCAATAAAGGAAGGTCGTTGAGGTTGTGTAACTATGTACAAGTAATCAAATCTATTGCAAGTGGGTGGCTAATTATACGGTGGCCAAATGTAAGGGGGTGACTATGTTGGTATTGATTTGGTTCTGTACTAGTGGTCATGTGGTGCTTCTAGTTGGTTTTTGTGATAATACGTAAAATTAAGTGTTTCTCTTAGCTTTAAAGTATCCTTCAAGTGCAATTAATTGAGTGAAAATGGATCAAATCATTTAAAATATGTTAATTGTGTATAAAATGGATCCACAAATAAAAAAATGAAAATATTGAAAAGAATCAAATTTTGAGTTAAATTATATTAAGTCTATGTTAATTTCATGCAAGGAATCAATGGGCATTTTATTGGTAGTTTAGCTTACCATTTGGACACCTACCTTTGGACCAAAAGGGAGCTAAACAAGACCTACCATCTAAACAGTAGTTCATTCAGTGTATGTATGCCACATTTCACCATCTAAACATTAAGGGCACTAAAATTTGCTAGAAATTAATAAGCCAACTGTTTAGATGCTAACTTAAGTCACTATCTCGACAATAGTGCTTAAACCTTTTGGTGGTGTGTTAAACCCTAAATGAGGAAGTAATGACATGTGTCTATTGTCTAGATGCTATCAGATGATGACAATTTTTTCTATAAATGTTGCAAATTTCATAGTAGAGGAATAAGACACCGTTTTTTACAACTTCCTTCATTTCCTTTAATATGGAATAGTAGAGTAGCTTAGGTTTAGGTTAGTTTTAGCTTATATTAGTAGATTACAACTCACAAATGCTCAAGAAACACCATTCAAGCATAGATTAAGCTTAGAACTTCTATTGTAAGGTTACTTCTTTCCTTTTTTCCATATCTATTGTGATACCTTATATGAATAGAAGTTCTACATGGATTGTAAGAGACATTGAATAGTGGTATATAAGGTAACATAATGAGTAACATATCAACACTAGGTAGAAACTTTTAGGCCAAGTAGTAGTGTTAATGTTAGGGGAGAATGTTAAGTTCTCTAATTTAGTTTTGATGTTAACAAAAGAGAAATAAGTGTAACGAATGTTTAAGATAGCATGTAATTTTTCTAAAGTTGAACAAGGAGACAGAAGCTTGTTCAGAACCTTCAAAAGTGTTATATAAACTATTTTTGTTCTGACAGAAGGTGTTTCAGAAGTTGTGTAGTGTATCCGTAGTTATCGTGTTAACCTTTCAGAAGCACTTTCAGAACCTTCATAACAGGAGGACAGTTGACAGGTTTGTTTCAGAAGCACTTTCAGAACCTTTCATGTCTGTTACGAATTTTTCCAGATTACGTTCTAAATTTTATATCGATAGTTTTAATAAATTTCAAGGCCTAGCTCCACGTGTCAAGTATTTTTGGGTAACATACTTGATGTGTTTTACTAAAGTTGGATTTTATATCAAGGGTTTTTTAATTTACATAAAGTTTTACAAGATTTTATTCAAAGATTTCATTTTATGATAAAGTGAGATCATATAAGATTTACAAGTTTTATCCAGATTTAAAGTTGGATATTTGTACTATATTTTGGGAGATCCAGCAGTTACAAAGATAATGATAAGAGATATGATTGTTATATCAAGATATGGTTCCACAATGTGAGGGATATCTTCAACAAACTTGATCCAAGAGATATATCCAAAGAAGATCTCGATCAAACTAATTATCCAAGCTTATCCTTATCAAGAATATCACGGAATGAAGATCTTCTCCAACAGATCCAACTTATTTTTGAATTGAAAATTCAAAAATAAATTCAAGATTATCACGTGGAAAGTAGCCATTATGTTTTCTCCATATATAAAGTGTTTAATTCAAATGAAAAAGGAGAGGAGAACGTTGATTAACAACAGAAAAAGAGAGAACGTTGTTGAAAGAAAAACGACACACAAGAAAAAAAGACTCATACATCTTCAAGCAAAAATCTTTACATATACATGTGATCTAGAGGAAATCTGATATTCCTCATTGATGTTGTTGAAATTCCTTTCGTGAATAAGGAATTGTTTATTGTTTCATCACTCTAGTTGAGTGATTAGCTTAGTGAAGAAGCTAGAAAGACTCAACAGTGAGACTTTGCCTTGAAGAGGCTTATGTTGTATATCTTCAATTTGTTGATATAGTGAAACACAACTGGTATAGACAACCGGGACCCCGGCGTGGAGTTGGAAGAGAGGACTGACGCTCGAGGCGGAACCTCTATAAATATCTGAGCATTTTATTCTTCTCTACTTTTATTTACTGCACATTATTGTTCTTCATTATTGTTATTCACGTGATTTTATTAGTCAAGAGTTTTGGTTGATTTGCGAAAAAGTGAAATTTTAAGTAATTAATCAATTCAGCCCCCTCTTGATTAATCTAATTGGGACCAACAAGTAGTAAGTTTCCTAATAAAGGCATTGCATGTTTAAGGGAGGTGATTATAATACCCCATATGAATGAAAGTTCCACATGAATTATAAGAGATGTTGAATAATGGTATATAAGGCCAAGTAGTAAATAAAGTGTCAACATTAGTTAGAAACTTTTGAGTCAAGTGGTTTAAAAAAAGCTTATTCATGTTTGTTAGCTATTTTTTGCCTAGAGCATTACATCTATTTTGCTCTAAATGTTGTTTTTCCTTGTGTTTGTATTGTTCTTAACGAGATTATGAATCAAATGTTGTTATTGGCTTATCATTTGGTTGTTGTATTTGTTGCTTGTTCATGTGTTCTAACATGGATTGTTGGTGTTAGCCATTGAGCAAGTGTTCTGTGTGTTTAGAAATATTTGTAGATAAAGATTATGTTTTAATGCATTGATTCTAGTCATTTCCATGACTCGCTAATTTAGATTAGGAATTGAGGCCTTTTAATTTAGTTAAGGTGTAATGTAATAGTCAATTAACAACTCGTTTCAACACATACTAGATTAATAGCACAACCGATTTATCACTAGTTAATTTAATTGATTGGTTCTTAATCATATTTATTTAAGGTGTTGGATATAGCTATTAGTTAGGTTAGACTAGTTGTTAGTTTTAGTTTATTATATATCAAAACTTTATTATTTTCCCGAACTATGAATAGGACTAATAGAATTGAGAACTAGTAAACCACTCCCTATGGAATATGACCTTAACTTACTATACTACTCGCATAACCTAATGTGTTTGCTGGTTTTATTCACTTTTAACTTAATTTTTATAAAAACTATTTAAGTGTAAGTAATGCAAGTCAACGTGTCTAGTGGTTGTGCAATGTGGTGACTTATGATAGTGTCTACTATGGTTGTGTGTAAGTGGTCATTTGAGTCATTGGAGTTGTGAAGTGAGTAGTCATGTTTTGACTGTGTATATATGTGTTGTATTGTGGGCATGACTATTGATTGTGAAGAAATGACAAACGCTCAAAGGTGTTGTTATGTGATCACCAAAGCTGTGGATCGTGTTGCTACTGATGATCAATCGGTTGCTTATCGGTGTAGTGTATTGGTGGAGATTTGATTGAATAAAGGTTAGGTTGTTGTTGTTATGACTGGTCATGAGTATTCAAGTAACGTGTGACAATGTTGGTGCTCGTGTTAGGTTGCTAATAAGTGCATGGTGCATTACTGGTGGTTGTGTGGTATGTTGTCATGTGTTGTGTTAATGTACAATTGTGAGGTAATGCGAGGGAGTTCATGTGGCTGTGGTCAAGTAAAAGTATTACAAGTTAGTCGAGTGTGTAGGAATTGTGTATTCATGTGCAATAATGAGGTGTGGTTGATTGTTAATATGGGAAGAAGATAAGTTTGTAGTTGTATTGTAAGCTAGGGCTGACATGGTAAGTCTGAAATGTTTAATTGGGATAGTGTGGCACTTACGTTGATGTTAACGCATGGTAGTAAAAAAAAAAAAAAAACAAAAAAGAAAAATTATCATTGAAGTGTTGTTTCAATTTAGTGAAAAAAGTGTCAATGCTATCAAGGGATTATGGGTTAATAGTGCATTCCCTTAGTAAATTATCATTCTACTTTCTTTCAATTTTGAATTTTTCATTTCTAATTATGGTAGGTACATATGGTAAAGGAATTAATTTTAGAGACAAGTCACTAGAAGAAATAAAAATGAAAAATGCCAAAAATTTGATAGGTACGACTCTCTAGGTGAATATAAAGATTAGGAATTTCAAGTGAATGGGGTTTTGAAATTTATTACCATCGTGAGTGTAAAAAGGGCAATGTTATTCAATAAAAACTTATAGGTTGTGCAAATCATTGGTGGAAGAATTTGAAGACAACGAATCATAAGTTAGGAATGTAAAGGATATTATTTTAGTTACTATGAACCGTTTAATGAGGAGAAAATTTGTCCCTTCACATTATCAAGATGAGCTGTATGGCAGGCTATCGAGACTAGAGCTAGAAATGCGGGCCTAATGGGTGGGTTTACCCTAACCCACATTGGCCCGCACTAAAAGCGAGTTGAATAAAGAAGCCTAACGCGCCCCATGGGTTAACATGGGTTAAGCAAGCTAACTCACCAACTCGCAAAATTTCAATAATTTTTTTTTTGAAAATTTTATATTTAAAAAATGGTAATGTACTTTTAGTACTTGACTATATATATTGTCACACAATAGCTAGATAAAACCAACAACTATTAAGTACAAATTTGAACAAAAAATCTTAAATCTCATATGATAGTGAACAAAACAACCTCAAACCATAATCAAGCAAATGTAACAATTATCACAAAGTCTTTTTCACTAATTATACAAGAAAATAAAGTTAATAATAAACGGAAAAAAAAAAACTACTAAAACACCCATCATCACTTCTTATTCTTTATATATCTATCAATCATCTTCATCATCATCAACAACCAAATTCAAGTTCCCCGTGTCTTCTTTTTCATCTGCAATTCACCAAATCACACATATAATTAAATGTTAAAATCTTAAAATAATACATTAAAAGAAAATATTACCAAAAGAAGAAAAAAAAAGTCACATTTACAAGCAAATCTTTGTAACCAATTATATGTATAAATTAAAGCTTCCACATTTGTAAGAAGCATAGAACTATAATACTTATTAAAAATATAGGCACTAATATTGAAAATTGACCCAAGTACTATAGTAGTAATTGGAATGCTAAGCACATCAAAGGCCATGATGCACAAATTAAGATACCTTTGACTTTGAGTCTTCCAATATTGTAATATATCCAATTATAAGTAGAAGTTCATATCCATTATTGACTTATCTAGATAAAAATCAAAAGAAGACCTACCAGAACTTTGTACTTTTACTTGATAGTACTCCTACATCATTAAGGAAAAAACTAATTAAATATCAATATATAATATAAAAAATATCATTAAAAAAATAAATATAGTTATTATTGAACTTACATCATAAGTAGCAAAATCAATCCTCAAAACTTTTCCAATTTTCAAGTTTTGTGTTGTTGCTCCTTTATCTCCACCTCTAAATGTGTCTTGAGCTTGAGAAGATGATCCAACTTGAAAACTTCTAGATATGTGATCTATTTTTCTCTTATCATATTTTCCAAACAGCTTATATAGCTTACTCTTTATGTCAGCCAACTTCTCTTCACAAGTGAGAGGATCAATTTTATTGAAGTAAAACTTACAAAAATTAAACTTCATCCAAGGATTAATGATTGCTCTAAGTGTAAGGACACTACTATATTCCTTCCAATATTTATCAAACTTTTGTTTCATTTTAATACATATCTCCCTTATGACATGATCTTCACTACTGAAATTCTCATTCAACAAATATTTAATTCTCCATACTTGCAAGAAATAGAGGTTTGAAATTGGATACAAGGAAGCTGACATCAAATTGGTGATAGTATAAAAAGGGCTTAAAAACTTGCATATCTTCTTTGCTCTTCCCCACTCTTCCATTGGCAGATAATACTTATAATGAGAATTGTTCAATTGAAGGTAATAAAAAGTACGTTGATACCTTAGTGTGCTATCAAGCATAAGGTAAGTGGAATTCTATTTAGTAGCTACATTCAAGCACAATCCAACACTAGTATCAATGTCGCCAACCTATTCAACACTCCTAAAAATGTTTCATTCTACCATCGGAGCCCTTAACATACTTCACACTCTCTTATTTTATGCAAAGCTTGATTAGTTATCGTCAACCCTTTCTTAATAATTAAATGAAGAATATGAGTACAACATCTAATACAAAAAAACTCACTACCGCATAGCAAACTATTTTGTAAATTGAGTTGCTTTCTCAAGAAATCTTGAATACAATCATTCGCAAATATAATGTCTAATGTAAGAGAGAATATATTTTTATATATATCCCATTTTTTTCAAAAATTCAAATACTTTCTTGGATAGCTCAAACCTGAGTGAAGAGGGGGCATTTTACAAAAAGAAAGAATTTATTATTAAGTTTCTATTTCTCGTCCACAAAATTACTAGTCAAACAAATATATCATTTACTAGTGGAAGCAGTCTATACATCAAAGGTTAAATAAACTCCCTCATGAATTTTCTGCAAATTTTGTTTCAAATTATCCTTTTAAGCCAAATCTAAATTCTAAACATCTGATATAGTAGTTTCATGAGAAACTTTTGGATCTGATTTCCTTGACCTTAACCTACCGGCATGATCAATTATCATATCACCTATACCATTTTATTTAGGAACTTGACTCAAATGACACTTTCCAAGACGTCGAAGTAAGGTTGAAGTTCCATTTGAATGTCTACCGATAACATATTCAGTACCACACCCTTTACATTTGGCTCTATTTTTACCATATTTCCTAACATTTATTCTTGCAAATTTTTCCCAAACTTCAAAAGTGCTTGATTGAGACTTCTTACATGTAGGTTCTTTGGATTGAAAAGATCCTGCATGTACATCAGCATTAAACCCACTGATTTTTGACCCATCATCTACATTAATACATTGTATTGTATTTATAGTATTATTGCTTGTAGGATCTATTTGGAAAATACATCAGCAAAAGAAAATGTCAAATTGTAGTTCATTATAGGGATATACATTAGAAAATCTAAACATGGATTGAAAACTCTAAAAAAAAAGTTATAATCAACTTATTATTAAATTTAGAAATTTCATTAATAGCAAAAGGAGAATGCACAAAAAGATTACTTGCAAACGGGAAGTAGGCAAAAGAGTGCTAAACTAAGAGCATCTATAGATGCATTACACAAAAATAGTGCATAGGCATACATTGGAACATTGGAAAAATAAGTGTTGTTGAGTTTCCTCCTTACATTTGTACATATAGCATACATTTCCAAAGATAACATTTTGTCTAAAGTGTAATGTTTTTAGAGAGTTGTTAGTTAAAGTACAAACACATGCTATGGGATACATTGCTTATTGGGTTTTGATTTCCAAACCAAGAAGGCTTCCACACCTAGAGAAGACCAAGAAGATTTTGAAGGAATCTTGGCTAGTAAAAAACTTTTCTCTTTGAGGAGCTCCACATTTGCCTAACAAGGCCAAAGGGTTATCTCATTTCTTGAGCATAAGGTCTAAATGTGCTCTATCTAGACAATCTTACTGTATAAGAAAACATCTAAAATCCTCAGGCTACCCTCATTTTGAGGTACTCCAAGCTACTTTCGACTTGGCTTTATTCTCAATGTCACCATTCCACCAAAATAAATTGTTTAAAGCCACATTCATTTCTTTGATAATACTCTTTGGTAGAAGGATTTTTTTTTACAGAGAACTCTTTATCAACTAGATTCTTCCTACAATTGAAATAAATTTGCTAGTCTAATGTTTTATGCAAGTAGTCATTCTTGTCACCAAGTCTATGCATAAAAATTACATAAACCAGGATACAATACAAGTATAATATAAGCTAGGAAGAAAGAAACATTATTTAATCAAACTGAAAAAAATGCAACTTCTTAAGATTGGAATATATTTCACCTTTCTTGCTGGGAGTATTGGAACTCGGAGTTGGGACTTATGAGGCTGCCTTTGGGAGTGGGTGTCGGATTGAAACTAAGAGACCGAAGTTAGGACTTAGGAGTAGGAGTCTGGTTTTGGTCTATCAACGAAGGAGAGTGGGGGGTAAGGGTGCATAGAGGAGACGAGATATGAGAAGATGCAACCTTGTGCCTATAGTGTCCATTGGTGTGTGGTTAGGTAGGAGGCTACCAAAGTGGCGAGTGGGAGTATTGGAACTAGGAGTAGGAGACTAGACCTAGGAGTCTAGGATATAGGAGTGGCAGTTTGGCTTGTCATTGTGAGTTGTGACTGTGGTCAATGTGAAAGAATAAGTGAAGACTCACGGTAGAGGACTGAGGAGAGGATAGAGGAGATTGGAGACTAAAATAGAGAGGAGGATGACTCAAAGTCAGATAGAGCAAAGGAGGTTTTTTTTTTTTTTAATTTGTTTTGAAAATTGTAATTTGTAACTTCTAAACTCAACTAAATGGGAGGAATGCTCTATCATATTTTTAAAATAATTCTATTGGCCAGGTTAAAAAGCTTGCAATTTATGTAGGCTTGATTTTTCTAGCCTAACTCGCAAAAAAAATGCAAGTTAAATGGGCTAGCCCACCTATCCCACCCCGCATTCCCAACTCGAATCGAGGCTAAAGTAGGAATACATGAGTGTTAAGGAGTAAGCTTGGGAATATAAAACTCTCTCGAGATAATGTGAGTTTTATAAGCCTCATATATGCACTATAGATAAATTTGTGAGAGGATTGAATTGTGAAGTAGCCAAAGATGTCAATTTTCTTCAAATTAAAACGTTATATGAGGCTATTCAAGTGACAAATAGAGTGGAATCTATTTATTTAATAAATTTAGCTATTTTAGGTATATTGAATTGATTAAAGGCACTATAGGCTACGTGGTCTCAAAATGTGAAGCAGTTAACTACTGAAAAATTAAGTCATGTAGAGAATGTTGGTTATATTGAGTTGATTCATGGTAGTGTTAAATTGGGCCTAAAGCCTATTACAAAGACACCGGTTGAGCAAAGAATGCTTTAAATGCTTAGTTATGGACACCCTGCTATTCATTGTCTAAAATGTAAAGCTAAAACCTATAAGATCCTAAGATGAAGATTGAGAATAAATAGGAAGAGCATAAGACTTCATTGATTGTTGAAAAGTATGTTGCTGATGATGTGAAAAGGCATGTAAATGAGAGTATCAATGTAGCAAAAGTGGATGACACTATTGTATCTATGATTGAGATATATGTCGAGGAACCATTATTGTTAACTCCTAATGCTACTGGAGATAATTGGTACTTAAATTTTCATCTTCTATTGTTCCAATTGATTTTTCATGATTCATTATTTGGATTGTATAGTGTTGGTTAATACTATAGTTTTATTGTGCCTATAAGACCTTATAAGATGCTTGTTTGTGTTTAATGGAACCATGTTTGTGGTTATCTATGTTAGGACATCATTCTGCTTACTCTTGGTGTTGCTATGGAGGATTTAGTTGTACATAATACATGTTTTCAACTTTATGAGTACATTGAGAGATTAAATGTCTATTAGCTATTAAAGGATTGCTTATATAGAGCCTATAGTGTGATGGGAGTGTATGTGGTTGAACAAACTTGTATGAGTGTTAGAGCTCTTGCAATTGATGTTGAGATGTTATAGGGACTATTGGTTCTAAGACAATTTGTAGAGCTTGTTTTAAAGAGCATATAGTTGATTACCATTCTTGAGCCTAGAGTAGCTAGAAATTTTTATTTTACCTTCAACTTTTGCACTATAGTATTTTATCCAGGAGGATTACATTCCCAATTTGAGATGAATCTTTTTTAAAGGAAGGGGTGATGATGGGAATCAAAAGCTAGACTAAAACTAAAGTCAAGAAGCTATTGATTTATATTGAGAAGAAGGAGCTTCTGAGTAAGCTTCTAACCATTTGCTTTTGGTTACTATTTAATTTGGCTCGTATGCTCTTGACTTGTGCTTTTGGTTACTTCTAGTTTACTTGCACTCTACTCAAGATCTTATACTTTATGGTAGAACCTTGTAGTTAAACCTTTATAAATCAAGCTTTTGAATCTGATGTCTATAAAGCTTATGGTTTTGAATACAACTTCCGATTATCCTTTAATGTGGAGCTTCTATTATTGAGTTGATACTAATCCTAATTCTTCTTCAAAAGACAAGCTTCTAGTTATGGAGCCTTTGATTTTAGTTGTTACTTCCACATCTAGTCTTGGCCACTAATCTAGTTCTAATTCTAGTTTCCATAGGATATGTTGTCTCTAATTCTTGCTACTTCTGCTATTCTGCTTATAGAAGGATTCCATTCCACCATGTTCCTTCTTATAGAATATTAGTTCCATATCTCATAAGTATCATTATTATAATATTGGTTAGGTCAATATTTAGTTTCATAGTTATTGAGATATCAAGCTTCTACAAGTCAAGCTTCTCATTATGACATCCACATAGCTTATGATTTTGAATACAACTTATGACTACCCTTTAATGTGGAACTTCTATTATTGAGTTTATGTTGTCCTACTGCTTTCAAAGGTAAGCTTTTGGTTATTGAGCTTTCAATTTTGGCTACTACTTCTATTTCTAGTTTAAACTATTAATCTACTTTTGATTCTAGTTTCCATGAGACATGTTGCTTCTAATTTGCATTACATTTGACTATTCTACATATGAAAGGATCCCATTCAACTCTATTTCTTCTAATGGAATATTTGTTGCATATTTTTTATGTATCATCATGTAATATTGATCAAGTTCATTTTTAGGTTAATATTTAGTTCCATAGACATTGAAATATTAAGAATTTCCCCTCTTATGTATTTTCCACTTTGAATAATTAGGAGTAATTATATTAGGAGAGTAAATATTCTAGATAATAGGTTAATAAGATACATAAGATTTTGATGAATTTAGACTTTCTTAAAAGATTAAACTTGAATTTAAGCAATAACACATTAAATTTTAAGATAAATATTTAAATAAACTTAAGAACATTTTTTGAAATATTATAAAGGTATTAACACTTAAGCTTTGAATCTTATCAAAGTTTAAAGATCAAACCATACCAAAACAACAACATACTTTGAAAATTAACAATAATACCATTTGAACATCGAGAACATCTAATTTATCATCATAATACAATTAAATTTATGAAAAATTACTTCTTATTAACAATATATTCAATAATCATTCTAAATTCATAAGACCACCAAACACAACAGCTATCATGATCATATTAAATTTCATAAGAACAACCTATAGAACACATAATTGAGCACTTTATTTAAATTCATTATCTCATATTTTTTGAAATTTTTTTCGGAAGCTAAACTCAATCTATTCATTATGATCAAATTAATAACATACTTAATTCATATTAAATTTAGGTAGATCAAGAAAACCATCAAGATAACATAACATTATATCACATAACATTAATTGAAGCAAAATCAAACTTCTATTCCTTTATAGGACATGTCATTAAGAGGATCACACACTCAAGCACATCTAAGCACATCATTCCATCAATCAATCCTAAACATGTTTTATCGCTCCAAAATCATCAAGGATCAATTAAATAGCAAGAATCATAAAAAAATCACCCTTAAACTTACTTAAAGGCTCATAGTGTAGCACATTTCAACATATTCACTACTTCAATTCGTTAGTTCCTCAATCTACACATATTTAATAACATCAATTAGCATAGATTTTTTTTTTAAACCAATAATGTAATTTCATTTAATAAAAGAAAATTACATCAATCAAATTAATTAATATAAGAGGAACAAGTAGTAAAGAGTTGAGGATATGAAGACTTAACCAATTAAATAGAAATATCTCTTTTAGCGTCAAAATGTCCTATATAAAGAATGCCCTATTTTCTTTTAAAGGAATAAAATTCACACAAATAGAGAGTGAAATAAACCCTATAAAAGGGAAAGCATAATCTCACATAGGGGGTAGAAACAAAAGGAAAAAAAAATAACAAATACATAAAACATGCTTATACTATTGATGAACTAATCTTAACTGGATTGCTACAATTTTCAAACTAACTAGATTTATAGGAGTAGACTTGTGGTGATGGAAACATAATGTCAATGGATTGTTGATGGTGATAATTGTAGAAAAAAAACAACAAATTTGAAATAAGTGGCGATAGATCTACTGATATTGACATCAATAATGGTGGACTTGTGAATTTAGGATGGCGAAGAAAGAAAGAGTTTTAGAAAGGAGGAGTAACTAAGGGTTTGTTAAGGAGCTTTGAGGAGGGTAGAGCGAAAGAGAGAACTATGCCTATCAATTAAAATAGATTGAATCAATTAACATGCATTTCACCAAATCAAATATCAATTCCTATTGTAATGCCCATTTCCATCATCATACTTCAATTCAACCTAATTCATGTCTTTGAAAGCCCAATTAAACATTCACAACATAAAATAATTAACTTGAGATCTAAAATACTTACCTTGAATTAAAGATTGAGCTCCATTAAAGACTAGGAAAAATCTTTAACTCCAATATGCCTCAACTCCTCCAAATTAATCTTTGTGTAAGACATTAAATTAACATCAATTTTACTTTCTTAAATTATATATATATTAATTATAACCACTATATCTTAAATCTATGTCCAAAATTTGAAGTATTGAAATTGAGCTTACTTATGCTATAAAGAACCTCTACATCACACACTAGAGCACCTTTAATTCGCTCAATCTTCCTTTTTTTTTTCTTCTAAATTCTAATAGCTCATAAGATAAAAATTACTATAATTATTAAATTAACTATAGATTGAGCATAATTGAGCTAGAGATGCAGGATTCTTACTGAATTGGCTAATGATCTTGATGTTGTAGCTCATAAAGACCTTGAATTAGCTGCCACTTGGTTAGTTGAAATAAATTGAGATAGATTAGGAGCTCTCACACACCCTAGAAGCCACAACAATTAGAGAGTAGGAGGGATGAGATGTTGTAGACTTTTCTTTGATTTGAAATAAGCTCCTTATATTACCTCTTATTTCCTCCTAATTTTTATTTTCACCCACATTTACTAAAGCATCCCACCTAGAATATTTGAGGTCATGGGTAGCTGAGTAATTTAATTAAACTCCTTAAGAAATATCTTACTAAGCTCAATTACTATAGTACCCCTACTTGATTAATTTAAATTAGAGACACATTAGTAATTTTGAAGTTTCTAAAACCTAGGTTTTGAAGGCATCTTATTAAATCCTTAATTTTTTTCTTTTTGGTTTACTTACTTCCATTTACTTAGGATATTCACCTTCTCTCCCCAATGGAGTCGCTAAATAAGTAATGTGTGAGAAGGTCATATTATAAATGGTCAATCACATGCATGTCTTGTGATACCAAGCTTTGGATGACCATGAAGGGCTCTTGATCTAATAACACAAGTAGAGATGTGATCAGGAAGAGGTATGGAAGGAGGAGTAGACAAGCTAGGTAACTTGTGAGCATGCATGATAGTTTTTTTAAATGTTTTCAATTGTTTTTAGTCATTATTTGTCAAATTGTTAGCTTGATCTTTTTAGGATGAGATTGCACTAGCATAATGAAGTTTTTCTTAATCTTTCCAACATCTAAAATGAGGAGTAAGAGGCTTCTATTTGTAGATTTTGGTGCTCATTCTCAACCATTAGATGATTTTAGAGATCAACAGTTAGGATGAATCTTCAATGACATTCATTAGACCATCTTGGTGATCAATGAATGAGATGCAAGCCTCATTACTTCGTTAATAACTCTTAATTTATAGGTTTTAAGGCTTGGACTCTACCCCCTTTTATATTAATCAAATGCCTCATATCTACAAAAATTGTAGTTTCCTAAAATTGAATCATAATCTTCATAATCGAGGAAACTAGGCTTAAGTAGACAGGAAATTGTATCTTTAAAAATTAGAAAACTTTGCTTCATAAGAAGGAAATTAAATCTTCTAAAATAATCACACTTCAAGAAGGTAATTTTTAGCTTCTATGATTGATTTGAAAGTGAAATCTTCATGTGACACAATCATAGCATGGTCATGTGAATGTCTATACAACTTTCGTCATGAAATTTCTCAAAATCTTCAAAAATAAATTTCAACACAACCTTAGACACAGGCATGTTTGTGCTCGTGTGCTCTTGTCAGGCTTTTGGCACAACTTTCCTTCAAGCTTTTCATCTTTATGTGCATCACGGCTCCTAACACGGTCATCTTGAAGACCGTATCACCCATTCCAACTCTGTAACTTGATCATTTTAATTTCAATTGGCATAAAACTTATGCAAATTTCTTTTTTCTTTTTAATCCAAAGTTGTTTTTAAAGGCTTAAAATCAAACTATAAGCTAATTAAGTATAATATTTATTCAAATGTATTTATAAATTAGACCAAAACTAGATAAAAATTAGCTAATAATAAGTATCGAAAAATGCTTATCAAGATCCTTTAATAGACCTAGCATAAGCCTAATAATTTTATAAATAAACTTATAGAAAGACCTATTAAGATAAATAAGGCGCAAACCAATAAAAAAGGGTCACGATCAATCTAACCAGTTTAATAATCTTAGTTTCAAGCTGCGAAACTAGATTTCCCAAGGGCATCCCTAAATAAATGGGCTTGATTCCTTGGCCTTACCACTAGCCCAAAAAGTCATGGATCTAAACATGAAATTCATAAATCTACCATTGCTAGATTTCCATAAGACATCCTGAAAGATAAAAGTTATTGAAAAAGAATTATAATTTCAAAACATGATATCCATCTTGTTATGGAATAAAAATGTAATAATGAATAATTATAAACAAGAATCCCCTAAAGAAGAAATAAAATTCAAACAAGAAAATAAATCCTTCAATTGTAAGGAAATACATATTGGTTATAAAAGATAACAATCACCATAAAATCTTGTCATATAGTCACTCTCTAGAGGCTTTCATTACTGCTCTACCACAAATAAACTGAAACAAACTATAGATCAAAGTAATAACTAAGTCACTAGATTAATTGATGAGAAAAACAACTCTTACCCTTCGACTTTACGATGATTTGTATTGCTTTAATAGAAGTAGAAACATTGCCTTGTTGACCTAATGAGATATTACATTTCCATCAAAGCCCTTTTTGAGAGATGATTACAAATGGAAATGCATTTGTTTTATTGCCGACATTAATTATGCAAAATAAGATATGTAATTTTGTTTATTGGATTTTTTTACCAAAAAAATTTATTTATTAGATTTATTTTACATTATCTAATTTTATTTAAAGTGTCATATTTGATATCTAATAAAATAAAATATATTAGGTAACCATTCTCAAATGCCAAAATAATAAATTCCATTATATGTGGCCATAAAAAGAAAAAAATCACACTCACTATAAATTCCATAAGAATTTCTTCAAATAACCATTCTAAAATGCGATGTAATAATCCTCTTTCTTATCATGGTTATTCCCCCTTTTTTAGCTTGGTCCCAATTCACATACTTCCAATGACTTTGTTTTGGTATCATGTTATGTTAATCTCTATAGAAGACTAAATTCAATTAATGGGTTTTTAGCTTGATATTTTAATGGATTTAACTCTTTAGGCCAATGTGATAGGACTTAAAGAGTGAAGTCTATGTTTTGGGATGATTAGGGGGATTTGGCATGGTAGGCTAATGGTGGGGCCCATTAAATTGATCGATCCAATCCAACCATTCTTAATAAGGCTCACACATTAGAGGCTACTAATGAGTCTAAACTTATGAAAAGCTCATATGTGAGCTCATTCACTCAAAACTATTGATCGTCGTCATCATTTGACGGACAAAATTTATAACAAAATCTTAATGCATCCTCATTCAAAGGAGATACTTCTTTTAAAAAATGTTCGTTACTCTGTCGAACTTTTCTCAAAATATTGTAACTATAATACTTCTAAAAACATCCACCTATCACCATAATGTTGAGCCTCATTCGAGACTACCTACTCCTACTCCTCCTCCCTATTTCATTTACTCTCCGATTATTCTTATACATGTCACTTCTCTCGTTAGGCCACATGTAGTGCATTTTCACACAACACGCGTGACCCTGTACTCAAACTAACACCCGCACAATCTCAAAAGATAGTATGAAAATAATTTAAAAAAAAAAGCTCATTTGACATAGGAAATTTTTGGATTTGACTATGACAACCCTCCTAAACCAATTGCCTTTAATGTGACAAAATTTCAAATTCTTCCTATGGAGTGGTAGGCTATTAAACATCGGAAGGCACTTATTTTTTACCTACATCAACAAAGGAATACATAAGCACGACATCAAAATGCCTTAAAGCCTTAATCATGATTTCAATCCTTCTAAGATGAAGGATATATTGAGAAGGAGGACTATCTGTGATTTGACTGTGCAAAAGTATTCCATTCTTTAAGTGTCAAGATTAAGCTATGGAGAAAAATGTGGAATTGAGAGTGAAACAAGGACATTGAATGGAAAAAAAAAAAAAAGATAGAGAGAGAAGAGTGAAATAAGGACCTGATTATGGTTGGAGGAAAAAGTGGGTATAGGAGATACTATAGTAACTGCCATTTTTAATTTCTCCTGGTACTATTAAAGTGCGTGTATGCATATTCAACTCACCATTGATGATGGTTACGTACACTATATGGACACTTGCTATTGGGTGTGTAAAATAGTGCTTCATGCATGGGTGGACCTAAAGGAGTTCTAGGCTCCCATGGAAAAAATTATTATTAAAATATTAAAAAATGAGAAAAAAATATATTATATGTATAATGTTATATTAAACCATTTTTAAGCAAAATATCATGCATGGTTCAAGTTGAGTGGTTAAATTTTTAATTTTAAATGTTGGTGGTTATGGCCTATGGGTTCAAATCTCATAAGAAGCATTTTTCATTTTTAAAAAGTATTTATTATTTGAATAATATTCTTTTTTGGCTTTTTTTTAATAAAACATTTTTTTCACAATAATTAACATTATTAAATATTATTTATTATAACATTATGTTTACTAATTATTTATTTATTTGTTGCTATTACTCTATAAATAGAAATTTTATTGCTAATATTATAAATATTTCAGCCTTATTAAGCAAATATTAGTTAATGATTTTATTAGAAAATTATAGTTAACAAAATAATTTTTCCTAAATTGCTACATATTTAATACTACTACACTATAAATAAAAATTACACTTTGAATACTAAAAGTATTTCAATTTCATAAAACGGATATTTGCCTATGAGTAATTGCACTAATGAATTATATAAATTAAATATGACCTCCCTAGTTACAAATCCTCCTTTATTGAATTCCTACCCCCCTTTATTGAGACGCGTGGATGGTCTCCGAAATTATGGGATCATACAGTTCGGTTCTAAGCCTACAGTGCAGGACAGATGAGGAGAATAGTTCTGGGATTTGGTTTTTCCTTCCGAAACTGCTGTTAGTGTGGAGATTGTGGTAAGGAAGAAGAGTAGTGAGAGCTCTGAAGCCACTAATGGAGTAGGAGGAGGAGACCAACATACTAGCGTTGTTAGAAGACAGCTCCGAGGGCTTTCTATCAAACAAGAGGGAGAGGGAGAGGAAGCGGCTTCTATTTGTAGCAAGTCGATAAAGTTCCCTCGATGCCCTGGTAAAGGTAGCATTGGCAAAAGGTGCATTTTCAAGGCTAATCACTTCTTCATCGAGCTCCCCAACAAGGATTTGCACCAGTATGAAGTAAAAAATATAGCATCCTTTCATTCAATTCATTTTTTCTTTTACATGTAAAATGTATTATGTATAAATTAGCTGAATAAATCTTTCTAGGTCTCTATATCGCCAAAAGTCACTTAAGAGCCCTCAATCGTCAAGTCTTTAATACACTTGTAAATTTGTATAGAGGATCTCACCTAAGATACCGCCTTCCTGCTTATGATGGTCGCAAAAGTCTCTACACTACCGGAGCTCTGCCTTTCCAGTCCATCAAGTTCAAAATTACTATTGTCGATGATGATAACCGTACAGGCCATCAAAGGCTGGTTGTGCTGCGCTCTTGATGGTGATGGTGCTTCGTGGTTTTGACATATCAATAATCTGTTTTCTTTTTTTTTTTTCACTATATGTCTCTCCTTACCATCTCAATGCAGGAGGGAAAGGGAATTCAAAGTCGTGATCATATTTGCTACACGTGCAGACCTTCATCATTTACGCCAGTTTTTGTAGGGGAGGCAAGCTGATGCTTCTTATGGAGCTCTCCAAGTTCTTGATATAGTGCTGCGTGAATTACCTAGCTCTCACCCAAGGTATGCTCCGTGCTCTGCTTTCCACAATTATGTCCTCTTTTCTTATCACTATTTTGCAATGCCTCAAAACTTAGGACGCTATTACTCGTCACGTGTCCTTATCAAATAAAGACACACTAAAGTTTTTAACTTTACTCTGATATCATTCAAACCTGTAACCCGTAATACCTGACATTTATCAATTTAATAAATCCCATACTTCTAATATATTACAAGTACATCCCAATTCACTCTTCAAACTTTTGAAACAAATCTTAATAAATTATTCATAGTCAAAATCTAAAACAATTTAATTTCTAGAATCCACTAGTTTATTATCTTCTAATGAAAATAATCATTATTATAACTTGAGAACTTAATTTCCTATCTCCACTTAACCATCATAATAATAATACAAATCTTCATGCCCCCTCTCATGTACATTCACTCCTAGGTCCTCTTCATGAGTAACATTTCCCTCTATTCTTGCATTTAGGAAAAAAAATTCTTGACAAGTAAGCTAACACCCAATATGAATAACCAACAAACACATATGCATGATCAAGCATGAATTGAATCACATATATTATGCAAATATTAAACATCAATCAATAAGTTCATATTTTACTTAAGTCTACAAAACATTAATAGAGTACTCATGACTTCGTCAAACACACTTAAAAGCTTAATCCCTAGCCTGGTGTTGGGAATTGCCACTATGAACCCCAACAACCATGAGTCCTTAAACCTTAACCAACCTAGATCATTTCCAAGCATGACTCCACTAGAGACAACGTCACACAACAATCATTAGGGTGCCTCCTAGGGATTTGCCACTACGAGCTCCTAACCTAAGTTAAGTATATACAACAAGCAACTTAATCACTTAAACCAGTCCATCTAACTTAATCCAATTTAATACTAACTTAACAAGCACAAGAAACAATCAAAGTTACATGTACCTAAAATCGTAGTCTTAAGCATAACTTGTTCTAGACTATTTATTAAGCTGTAATCTGTAAAAAGGTAAAGAACTTAATCCTAGTACTAATCTAGGTTTCTCAATTCTACTTAGTTGGTTGTTATTAGATTACTTATCTTTTTCTATTGATCTTCCTAAGGTTTTGCTAGATATCTAAGTTGCATGGAACCACATTTAGCTAGAAATTAAATCGTATAAGAAAGTGTTTCTTAGTACACGGTCGTGTTTTAGGTTATGTACTTTGGCACAATTGGGATACACGGTTGTGTATAATAGCTGTGTATCTTTTTGTGTGTTTTTCATTTTTGGCATGCCTAGGTATACGATGATTTAGTTTGTCGTATACCTTTTTGTGTAGTTTGGTATTTTAGTACGCTCAGGTATACGATCATGTAGATTGTCGTGTACCTTTATGTGGATTTTCATATTTTGACACGCCCAAGTACACGGACATGTTATTCACCAGTGTACCTTTCCATACATAATGCTTATTTCTGCATGGACAAGTACACAGGTGTATACTTGACCATGTACTATGTTGTTCTTTACGAACCCTGTTTTCCTCTTTTAATTCTTTCCTGAACTTAATTCCTATGATCTTAAATCTATTTGATTCTTGATATTTGTAATTTCTAATGAGTTAGGTGGATTAGTGAACTTACTTGTCTAATTTGTAATTCGAACCTTTAGATCACGTGCTTCAATGTTCGTTTTGCCCTCTTTCTTAATCTGAATTATAATTGAATCATATAATTAGGGTTTGTTAATTTCCTCAAAGTTAAAATCAAAATCACAATTTGACCATTGAAATTCTTACTTGATGAAATTGGGTTTGCCCTTTTTGTTGTTCACTAGATTGCTTTAGGGTTTTCTAGATAGTGTCTCTTTAGTTTGTTACAATGCAAGTGGTAAAGGAAAGGGGCAATAGATCAATTTAGGTTTATATACCCCATTCATGAAATGATTAAATTACCATTAGTTCTTTATAAAAATTATGCTTTTCACCTTAGCTCTATTTTATAATAAATATTAAATGAATTATATTTGTTAGGTATTTAAATTCTCTCCCCCTAATAAAGACTTTTGATGGACGATCTGACCGTTCTAAACAAGTTTAAACCTCTACTCAATCCTAGCTTACAATCAGTTCTAAGGCAAGTGTACCTATCGACTAGCAGTATAGCATAGGAGTATAGGTATCGATCCCACGAAGACTTATAAGTACTAGTACTAACGATTCTCCTACTATCTAACCTCTCACTATCGATGATCTCAACTATCCTAATTATTGCTTAAACCTGGAAGAGACAAATAAAATGAACAAAGTAAATGTATTCAAACACTCCCTTAATTAATTCAATGATTTAAACATACCCTGCCCAAGATCCACCCCTGATTCTCATGTAGCTTTCATTCAATTCCAACCTATCCAATGATTAATACCCAATCTTTGATCTGCGGAGTTTCTTACACTAGATTAGAGTCTTTCTCAAGATCAATAATCCCTAATCCTAATTAAGCCAATTAAGATCTCTCTTCAATTAACATAATCAAGATTGCAGTAGAATTCTAAGACTCTCAATTGAACCAGACCGCAATGACCTTGTTCAATACAGAAGACATCCTATAACCTATCTCTAGGATTACAAGGGGTCTTTTTATTCATGCAAGATCTATTCTATTACCGATTTCTCAATCTTAATAATAGAAATATAATCCCATCCTAATATTGCGCATATATCAAGATGAATAAACTATAATTGCAACATGAACAAACTCAAAGAATAGAATTAAATTATTGAACATCAACAATTCTATTACATGATACTCAGGGGTTTCTCAAGGGAATGGGTATGAGACAATTAGCCACTCATGAATTCAATAGGAAGAGCAAAACATAAAATAATTGAATACATAAATAAAATTCAAACACGAAATATCTTGGCCTCCAATCCGAAACTCTTCTGGCAACAGCTCCTGGCCGCCGCTTCTCTTCTCTAGGGTTTCTCTTGTGTCCTCCTCCTCCCTTTTGCTCATTAGGGTTGTCCTATTTATACTTCTTAAGGCATGGCCGAGCATCTCCAGCTGGAAAGATACGATTGTATCTTTCCTTTTCCAAGTGAATCTCGTCAAGTGAATAACGGTCGCCTGGCACGCCCAACTGCACGGCCGGATTTCAAACCGTGTCTCCCTCTGGTCGCAACTATGTAACTCGTCAATCTTGTTCAGTGTTTGGCACGGCTAGAAGCACAGCTAGGAACACGGCTAGAAGCACTGCTATCAACACGGCTAGAGGCACGGCCAGATTATCACCCGTGCCACGTTCTGGAGCTTTCCTCTTCTTCGCAGTGTCTGCCACGGCTTCAAACACACCCTTATCACGAGCCGTGCTTCCTTTCCAAGTGACGTTTTCATCTTCAGGTGTGCCCACGGTTCATGACACGGCCGTGGCTTTCCACGTGTTGTCCATGAATAACTTTAACTTGATCTTTTAAGCTTCAATTATGCTCCTTGTGTGATCTTTCTCCTTCTCTTTGGTATTATACCCTGAAACATGAATTTTTATCTGTTAAGTACCGAATCCGCATTGATTTTATTCAAAAGATTATACAAATTCATTCTTAATGCCTATGATTTACAAGGGTTAATTTACTCTTATCAAATTTCCCCACACTTAAGGTTTTGCTTGTCCTCAAGTAAACATGGATTAAGAAAACCCAAAGGACCAGTTCTCAATAAGTTCCCGCAATCAAGAAGATTTTTCAGCGTCATCAATTTCATGTCACACCTCAATCATTGATAATCTTTACTCAATCTTACCGTTAGTTGTATACAAAATACTAAAATTCCCAAAGCTAATCCAAGTGAATCAAACTTTTACCTTTATCATTTAAACTAAAATTCCCAGAGTCAGAATTGTCACAAGATCGATACTAGTAAAATAAAGTATACTATCCTTTTAACCACTGTTGTAAGCACAAAACAGGGACTAAAGGCATGTTGTATCCACTTGTCTCCCAGCTCTTCCTTTTCTGTTTCATCTAATTCCTTTACCATTGAAGCACTTACTAAGTTAACCGACCCATGTAACAAACTTTCGATCGATAATCCCGAGTTCATCACTCGAGTTAACAGACGTTATTCCCTCAGTGTAGAAGGCGTCCCTCGGATTTACTTGTTCGAGTCTAATTAACTCATTTACTTAATTAATTAATTAAGATGGTTTCCTTGGTCAGTAAGTCCCAGACCAGGCGATCTTAGGCTACTAGGTTTTAAAAATACCCCTTCGAACCTCTACCATCTCAATCAATCAACCCTAATTTATATAAGCTCTTTTTTTTTTTTTTTAACTCAGAAACTTCTTCAAAAAGGAATCACCACGTTACAAGTATCATTTACTCCTTCACTCTAAGTCATATAGCTCACCTACTAAGCAAAAAGAAGAGCATACTAAACTCACTAGTGACCTTAGTTCAATCTCACTTCCCGAAAGTACAGGTTAAATGACAAGTAAGTTTACTTCACTTGGATTTCATCTTGTAATTTTAGCAATGTATCTCTAATACATAATAAGAGAATAAAGATAGTTAAAGATTTTCCACGAGGGTATAGACAAATCTCAGCAGTTCTTGATTGTCAATAGTCATCATCGATTATACCTTAATTAAGAGGAAATTGCATTTTTGATTGCACACTCCTTGTATCCTAGTTTCGTTTTCCCTAACCCGCTAATTTCCCCACACTTATAATAGACATTGTCCCCAATGTCCTCGTGAAATGCAAAAAGGGAAACAAAGGATAAAAGCAAAAAGAAAACAAAAGGAAAACGAAAACTTCCCTGAATCTTCTACAACGCGGATCTTTAATAGAAGAGCAAGCGGTGCACAAGTAGAGTCATAAGAACCTCTGCCAAACATAACGGGTTGGTGTACTTGGAACGCCTGTATCTTACAACAACAGCAATAACAGAAAGACAAAACAAAACAAAAGAAACTCATAATTGACTGAACAATAAGCTAACTATCATTAGCATTTTCTATTTCAAACATTAGTGGTTGGTAAAAAAAAATAAAAAATAAAAATTAATTAGACCATATCGTACCCTATTTGTTAAAATTTGACTTGCAAAACTACCACGAACAAATGTAATGATGATGACAGTAAAAAGAAAAGAAAAACTAACCTAGTAGATGCATGGGTTGCCTCCCAGCCAACGCTTTTGTTTAACGTCGTTGGCTCGACCAAAAGAATAATTGATAAACTTAACCAGGATCTTCAATAAAGGGCTTCAATATGGTAAAATCTCTTGCATCAATGTTTTTCCTTTTCGGTTTTATCCCAAGTTCATCCTTGCCATCAAGATGAGTCAACATTTATTGTATTACACCATCTTCTATCTCTTCAATATTGCATACTCTCAAACTCAACTCTAATGGATCCTTGCACAAGATATTGTCCACAACGGTATCGGCTACAGCAATTGCATAACAAGTATCATCAGAATCTACCGATTTCTTCATCACAGCTGGGGTTCGTATCACTAACTCGTCTCCCCCAATGCGTAGCACTAATCGGCCCTCAGCCACATTAATGTTAGCTTGGGCTGTGGCTAAAAAGGGGCGTCCCAAGATCAAAGGAACTTCAGTGTCGACATCCATGTCCAAGATCACAAAATCAACCGGGAAGATGAAAGTTTCTACTTTTACTAACACATCTTCAATAACGCCTCTGGGAAACTTCACTGATCGATCTGCCAATTGAAGGCTCATCCGTGTAGGCTTTGGCTCACCTAATCCCAGCTTTTGAAAGAGGGAATATGGCATCAAGTTTATGCTAGCCCTTAGATCTGCTAATGCTTTTTCTACGGGTAAATTACCAATGGAACATGGTATGGTGAAACTTCCTGGGTCTTTCAATTTCTTTGGAAGCTTATTTAGTAAAATTGCAGAACAACTCGCACCGACTGTTGCAGTGGAGATCTCTTCCATCTTCTTCTTATTAGATAGTAAATCTTTCAAGAACTTGGCATACCGGGGCATCTAAGAAAGGGCTTCCACAAATGGTAAGTTGATATGCAACTGTTTGAAAACATCCAAAAACTTACCGAAATGTTCCCGATCCTTGTCGTTCCGCAGCCTAGCAGGATATGGCAATGGGGGTTTATAGGGCTGGACGATGGGTATCTTCTTAGCTTCCAAGTCTTTTGTCCTTTCCTCTATAATTCTACCCATTTCTGCTTTCTCAGTAGTTTCGCCTTTATCAACAGTCTCCTTCCCCTTCCTACTAACAGAGGTTTCCCCACACTTATCTGATTTCACTTCCTTTCCACTCCTAAGAGTTACTGCCTTCACGTGTTCCCTTGGGTTGGTCTCTGTATTTCTAGGAAGAGACCCTTGCGGTCGCTCAGCAAGTGCTTTAGAAATCTGCCCCATCTGGTTCTCCAAGTTGTGGATTGAGGCTTCATGATTCCTTAGAGCGGCCTCAGTGGATTGATGGCGTTACTCCGACGCTTGAATGAACTTTGCAATCATATCCTCAAGGTTAGATTTCTTCTCTTGGACAGGAGGTGGAATTGGTCTTTGGAATCCTGGAGCCGGTGCATTACCCCTTTGAGATTGCTGATTACTCCAGGAGAAGTTGGGATGGTTACGCCACCCTGGATTATATGTGTTACTATAGGGGTTGTTCTGTGGTATTGTGGGATTCCCCACATACTCAACACGCTCTGTCACTTCAGATACCACATTGTTGGAGTGAGGTTCAGTTGAGCAGTATTGGTATGGTTGAGATAGAGTCATCCCTTCAACTTTTGAAGCGAGCGCATCCACTTTTGCTGCAATTGATGTCATCAAATCGACCTCATAGATGCCCGCTGCCCTGTGCCTTTGTCTACCATGGCTCCATTGGTGATTATTTTTGGCCATGTTCTCAAACAAACTCAATGACTCCTCCGGTGTTTTCACATTTAAAGTACCCCCAGCTGCAGCATCAATCGTTTGCCGAGTGGCATAGTCAAGCCCATTATAGAAGGTGGAAACTTGTAGCCAATTAGGCATTTGGTGATGTGGACACCTCCTAAGAAGATCCTTAAATCTAATCCATGCTTCATGTAGGGGCTCGTGATCTAGTTGGGTGAATGATGTGATATCATTTCTTAACTTGGCGGTTTTTTATGGTGGGAAATAATAGTCCAGGAAAGTCTCCGCCATCTGGGTCCAAGTGGTGATGGAATCCCGGTTTAGTGAATTAAACCACTGCCTTGCTTTCCCTCGGAGAGTAAAGGGGAAAAGTCGCAATTTCAAGGCTTCCTCAGATACTCCATTTTGCTTGACAGTTGCACAAATATCCAAGAACATCTGAATGTGCGCATGAGGATCCTCGTCAGACAAACCGTCAAACTGGCATTGGTTGTGAATCATATGCATTGTAGAGGCCTTGATTTCGAAGTTGTTGGCCTCTATTGCTGGTTGCACAATACACGACCCAGTGCTGCTCAGAGTAGGACGAGCGTATTCAACCATCATTCTTCGTTCATCCGCCATTGGCCCAGTTTCTCTTAATCGCCTTCTAAAGGTTTGGTCAATTTCAGGATCAAAGTCAAGAAGCTTAGATGAAGAGCTCCTTGTCATAAACCGCGACAGACAAACTATGAACTTAGTTTCCTCAACAAATTTGAATGGGAGCACTAATGAAATTAATGTAAACAACTAAAATTAAAACAAAAATAAAATAAAAATAAAATTATAGTTAAAGTAGTAGGTGTCAAGTTTTCCTAATATTACAAGTCCCTGGCAACGGCGCCAAAAACTTGATGGACGATCTGACCGTTCTAAACAAGTTTAAACCTCTACTCAATCCTAGCTTACGATCAGTTCTAAGGCAAGTGTACCTATCGACTAGCAGTATAGCATAGGAGTATAGGTATCGATCCCACGAAGACTTATAAGTACTAGTACTAACGATTCTCCTACTATCTAACCTCTCACTATCGATGATCTCAACTATCCTAATTATTGCTTAAACCTGGAAGAGACAAATAAAATGAACAAAGTAAATGTATTCAAACACTCCCTTAATTAATTCAATGATTTAAACATACCCTGCCCAAGATCCACCCCTGATTCTCATGTAGCTTTCATTCAATTCCAACCTATCCAATGATTAATACCCAATCTTTGATCTGCGGAGTTTCTTACACTAGATTAGAGTCTTTCTCAAGATCAATAATCCCTAATCCTAATTAAGCCAATTAAGATCTCTCTTCAATTAACATAATCAAGATTGCAGTAGAATTCTAAGACTCTCAATTGAACCAGACCGCAATGACCTTGTTCAATACAGAAGACATCCTATAACCTATCTCTAGGATTACAAGGGTTCTTTTTATTCATGCAAGATCTATTCTATTACCGATTTCTCAATCTTAATAATAGAAATATAATCCCATCCTAATATTGCGCATATATCAAGATGAATAAACTATAATTGCAACATGAACAAACTCAAAGAATAGAATTAAATTATTGAACATCAACAATTCTATTACATGATACTCAGGGGTTTCTCAAGGGAATGGGTATGAGACAATTAGCCACTCATGAATTCAATAGGAAGAGCAAAACATAAAATAATTGAATACATAAATAAAATTCAAACACGAAATATCTTGGCCTCCAATCCGAAACTCTTCTGGCAACAGCTCCTGGCCGCCGCTTCTCTTCTCTAGGGTTTCTCTTGTGTCCTCCTCCTCCCTTTTGCTCATTAGGGTTGTCCTATTTATACTTCTTAAGGCATGGCCGAGCATCTCCAGCTGGAAAGATACGATTGTATCTTTCCTTTTCCAAGTGAATCTCGTCAAGTGAATAACGGTCGCCTGGCACGCCCAACTGCACGGCCGGATTTCAAACCGTGTCTCCCTCTGGTCGCAACTATGTAACTCGTCAATCTTGTTCAGTGTTTGGCACGGCTAGAAGCACAGCTAGGAACACGGCTAGAAGCACTGCTATCAACACGGCTAGAGGCACGGCCAGATTATCACCCGTGCCACGTTCTGGAGCTTTCCTCTTCTCGCAGTGTCTGCCACGGCTTCAAACACACCCTTATCACGAGCCGTGCTTCCTTTCCAAGTGACGTTTTCATCTTCAGGTGTGCCCACGGTTCATGACACGGCCGTGGCTTTCCACGTGTTGTCCATGAATAACTTTAACTTGATCTTTTAAGCTTTAATTATGCTCCTTGTGTGATCTTTCTCCTTCTCTTTGGTATTATACCCTGAAACATGAATTTTTATCTGTTAAGTACCGAATCCGCATTGATTTTATTCAAAAGATTATACAAATTCATTCTTAATGCCTATGATTTACAAGGGTTAATTTACTCTTATCAACTTTCATCCTCAAAAGTTACATGATTCTAGAAGAGTTCTAAATATTTCTTCCTCATCTCATTTTCTAATTCTCACATCACTTCCTATTCATTCTGATTGGTCCATTTTATCTTGACATAGGGAATCACTCTTTGTCTTAGCACTTGTTCCTTGACATCTACAATCCTAACCGGTTTTCCTATAAAGGACAAGTTTAGTTGTACATTTAAGTGCTCTAAAGCCACTATCTGATTGGGGTTTGATACAAATTTTCTTAGCATAGATACATGGAATACATCATGTATCCCAGCTAAATTTGGTAGGAGAGCTAACCTATAAGCCACAATGTCTACTCTTTCAAAGATTTCAAACAAGCTTACATATTTTGGGTTTAACTTCCCTTTCAAACCAAACCTGATCACCTATTTTGTTGGAGAAACTTTCAAACACACTTTGTCTCCTATTTGGAATTCTAAGGGGCATCATTTTTTATCTACATAACTCTTTTTTTTGGGACTAAGCTGTTTGTATTCTTTGCTTTATCAATTTCACCTTATCCACAACCTCTTGGACCAATTCTGACCCCAGCATCTGCCTTTCTCCTACTTCATCCTTATGTAATGAGGATTTGCATCTTTTTTCCATATATAACCTCATAAAGAGCCATTTGGATGGTTGTTTGATAGCTGTTATTATAGGCAAACTCAACTAAAGGTATGTACTTATTCTACTTACCTCTAAAATCTAGCATACAGGCTCTAAGCAAATCTTCTAGAATTTGAATGACCCTTTTAGATTGCCCATTCATCTAAAGGTAGAATACAATGTTAAATTGCAATTTTGTGCCTAAAGCTTTATGTAAGCTATTCCAAAATCTGCTTACAAACCTGGTATCTCTATTAAAGGTGGTTATTGGCACTCTATGTAGTCTTACTATCTCCTAGATATATATCTAGGCCACTTTCTCTAGTTTGTATCCCACTTTGATAAGTAAAAAGCAAGCAGAATTGGTTAGCCAGTTTACTGTTATCCAAACTACATCTTGCTTCTCTTTAGTATTCTGAGAGGGCTATAATAAAATTCATTGTCAGGTGTTCCCATTTCTATTATGGTATCGAAAAAGGCTATAATTCCTCAGTTGGCCTCTAATGTTTAATTCTGATATGCTAGCAAGTAAGGCATTTTGCTACATACTTAGCTATGTCCCTTTTTATGTTCTTCTACCTGTAGTGACTCTTTAGGTCCTTGTACATTTTGGTGCTTCTAGGATCGATTATATAGGCTGAGTAGTGTGCCTCTTTCATTATTCCCTTCTTCCATTCCACATCCCCTAGCACGCATAATCTTGCTCCATATCTTAAGATTCTCTCTATGTTCTAATTGAATTTAGGAGTCTTGTCCTATTCCATCCTACTCTTGATCTCCTGAATATCCTAATACTCTACCTGGGCTGTCTTGATTCTATCCACCAAATGTGGTTATATGTGCAAAGTGGTCATTTTCGCTCGCACTTCTTGAGTAAAAACATCTAATTCCAGCTTACACATGTCCTCCATCAACTCTTGCTATGAAGTGATGAGAGTAGCAACATTACCTTATTTCTTTCTATTAAATGCATCTATCACCACATTGGCTTTTCTTAGATGTTATTGGATTTTTAAGTCATAGTCCTTAATTAATTCCAACCATCTCCTTTACCTCATGTTCAACTCCTTCTATGCGAAGATGTATTTTAGGCTCTTATGATCAGTGAAGATTCTGCATCTCTCTCCATACAAGTAATGTCTCCACAGCTTTAGGGCTAGTACCACTGTTGCCAACTCTAAGTCATGAGCTGGGTAATTTTTTTCATAAAGCTTCAGTTGATGAGATGCATATGCTATCACTTACTTAGCTTACATTAATACACATCTTAACCTTTGGCCTGAGGTATCACTATAAATAGTAAATTCTTCTTCACTCTTGGGTAATGCCAAAATTAGTGCTAACGCAAGCTTCTCCTTGAGTATCTGGAAGCTGGCTTCACATTTGTCATCTCACTTAAACTTCACATTCTTTTGGGTTAACCCGGTGAGAGGAGTAGTTATCTTAGAGAATCCATTCACCAACCTTTTGTAGTAGCCTACCAGACTTAAGAATTTCTTATATTTGTTACTGTCTTCAGTCTATGCCAATCTACTATAGCTCTCATCTTTTCTGGATCTATAGATATTCCATCCTTATTAACTATATGACTCAAGAAAACCACTTGCTCCAACCAGAATTCACATTTATTGAATTTGACATACAATTTTTCTTCTTGTAACCCATCCAACACCAATCTCAAGTGCTCTCCATGTTCCTCATTGCTTCTAGAGTATATCAGGATATCGTCTATGAATATGATTACAAATTTATCTAAGAAGTCCTTGAATACTCTGTTCATCAAGTTCATAAATGCTGCAGGTGTATTGGTCAACCTAAAAGGCATCATTAAGAATTTGAACTGCCTATATTGGGTCTTCAAAATTGTCTTCTATATGTCCTCTTCCTTAATTCTCAATTGATAGTATCCTAATCTTAAGTCTATTTATGAAAATACTTGAGCTCCCTGAACCTAGTCAAATAGGTCATTTATTCTAGAAAGAGGATATTTGTTCTTGATAGTGACCCTGTTCAGCTCTTTGTAATCGATGCACAATCTCATATTTTCATCCTTTTTCTTGACAAAAAGGAATAGTGCACCCCAAGGAGATACACTGGATCTTATGAAACCTTTATCTTGTAGATCCTGTAACTGCTTCCTCAGCTCTTCTAATTCAATTGGCTTTATTTTGTATGCCAATTTTGATATTGGTACAATACCCCTGCCAAATCAATGCTGAATTCGATCTCTCTAGCTGGGGGTAAACTAGGAAGGTCTTCTAGAAACACATCTAGAAATTCTCTCACTATAGGCACCATTTTCAGTTTCATTTCTTCACTAGGTTCAATAGTCATAGTTGCCAACATATTCATTCCCCACAACTAATAGGTGGGTAATCCTATTGATCTTTAAACTTCCAACATATACTCAAAATAATCTTCCTTGGATATGTTAAAATATACCACCATGTTATGATAGTCAATGGTGGCATGGTATTCTAACAACTAGTTAACTTCCAATATGATATCAAATTCTACCATTTCCAATATTAATAGATCTGTTGGTATCACCCTATCTTATACCTCTAGTCTTACTTTTCTATAGGTTCTATTTAAAATCTTTCCAACTCTTTAGGGAGTACCAATAGCTAAATGATCATCTATATATTTAGAATACTTGAGATTTAGTGTTAATTTAAAAGTTCGTGTTATTATGTGTCGATATATACATATATAACTCTACATATAATTGTATTCATATGTGAAAAATGTAAAAATTAAAAGAATTGCAAATAAAATAATAATTACAGTAAAATAAATTACCGAATAAAACAATCATCCCATAACTTCGCCCACTCTCTTCAGGTCTCACCAACCTGTAGATCAAGTGCTTAATTCCTCTAAAGATCAAATTTTACTTTTTACTGTTTGAAACTTATATTTATTGATCATTACCTAGTTCCTAAGGATCATAAAACCTAAACTTTGATACCATCTAAGTTGTAACGTCTCGAAAGTAGGGACGTTACTACCCGCTATGTGTCCTTATCAGACAAGGACATGTTAAGGCTCTTAACTTTACTCCTATACCATTCAAGCCTGTAACCTGTAACACCTAACATTCATCAATTTAATAAATCCCATACTTCCAATATATTACAAGTACATCCCAATCCACTCTTCAAACTTTTGAAATAAATCTTAACAAATCATTCACAGTCAAAAACTAAAACAATTTAATTTCTAGAATTCACTAGCTATTATCTTCCAAAGAAGATAGTCATTATTATAACTAGAGAACTCAATTTCCTGTCTTCACTTAATCACCATAATAATAATACAAATCTTCATCCTCTCTCTCCTATACATTTGCTCCCAGGTCCTCTTCATAGGTAATGTTTCCCTTTATATTTGCATCTAAAAACAAATCTCCTAGGGGTGAGCTAACACTAGTACATATAATCAGCAAACACATACGCATGATCAAGCATGAATTGAGTCACATACATTATGCAAATATTAAACATCAATCAACAAATTCATGTTTTACTTAAGTTCACAAAACATCAATGGGGGTACTCATTACCTTATTAAACACATTTAAAAGCTTAATCTTTAACCTAGTGTTGGGACCTATCACTACGAGCTCCAATACCCACAAGTCCTTAAACCTTAAACCTTAATCATTTCCAAGTATGACTCCACTAGGGATAACATCATATAAGGATCATTGAGGTATTCCTTAAGAATTTTCCACTACAGGCCCTTAGATCGAGCTAAGGACATGCAACAAGTAACTTAATCACTTAAACCAGTCTATCCAACTTAATCTAATTTAATAGGAACTTAACAAGAATAAGAAACAATCAGAGTTACATGTACCCGAAATTGTAGTCTTAAGCACTACTTGTTCTAGACTATCTGTTAAGTTGTAATTGATAAAAAGGTAAAGAACTTACTCTTAGTATTAATCTAGGTTTCTTGATTCTACTCACTTGATCGCTATTGGATTACTTATCTTTCTCTATTAATCTTCTTAGGGTTTTACTAGGTATCTAAGTTGCATGAAACCATATTTAGTTAGAAATTGAGTCATATAACAAAGTGTTTCTCAGTACATGGTCATGTTTTAAGCTATATACTTTGGCATAGTTAAGATTCACGTTCGTGTATAGTAGCCGTGTATCTTTCTATGTGTTTTGCATTTTTGGCATACCTAGGTACATAGTCGTGTACCTTTTTTTTGTAATTTGGTATTTTAGCACACCTAGGTACATGGTCATGTAGATGATTGTGTACTTTTTTTTTTTTTTATGGATTTTTGTATTTTAAGATGCCCAAGTACATGGGCATGTCATTCGCCCGTATACCTTTGTGTACACAATGCATATTTCTGCACGGGCAAGTACACGAGCGTGTACTTAACCATATACCATGCTGTTCTTCACAAATCATATTTTCCTCTTTCAATTAATTCCTATCATCCTAAATCTATTTGATTTTTAATATTTTTAATTTCTAATGAGTTAGGTGGATTAGTAAACTTACTTGTCTAATTTGTAATTCAAACTTTCAAATCACTCGCTTCAATGTTTGTTCCGCCCTCTTCCTTAATCCAAATTCTGATTGAATCATATAATCAGGGTTGTTAATTTCCTCAAAGTTATAATCAGAATCACAATTTGACCATTGAAATTCTTACCTAGTGAAATTGGGTTTTTGTTCGCTAGGTCACTTCTCTAGAGACACTCTTGGAGTGTCTCTTTAGTTTATTATTGCACAAATGATAAAGGAAAGGAGCGCTAAGTCAGCTTAGGGTTTATCCAGAGAGTGTCTCTTTAGTTTATTACTACAAAAATGATAAAGGAAAGAAGTGTGAGTTCAACTTGAATTTATATAGCCATTCATAAAATGACTAAATTATCTCTAATTCTTTATAAAAATTACGCTTTTGATCTTAATTCTATTTTATAATAAATATTAAATGAATTATATTTTCCGAGTATTTACATATTTACTGCATTTATAAATCATACTGCTCCAAATTCCTCAGGTATTGTCCATTCGGTCGGTCCTTTTTCTCACCTAGACTAGAGGAAGGCAGCCACTAGGTGAGGGGCTTGAAAGTTGGCGTGGTTTTTACCAGAGTATCAGGTCAACTCAGATGGGATTATCATTAAATATCGGTATGCTGCACCTGATCTTGGTTTTACCAATTCGCTCAATGATTTTCGATAGCCAGTCGTTTGTCAAGTATCATTACTTCGATGCTCTTTTTGAACAGTAACTTACACTTGCTTTTCCTCTGATATATATATATATATATGTATGTATGTATATTTCTTTTGAATGTGCAAATATGACCTTTACTGCTTTCATAGCGCCATTGCCAGTTGTTGATTTTGTTACAGAATTGCTGAACCGTGAAGTTTCATCCAGACCGTTGTCTGATGCTGAACGTGTCAAGGTTTGATAAAACCCGTACTTTTGATTACGCGTCAACTCTTGGGTGCCTAAAATTATGCTGTCGAATATATTATACATTTACGTTTTCGGCACTTTCTCTTCATTTTGCTAGTTCCTTTTCCTTGCAACATTAGACATTAGTGTAACATATTCTTTTGACAGATCAAAAAACCTCTTCGAGGTGTGAAGGTTGAATTTACGCATCGGGGGTATATGCGGCGGAAGTATCGTATGTCTGGTCTAACATCACAGGCAACAGGGAAGCTTACATGAGTGCTGATAATAGAATTATAGTTATTATTTTTCTTTGTTCTTTTTTCCCATGTTTATAGGTTTTCAACTCCTTTAGTAGCTCCCTGCCTTAGAGTTTTATCTGTCTGCCATGTCAAGTGTACATAACTGGCATCTCTAATGTTACTGTTTCAATTTTGCTAGTGATGATGGAGGAACAATGAAATCTGTTGTACAATACTTCCATGAATCATATGGTTTCATGATAGAGCACAAGCAGTTGCCATGCTTACAAGTTGGAAACCCGAACAGACCAAATTACTTGCCAACGGAGGCTCTCACAACACTGTTTATTCAGTTCCCCAAATTCTTTTTGTGTAATTTCTCATGGCTGGTGGTAACTGATTTACTGATTGACCGCAAATTTGTACAGGTATGTAAGATTGTTGAGGGTCAGAGGTATACAAAGAGGTTGAATGAGAGACAAATTACTGCCTTGCTGAAGGTGACATGCCAACGACCTAAACAATGGGAGGATGATATCGCGAAGGTAGGTCAGTCGTTTGTTAGATGTCACCTGAACATCTTTTATGCACTTGTGATTTGCCTGATGGTGATTATATACCTGTCCACATACTTCTTCATTGATGGAAGATGCTGACTATGATATGATCGGGGGCTGTCTTTGCTGAACGAATTGCTCTTGTTTCCAATGTTTCTTGGTTTCTTTCTAATAAATGCGATAGCTGTTGATTTTGGTATTGGATCTTGAGTTGAGAACTTACACGCACTAAGTCTCGGGATAGCCATATCTCCAATATCATATTAAACTAAAAGCAAACAATTGGCTGAGTAAGGACTGGATATAGACCCAATACCAATCCGTAAGAGCATAGGCACCATAAATAAACCAGAGTGCTAGTGACTTATCTGCTAATACTTGGGTAGCTTTTATGCGAATTCTACTTATCATAATCACTGTAGAGAGCTAAAATTATTATATAAATATATTAGGTTAAATCCATTAATTATTTAGTTTGACTCATTGAGTTAGGTAATAGAACTTAATGACTTCGGTCTAATTATTGAGATGACTAAAGAAAAAATGGCTTTGTGGGCTTGGAACAAGGATTGTTAGACTTGTAATTTGCATCTAACATTTCTCAAGTAGACTCATGCACTTATGAGAAAGCTATTAGCCTTAAGTTTATAGTAAGCTCATTAGGATAACCCTAGAATGAGCAAACTCTATCCCATCTATTAATTGTTAAGGTAATTTGATGGATGTCATCAAGCTAAAAAATCTATAAATACTTAATTATTCCTTCTCATTAAAGGGATTTGAGAGATTAGAGAAACAATATTCTATTGAAAATTCTCTACTCTCAATGATTAAATAAGAGTTTAGGTAAAAAATGGTCTCTATTGCTCAAGAATTGTAAGGTTGATGTCTAAGGTCCACTTAGCTCTCTTGCCTATCACTTGTGTAGTCGAGACTCTTAAGATTGCTTGTTCTTCCTCTTTGCCACTCTCTCCCTAGTCATCTCATCACATACCATCTCTACATCATGTCTCTAAAATCTCATGCAATGCAGTATCCACATGATACTCACATGACTACTCCTACCAGAACCCCCCATCTATATTTTAGCAACTCCACTAGGGATCAAAGTTAAGTGATAAAAGAGTAATAGCACCTCCTAGGAAGAGATGACCATCTAATAATGCTTCTCAAGAATAAAATCTTAACACTAAACTAATGGAACAAAATCAACCTCAACTACCATAGAATACCAAATAGGGCAATTCATAACTTAAGGCTCCAATAGATCTTACACAAATGATACAAACTATGTAGGAGAACACAAGGGCTTTAAATTAACTCATGACCATGTTTGCTTTGCTTATGACAAGGTTGGTTGCTAGTACAACCGCGCAACAAAGTGTGGCTCCATCAAATACCAGCATTGCTGCACAGTAAAGCATCATTGATAAGGGCATATTCTGCTTATGTTTTATCGTGAGAATCATGTTAAATTCTTACTGATATTGTGGAAATTCTAAGGAAATGATATTTAATTATGTTTATTGTGCTATTTTAGGTTTTTAAGAGCTTAGAGTGCAAACATGAGTAATTTAGAAAAGTTTTAAGCACTTGAAGGAATGTTAAACAAAGGAGGCAAGTCACTCATTACTTTACCCCACCGGCTTTGAAGACCGGCCTTCAACAACATAATTTAGGTTGGCCTTGATCACCAACTTGAGAGAAGAAAAGCCACTGGCCTTGATAGAGAAAAGCCTCTAGCTTTGAGAAAAAACTCGCCGGCTTTGAGAGTGAAAACTACAAGCTTTAGCCATTGGCCTTAAGGGGAAAAGCTACTGGTTTGATGTTGGCTTTAAGAGCCAGTCGTAAACATTCCTTTGGTTTTAATAAATACTCTAGATGTGAAGGATTGAAGGGTCATCTTATCTTTTTCTTTTAATACTTGATGACCTAGAGAGAGATTTTAGAGAGAATTGTGTCTCAAAAACAATATTTTTGCTTAATTGATTTCATTAGAATCATTAGGGGAAAGATTGCTCTTTGAAGGAGTTGCTGAGTTTGTATTTGGGTATTCTTCTTCTCTTGAATTGGTGATTTCTGTGTTCTTAATTTTTATGCAATTCAATACTTTTATTTCACTCCCAATTATGAATTCTATTGCAATGATTCCTTTGATTTGTGATTGTGTTTTTTAATTCCATGATATTCTAAATTTTCTTTGTGGGAAGTTGATGAAACCCTAGAATTACTAAGATGAAGATTGTAGCTATTTTATAAGATTAATAGGTGTGTGGAAAATCCATATTGTAAATCCTCTACTATAAATCTTTATTTCTTGCTTGAATTAGGTTTATAAGAATTTTAAGGAATTAGAAGGGAAATTAAGGTTCAATAGAATTTCTTAATTAGGATTGAATAAGAATTGCAGAAGAAATATTATTTTTATCTAATTAGAAATTTTCTTAGAGATTAATGTAATATTTCTACTTAAATTCTTACTAAGGAATTAGGATAAATTAAGTTAAGATAGTGAACTATAGAATTGGAAGATTTATAGTTGAATAATAGAATCCTCTGTTAATTTGTCTAGTGGGAGCTAATAAATTGATTTTGGGGTTTTGAGTTTTTAAAACTTGAGAAAGGATTTTAAAGACTCTCATAAATTCATATGAACTTTCGCATAGTTAAGAGTTATTATAATATGATGACAATCTAATTTGTGAATCTAAGGTGGATTCTGTTTCCTACTCTCAATTGATATATTCTTACAACAATTCTTCTCTTTTTCTTAGTGCTAATCTAGGTTAATTAGATTTATCAGTAATTAATTAGTTAGTTTTCTCAATTATATTGCCTAAATAATAATAGAATCTGATATAGGTTTGGTAATTAATTAATTCTCATGAGTCGATACTCTACTTATTGAAATATTACTTGATCTAACCCATTATACTTGTTGGAATAATTTGCTTTTATAAACATATATATTAAAGCGGATCAATCATCCATGTAACTCCATCACATGCAGTTCCTTTAGCTAATCCTCCCATTGATGAGGAGAACATTCCTCATGGGCAAGCCCCTCCACCAAACATCGTAGCTAAACAATAACCAATGTTTGAAGGAGGGAATATGAAAGTCCAGCTTGGTAGACTTTCATCATCACACATTCCCTTCCTAATGCTCTTAGTGGATCTAACTATCAACTTACCCTTGCATTCACTTCTATAGTATTTTCTCTGAGGACTTCCTTTGTAACAAAGGAAGACTTGGACATATACTTAAAAGAAATGCAAACAAAGTCGACCATGGGAGTACTAGACTCCCTTATTATCAGCATCACTGAAAAACCACACCCTAAAGACTATGTTAGTCTTAAGTTCATCTTGTTCAATGGCAAGAAAGGAAGTGCTAAAGAACATTTATTCAAATTTATCGAGACCTTGGAAGTATATGGGCTTGATGACGACCTCAAGCTTAAAGAATTCTTTAAGTAACTGACCAAAAAGACATATACCTAGTATGTTAATCTCTTTACAGAGTTAATCGATTCATGGGGGTCTATGAGCAAGCTATTCCTAGAGAAATTCTTATCCACTAAGAACAGGTCACAATAACAAATATGGAAAGAACATGACAGAACCCAAAGGAAGACTTGTTGGATTATATAGAGTGCTTCAAAAAGCGTACCTTGAATATCCAAGATGTATGTGATGAAAGAGAGTTAGAGTGAAGATCTATATCCAAAGGATGTTCACCAAATATGCGATCTACTTAGAAAATCTCAACTTAAGTTCCTTCTCTACACTCGTTGAGACCATGAGAAAAACTAACAACTCCATTGCAAGGTAATGAGGAGAAAATAGAAGATTTAGGAAATGAGCAACATTTGCTAGCTCGACCCAAGTAGAGACTTCTAGAGACAATAAGAAACTTAAGAATAAACGAGTGAAGAGCTCTGTAGAGGCATCCCCATTCCTGTGCCCAATGAGTAAAGTCCATGTTATACTTGATCGTTGGCTACAAGACAAGAACATCAAGTTGTCGAGAGTTGAACACCATCCTATAGCAAAGGAAAGAAGAGATTTAAAGTATTGTCAGTATCACATAATAGTGGACTACCCCATTAAGGATTGTTGGGGCTTAAGAAGGATATTCCATGAGAGACTTCAAAATGGGGAGCTTATCATTAAAGACAGTGATGTTTGGAGCAAACCACTCCTATCCTACAATACCCACATGTTGGAGCATGACTCATCTAATAGTGATTATTGATTTATTAAGCATTAAAGTCAAGGTTAAAACTTGACATTACTTTTGTAAGTAGAGAGAAAATTTGGCCACAAACAATAAAAGTTTCATTTTTTTTAATCTTTGTAGTATAGTCTTATATACTCGCACTTTAAGCCTAGGTAATGCCCTAGCATCTTGGCTTCTATGCCTTAAGCCTAAGCAAAGCTTTAGCAACTTGGCTCCCATTGCTTTAGCCAAGGCAACGTCCTAACATCACAGCTAAAATGCCTTAAGCCTAGATAATGCCCTGAAATCATAGCTTCCACGCCTCAAGCCTAAGTAATGCTTTAGTAATTTAGCTTCCATACCCTAAGCCTAAGCAACACCTTAACATCACAACTCCCATGCCTCAAGCTCAAGCAATACCCTAGCATCATGGCTCTCATGCCCTAAGCCTAAGCGGTGCCCTAACATTTGGCTCTCATGCAGATGCTTCCAATTATAAGCGAAACTTGATCATTCTCTTAAAGCTAGTCATAAAGCTACTTCTTAGCTTGAACAACACTTAGCCCATTTACTTTTATACCCTAATGAATCATCATGTTCATTCTAGAATCTATGCAAGAATCATGATTCATTGAAACAAAGTATATAAGAGGTAATGTAAACGTTGATACTAACTGGTAAGAGCTTTGACTCCTAAGCACACGATAGAAAATCAGGCATGTATAGTGCAAACCGATAAGAGTGTTATCTCCCATGCGCATTATAAGCCATTGTAGCTAAGTAAGAAAAGCAATCTACTTATGCTCAATTATAAAATTTCTTCTATAGCTCATGTTATGGAGTATTTTTAACCTCCTAGTAATTCATACTAAATAGTTGAGTAGTGGGAAATACCCCCTTGACTAGTAAAAGAGAATTCACAACTTTAGGCAATGAATACCATTATCGTTGTTTAAGTGCAATTAAATATTTTCTCAAAATAGATTTCTTCTACATCATTTCTAGCAAAAGAGAACTTTGCT
Organism: Laguncularia racemosa; assembly: GCA_037954665.1. NCBI lineage: Eukaryota > Viridiplantae > Streptophyta > Magnoliopsida > Myrtales > Combretaceae > Laguncularia > Laguncularia racemosa. The sequence continues at coordinate 41,926 of JBBMOL010000522.1, read as the reverse complement.
CTAATGTGTAAGATAACTCTAGAGGCTTCTTAGATCTTAAGAGTCTAAGCAGTCTCATATTTATAATGCCCCTCAAAGTGGGTCTTTAGATCACAAGAGTCTAAATAACCTTATAATGTTATAAACTTAGTGACCCATAGGTAGCTATGTTAAATTCAATTATAGTTTCTTTGCTTTGCTGTTACTAAGTGAAGGTATTGTGATGAGGATCAACTAGCATGAAAAAGGAAGGAGCCAAAATTCCATGATCCATTACATGGCATTGGAGGCCCCGATGAGTTGAGTTAGAGTTAAAAGAATGAACGAAGCTCTACAGGGACTAGTCATAGACTTGCAAGCTAGGGAATCAAGCTACACTGAAGAAGCACATACATATGTCAACTTGATTCACGTGACCATGGAAAGATGAAATAATTTAGGAACATTAAATATTTGCATGGACCGCTACACTAGATGATACATTCGGTTTTGTTAATGTTTATTTTTATTTGTTGGTTTGTTATTTATGTTATTTAGTTGTCTACTTGGTGACACAAGGATAGAATAGGCAACTTAGGATTTTTAGTATTTGTTTTGGTTTGTAATTTATATTATTTAGTTGCCTACTCGGTTACATGAAGATAAGGCAACAAATAGATTAGGTAACTTAGGATTTCCATATTGTGTTAGGTTTTTCCATATTGTATTCGAGTGCTATATATACCATGCAAGAGGGCCGGCCTAAGACAACTTTGAGATATGAAAACACATCTTTTTTCGTGAGATACGAAATACCTCTTTTTTTTCTTTTGCAAAAGAACTTTTCCATAGGATTCTTAACCGAATTAGTAGGAAAAACTTTTGATAACTTAGGTTACAATCAACAGGTTTGATTGGGGTCTAGTTACGCATCGCTTATTCAAGACGATCCTTGGGGTAATTAAAACCAACTAGCATCATTAGGGTTCTAGGTTTAACATACCTAAGGTTACACACATCATATTACCTCCTAAGCGTACGATGACTTACATATATTTAAATAACGTAGGCTACCAAGAGGCCCTCTAGTGGTGCTATTAGATGGGATGGCAAAGCAAAATAGTAAGAGAAAAAGTTTTACCCAATGAAATAATAGCTTCTAAAGTTACTCCTTGGTCTTGACGAGAAATGTTACCAATAGGAGGAGGAGAGATATTTTAGGTGTAGCACACAAAGAAGCAACACATCAACATGAGCATCAATCTCACTCTTCGACTATTACCTCAATATCAAAGTAGCTTTATTAGATCATTCAAATCTTTAGTGTTATCACCATATTATTAACCTAAAAAGCTTTTGAGATGCTTAACCAATATAACAATCAGTCAAGGGATGCAATTCCTAATCGACACATAGAAATAAAGAATAACTGTCCCAACCTTCTTCAAAAAGCCATGTACTCTAACTTTAAGTTGACATACTCTACCCAAGACTTCCACTTAGAGGGTGACTACTTGAGAGTACAGTCTAGGTGACCAACAAAGGTGACTCTCTTCTTTCATTCCTAAAGTGCAACACTGAATCACCTTTGATTGTGACCCTTCAGTCCACTTGAGGCTCGCTATGCTTGAGGCTTGATCCACTTAAGGCTAGCTAGGCTTGAGATCTACTAAGGCCTATTACACACCAAGCTTATTATACTCTAGTCCTACGCACAATGTGTGACAAGGAATTAGGAAATGATAAAATCAAATGCAACAACAGAAGGAACCTTGGATGCAAGGTGGTTAGCTCGAATGTAAGCTACTTAAATGGAGAGAGTGAAATTTGTATTATGTATTTTTCCTCTGCTTTTTCTCAATTCATACATGTAATATTATCCCTTTTTTTCTCTCTCCAAACAGTTACATAAAATAGTGTGTAGGTGCTTAGCTAATTGACACATCAAACTAACCATGTGCAATTAGTTATATGCATGAAGATCTGGAGAATAATTCTCCCTAGTTGACCACATGGATCTATTAGTATTATTATAATTTTTTTTTCTATGAGCCACAACTGAAATCCACAACGGCCCATCCTTCCCAACCCATATCCATTTTGGCAAACCCACCCGTAATTCCCACAACAGGCTCAAACCTCCTTAGCCCATGTCCACTTCGGCGACCCACCAGCAATTCTAATCCCACCGAATAGCTGCATCCTTTCAGTTCACTTCCCCTTCTCCTCTGTCTTGTCTGTCTAGCACGCGATGAGAATCTCTAACCCTAATTCCCTGTCACAGTCCCTCCGTCTAAAATTCCCCTTGTCCACAAGGGTGCATGAGGAAACCTAAGCTTCAGATCTACTAAAAATTCCCACATCGCATCCGAAGGCGGTCGATCTCTCCACAAAACAAGTCCCATTGCGTCAGCTTGGTTTCCCCTTTTAACCATTTTTCTTTCTAAAATTCGAATGGGTTCTAACTCTTCTTCTTCCTTTGTAACAGGTAGCAACGATAAGTAGTCCGTTCTCTGGCCGTGGAAGAGCTTAAGCTGCGAGACATGGAAGGTGGGGTAGATATTCGCCTCACTCGGAAGATCTAAGCGGTAAGCCACTTTACCGATCTTGTCTAGTATTTTATATGGCCCGTAGAACTTAGGCGAGAGCTTTTGATTAGGTATCTTTCTCATACTCACCTGTCTATAGGGTTGTATTTTTAGTAATACCCAATCCCCTATGTTGAACTCTCTTTCGGTCCTCTTCCTATCAGCTTGTTGCTTCATCCTGTTTTGAGCTCTTTTTAGATGGAATTTTAGTATGCGTATAGTGTCTTCTCTTCCAATTAGCATACTGTCAACGATGGCGTTCCTAGAATCCTTAGGAATGTAAGGGAGGTGTAGTGGAGGTGGGTACCCATATAGGATCTCAAAGGGTGTCTTCTTAACACTAACATGGTAGTTAGTGTTGTACTAAAATTCGGCTAAGGATAGGTACTGTCCCCATTTCTTAGGGTTGTCACTTGTCATACACCTCAAGTAAGTCTCCAAGCATCTGTTAACTATCTCTGTTTGGCTATCCATCTGTGGATGATACGCCGTTGACAAATTCAGCTCAACTCCTTGCAACCGAAAGAACTCCTTCCAAAATTAACTAACAAACACGGGATCCCTGTCACCGGTGATGCTTTCGGGCATTCCATGCAATTTGTACACACAATCCAGATATAATTGCGCCACTTGTGGAGCTAAGTAAGGATGTGGGAGTGACATGAAATGAGCATACTTGCTCAGGCGGTCCACTATTGCCATAATTACCTCTTATCCATTAGACTTAGGTAGTCCCTCAATGAAGTCTATAGTTACCTTAGCCCAACAAGTATTTGGTATTGGCAGCGGTTGTAACAACCCTGGCAGGGCCACGTGCTCAAATTTGTGTCTCTAGCAAACCTCACACTCCCTGACATATTGCCTCACATCACGCTCTAACTTGGGCCAATAGAAGACATAATTTATCTTCTTATAGGTAGTATGAGCCCTTGAGTGTCCACCTAATACTCCATCATGGTAAATCTTCAATAATTTCCTTCTAAGTTCAACAGAAGGCCCCACTACACACTTGCCCTTCCTCCTTAGCAGCCTCTGATCCAGGGTGAAATGCCTGCAATCTTCTCCCTTCTTGAGGCAATCCAATGTGTTTTGGTAACCCCTAGGGAGATACCAATTGTTCCTCAGCTCCTACACCAATTCTGGAGTGGTTGTAGTGACTGCTATTGCATTTAGTTCCAACTGTCCCATTCTAGACAAGGCGTCAGCTGCTTGATTAGTTCGACCACTTTTATACCTTATCTTGTAATCCATACCCAACAACTTGGTTAGCCATTTGTGTTGGCTAGAAGTAACTAGCCTTTGTTCCAGTAGGTGTTTCAAACTCTGATGATCCGTCTTGATGACAAAGGGTCTTCCCATTAGGTAGTGTCTCCACCTCTCTATTGCATAAACTAGGGCTAGGAGTTCCTTCTCATACACAGACATTCCTTACTGTCTACTGTTTAATGTTTTGCTAAGATAAGCTATAGGATGATGCTCTTACATCAAAACAACTCCCACTCCTTCTCCACTAGCATCCGTTTCCACCACAAACTCCTTACTATAGTCAAGAAGCTTTAAAACTGGTGAGCTTGACAGGGCGACCTTAAGACCTTCAAAAGCAAGCTAACAATCATCATTCCACTTAAAATTGTCCTTCTTTAACAATAATGTGAGGGGTCTGGTGATGACACTATACCTCCTGATGAATCGCCTATAATAACTCGATAGTCCTAAGAATCATCTCAATTGCCTTAAATTCTTTGGGACGGCCCAGTTGACAATTGACTCTATCTTCCTTGGGTTTATAGCGACTCCTTCCCTGGTTATAATGTGTCGCAGGTACTCCACCTTAGTAGCCCCGAAAGTGCACTTGGATCTTTTCAAGTAAAGCTGCTCCTGCTTCAAAATTTTAAACACTGCCCTCAAGTGTACCCCATGCTCCTCCAAGTCCTTGCTATAGACTAATATATCGTCAAAAAATATTAGGACAAATTTCCTTAAGTAGGCCTTAAAAACTTGGTTCATAAGGCCTTGGAATGTTGAAGGAGCGTTGGTTAAGCCAAAAGGCATCCAAGAATTCGTAATGCCCCTCGTGTGTCTTAAATGCTATCTTGTAAACATCTTTAGGGTGCATCCTGATTTGGTGATACCCCGACCTCAAGTCTAACTTGCTAAAGTAAGCAGCCCCACTTAGCTCATCAAATAGATCCTCTATTATAGGAATTGGAAACCTGTCCTTGACGGTCTGGTTGTTTAATTCACGATAATCAACTCACATTCGCCAAGTGTTGTCCTTTTTCTTCACCAAGACAACCGGAGAACCAAAGGAACTGTGGTTGTGCCTTATTATTCCACTCAAGAGCATTTCCTTCACCATATCTTCTAAGACAGTCTTCTGCATGGAAGAGTGCCTGTAGGGTCGAATATTGACAACCTTTGAGCCTTCTTGCAAGGGAATTCTGTGGTCAAAAGCCCTCTGTGGTGGTAACTCATGTGGCTCCTCAAAGAGGTCATGAAATTCCTCTAGTAGATCCAACAGTACTGGATGCAGTTTCTATTGCTTCCTTCTTTCATCCTCCTCAATCAGAGCCCTGACTATCCAACATTGGCAGTGTAGCGGCCCATTCCCTTCAAATATCTTGGATAGCTCACTTGCTCTAACAACCTTAAGTTGCTCCTTATCCGCTGTCAATTCACATTCCTGTCCACTCCAAATAAAACCCATTGTCAAGTGCTGGAAATTCCAGCTGATTGTACCCAATGACCTCAACCATGGCACTCCTAGAATCATGACACAGCCAGACAAGGTCAGTAAGTATACTTCTGCTGTGAATTCATGGCCCTGCATCTCCCAAGAAAACTTGGGAATCTTGCAAGTGCTAGATAAGCTAGTGCCATATGCCAATGTTACCTTAAGGGAAGGGACATCAAAAAAAGGGTAACTAAGCCCCTTGGCCAAGCGTTCATCAATAAAATTCAGTGAGCTACCATGTCAACAAGTATGCTCAACCTTCTTTTCTTGTAATACCTACTCACCTTCATACTGTTTAAGTAGTGTCCTTGATCCTGGTTCAAGACATTGAGGGTGAGCTTAGCAAAGTCAGCCTCTACTTCCTCTGGTGGGGTGTCTTCCTCCTCTGCACTATCCCTTCCATCTTTGGCCTCTACTAACAACATATTCAACCGTTTCTTGTACCTATGACTTGGACCAAAAGGTTCATCACACCAAAAACACTGTTTCTTCCTTCTCTTTTCTTCTAGTTCCTCAAGGGTAAGTCTTTTGGTAAGTCGTGTTTGTGGGTTGATGGGGTTTTATGGTTTAGAAGTGTGGCTAGTTGTTTGAGAGTTCTTAATGTTAGTAGTAGTGATAGGTATGTTTCTGGTGTAAGTTGGGGTTCTTTTGGATGGGGAGTGTGTGTAGGAATTGGCTAGGTTAGCTATTGGGTTTAGGCGGGGTGTTTAAGGTATTTTCTAGTGGAAAGGAGGTTCGCTTCTTGCAATTTGGCTAAGGAATAGGTCTCTTGCAGTGTTTGGGGATTAAACATGCGTATAGGGTATTGTATGGAAGGGTACAGCCCACTTAAGAAACAGCTTATCAGGTAGCTCTCAGGTAGCTTGACCTGAGTTACCAGGTGTTCAAATTCTTCTAGGTAATCTTGTAGAGTTCCATCTTGGTGTAATTCCTTAAGTTCTGCCATCGGATCTTCATACGCTTTCTTCCCAAACCTAGCTTGTAATGCCTTAACCAACTCATTCCAAGTAACAGCACGGTGACCCTCAAAAGTCTGAATATATGAATGATACCACTTCAAGGCCTTCCCCTCTAAATACATGGCAGCTAACCTAATCTTCCAGTCCTCTGGAGTTGAATCAATTTCAAAGTATTGTTGTGCCTTGTATAACTAGTCCTTAACGTCATTACCATCAAAAGATGGAAAATCCACCCTAGGTGCTCGTGTTTGCAATGAATTCTCTACAACTGCAGCATGAGTAAGTGCTAACCCATGTTTATCATCAGTTTCAGGTAACTTACTAGAATCTATTGCCTTAGAGCCAGATGCTTCCAACTTGTCAGACTTACTGGTCTTCAATTCGGCAATGGTCAATATCTGTTGATCCATCAGCTCTTGCATTCTCTTGAGTGTGTCGTGGATGGGTTTGAGAGCTTCTTTAGTGTGCTCCTTCACAGCATTACGTACGGCCTCATCGAGCTTCTTGGATTCACGAGTCTCCATGGCATCAACTGACTCTGATACCAGATGTGACAAGGAATTAGGAAATGATAAAATCAAATGCAGCAACGGAAGGAACCTCGAATGCAAGGTGTTTAGCTCAAATGTAAGCTACTCAAGTGGAGAGAGTGAAATTTGTATTGTGTATTTTTCCTCTACTTTTTCTCAATTCATACATGTAATATTATCCCTTTTTTTCTCTCTCTAAACAGTTACATAAAATAATGTGTAGGTGCTTAGCTAACTGACACATCAGACTAATCATGTGCAATTAGTTATATGCATGAAGATCTGGAGAATAATTCTCCCTAGCTGACCACATGGATCTATTAGTATTATTATAATTTTTTTTTCTGTGAGCTACAACCGAAATCCACAACGGCCCATCCTTCCCAGCCCATATCCATTTCGGCAAACCCACCCGTAATTCCCACAACAGGCCCAAACCTCCTCAGCTCATGTCCACTTCGGCGACCCACCAGCAATTCTAATCCCACTGAACAACTGCATCCTTTTAGTTCACTTTCCCCTTCTCCTCTGTCTTGTCTGTCTGGCACATGATGAGAATCTCTAACCCTAATTCCCTGTCATACAATGCATGCCACAATCGAGGCTTGCTACACTCAAGAACTACTAGGGTTTGCTATGTGCAAGGCTCACTTTTCTGGAGGCCTACTATACTCGACCTTGTGACATTCTTGTTCCAATAGAATTAACAAATCAACTTCTATCACCTTCAATGATAGAAAGAAATACATGAGTTGTCAATATAAGATTTATTCATATAAATATGAAAGTACACAAAATGAGAATATTTACTCCTGTCTATGGCTTGAGCTTAGAACTTGAGGATATCTCCCCTCAAATCCTCAAAGAAACATGGGAATCATACTTCCATGTGCTCACATGTGGGAACCATGGTTAAGCGGATGTAGTAATGGCATAAAGGATCCTAAGTCATAGCCACAATTTCATCTCACTCTTGTGTGGGAATCGTAGTCTAGTGGAAGTGCTAATGTCATGAAGGATCCTAGTTTTCTTTAAAAGAGCAATATTACCTTGTGGTAGTGTATTCCACCTAAGAACTCCATCCTAATGGCAGTGGCTTCTTAAGAAAAGCAAATTCACTCTAGTTTAATTGTGATAAGAATTCTCCAATTGAGAACTTTCTACCAAGAAAATGAACGAAGTTCCTATCACACTTATGATCAAAGAAAGAAGGGGGAAAAAGTCCCTATTGCTTATCAAACTTGATAAAATTTCTTATTACAATTGAAGCAAACTTGGAGGAACAAAGTTTCTATTTACTCTCCAAGAAAACTTGTGATTAAGGTTGCAATGAGAATGTCCACTGTCATTAAACTTGGACACATTTCATCCTTATGTCGAGTTGTTGACAAATCAAGCCCTTATATCACCTAAAATTGCAAAGGAAAAATATAATCCTGATTAAGCATGTTCATTGATGAAAATTGAATTGAATTCTTGAGTTGCAAATAGATAACAAGCATGGAGCCATGAATGGAACAGAGCAATAAAATGGCTAAGAAGAAGATGAGAACTTGATAAGCTCTTGGTATTGATTGTCACCTTATTTGATGACATGGAAAGGAGTAGATAAAAGTGTCTGTCAACAATCATTGTTTTCCTAATGGTGGTTATTGCAGTTGCTGTTGGTGCTTCTATTAATTACTATAGCTACAACATGAAAAAAAAAAAAAAAAAGATCAACCAAGATTTTTTATGATATTACGTAGAACCTGATTCTCCATCACGCCAAGAGATGGTACCTCTGATGGAATTCAAACTATGAGTGGTTTACTCGAATCTCTTTTTCCGTTGGATTCCTAAGGAAAAAAAAAATGTTTTGTGGAAAAGGGTTGTTCAAAAACTTTCATATGCAATTCCACTGGAGTATAATGGTCAAGTATGATCATCATCATCTCCATTATTCTTCTCTAGCTTTATAACCTGCATCAATTAAATTATATTACAAGTGGTAATTGTTTTTCCTTGGAAAAATATGAGTTAAGAAAGTGCAAACACAAGAGCCCGTTGATGAATCCAAGAGTGGAAGGATCGTGAAACTTGATTATGCCATTATGCCACTAGTACTTGTGATGGCACATTTTTCATTGACTTGGCAATGTTTGTTACCTTGTTTGTCTAATGAGAGCAGCGAATATTTGCCCGTGGTGTTGGTTGGTTGATCCTTAGGGCATCGATCACTGTTGACATTTATGTCCATTATCGCTTTTAAGCGATAGGAGTATAACGTCTTGTGCTGAAATTCCTTGACATTTGTCTCCATATGGAGTGTAGCGTTATGCGCCTCTTGATTTGCTCGATGAATTTGTTCATTCACTTGCACTCATTTATTGTTGCTAAAAGGATCGAAGTCAAGCGAACTAAATGCAGAATGAGAAGAATCGATGAATCTACGAGTATATATATAGCATACATGATTGAAGTCAATAGGGTAAGTTTGAAGATTGAAGATCTACATATGAGACTTCAAGGATAAAAATAATTTGAGTTGATTTGATGAGGAAATAGTATGAGATATGATTGATATGGAGGGTTTGAAAAAGGGAAGAAAATATTTTGAAGAGATTTTGGTTGTATCTCTTTTTGGTTAGAATGTAATTCGTAAAATAGAAGCTTAAGTCACATATGATCATATGCACACTTGAAACAAAGAGGAAAGAAAATTAAGTACAAGGAGAACGCGACTCCAAGATGTGCGTCTCGATTTTTCCAAGCTGAAGTAAAATATTGTGGGGGGATAAAGTCTAAACATGTGTCCACGTGTTGGGAAAAAGGAATATTAGATACGAGTTGGGAAAAATCACCATTAATTTTTAAATTGTTGATTTTATTTGTTGAAAGCATGAAAAAAAAGAGGGGTAGGGGTGGTGGGGAGGGGAAGGGCCTGTGAGACTAGCCCTAATGAATTTAACATAAATCGCTTCTCAAGCAGGACACATGTGCATCCGCTATGACAACAAGAGAAGTGGCAAGGTTAAATATTATGTTAGACAAGGGAAATTATACCCTTTCATCATATCTAATTGTTGATCACCGTGTCAAATCTTATGTTGAATAATGAAATATCATTGCTTTATGGATACTAGCGAAGGTACCATGAAAAGTTGCTCATATATAGAGTTGGCACAAATTTGAATAGATTTATTTGGGAACTTAATATCCTTCTTAGCCAGCAAAGATGGAATAGAGAATGAGAAAGATTTATTTGAATTGATGACATATATCATGAAGGCATGAGTAAAGATATAGATTTGGCGTAACCATGTATGGCCTACATATTTAAACAAATGATGGCATAAGGTTTTTGATGACAATTGGCAAATGTAGAAGAAATTTTACTTAAAAAAATGTTATTGTCAAAGTAATATCACTCTTGTAAGTCTAAAGTGATATGCATAAATAAATAGTGTTGCGAGTTTATGCACTAAGATATATATAATAAATAAATTTGCAGCGCCACTGCTAAACTCATATACTATTATCTATCTATAAAATAAATTCATAAGCTATGAGAATGCGCTTGGCAGTAGTGCCACTACTTTATAGCACATATGCATCGAGCTGTGGCTTAACTATTCATAATATGTAATCAATGCCCTGGGGTAAAATGTAGAGGATTAAAATTATTATATAAATATATTGGACTAAGTCTATTAATTATTTAGCTTAACTCATTAGGTTACGTGATAAAACTTAGTGAGTCTAGTCCAATTATTAGGATGATTAACGGAAAATTGACTTGGTAGGCTTGGAATAAGGATCATTGGACTGTTGGTTCACATTCGACCTTTCTCAAACAGGCTCATGCACTTATAAGGAAGGCTATTGGCCTTAGGTCTATAATAAACTTATCAGGATAATCTTAAAACGAGCAGATTTTGTCTCGCTCGTTAATCACTAAGGTGATTTGACATATGTCATTAAGTCTAAGAGTCTATAAATACTCAATCACTACTTTTCTTTAGGGGATTCAAGAGATCGGAGAAATGGTATTCTACTAAGAATTCTTTACTCCCAAGGATTAACTAAGAGTTCAGATGAAAAAACAGTCTTCATTGCTCAAGAACTATAAGGTTGATGCCTAAGGTCTCATTAACTCCCTTGCCTGTCATTTATGCATTTGAGACTTTTGAGATTGCTTATTCTTTCTCCTTGCCACTCTCTCCTTAATCATCCTATCATGTACCATCTCTACATCACTTCTCTAAAGTCACGTGCAGTGTGGTACCCACATGATACTCACGTGACTACTCTTATCGGAACCTCCCATCTACAATTACTAAAACAAATCTCTATTAAATCGGAGAATGAATAATCTTTCAGGCACTTCTACCTATCTAAATGGATGGGCTTTGTTGAACAATATTATTTATAACAATTTTTTCGTCTACAAGAGGAGAGTTTGCATTATTTGCACTGATTACTCTGGATTTGTATGCCTAAAAAATAAGAAGCATAAACTAGTCATCTTACTTTATTGGACTAATGTATTGTGCTGAATAAGATAATTTTAGTTGTTTTGGCTAAAAGGAGCAATGGAGCATACCGGTTAGTTCGTATTCCTTTTGGGTGGTTTTGTTTAGCTAGTATTGTTCTGTATCTCTCTCACATTTTATTGCTGACTTCAAGTTAGATGATCATGTATACCAATTTTCATGTCGACCGGCCTTTTATAATCGAGTGGAAGATGCACATGTTTTGAGAATAAATGTTATCTCATATCCGAAACTAATGACATTAACCGGAAAGGGAAAGCTGAATTCCTCACCCCCTATAGGCTTTGACTTTGGACCTCTGCGTCGTAGATTCATTTTAGTGTCCTTGAGTGAGCCTGAATTATTTCATCAACATCGGAGATCAACATCGGAGATTAACACAGCTTCGTAATCAAACATCATTTTATAAGCCTGCAATTGAGAAAACAACAAATTGCATTTTTTATCATTGATCTGACGGTGAATCATAATTCTTACCATACTGATGATTATGCTAAAGAGTTTGGAATAAAGATCGTTGGGGGACTCACTCAATTGGAGGCTCGTGTTCTTCCTCCACCCCGGGTAACAATTTTGTTCACTTACAATTTCCCATTATGGCCACGCTTGTCCCTCAAACAGAAAAAGACAGAAAGGAAATGTATAAATGCTCTTTTAGCCTGACTTCAGTTTCTCCTTGCAGTTTAAGTATCATGAATCAGGTAAAATAAAGGATTGCCTGCCTGAAGTGGGTTGCTGGAATATGATGAACAAGGTAAATACCTTCTCATCCATTCCTAATTTACCTTCTGCTCTGGAGCATTGCCTCCAATAAAAAATCTGCTATGTCTTCTTGAAGCATTGCCTATTCAGAATCTTGATAGAGTTACTATGGTCATTTAAATCGTGCCACTTTGATAAAAAAACATAGAAATCATCGATCAGTTAAGTTGCTCGACCAAAAGGAACTACTGCTTTCAGCACTCTTTGGCTTCGCTAGTACTTTGCTCCCCGCATTAGTAGGACATTAGTTTGGTTATTAATTCTTACCCAAAGAAACATTAGTAAAAAACCCAATTGCATTGAAACAATAGAATTCACATATGGCACTCATTCTAATAACAAATTTAGCATGATAATCAAGAAAAACCATTAAAAAATAAATTGAAAACAATACAAAGATCTTGCATAAATTTTAACATTATGTTGGAATTTTCCCTTTTTTATGAATTTCAGTTGAAAATGCTTCGTTGTTTTAACGTGAAACTATTTTTTGAGTGTAGTCCATTTTTAAGTGCAAGTCAACCCACATCCACGCTCTAATCACATTGGTTGAAATATGTGATGGGTAGAGATCTATAAAGGATATGATCTTTTGGTTTTTGGGTCCCTAATCCTACTCACTTATTTAAAAAAAAAAAATACCATCGATATTGTAAGAGCCAGAGTTTAGAAGCACCAAACTGAAATCAAAGAAAATCCAGTGTATTTGTTTAGCAAGGGTTGGAGGTATGTACACGATCTATTTTTGCTTCCACTTCCGCTTCTTATATGTTCATTAGGTTTGCTAAACAAGAGATACATACATATACGCTCTAGCATTTGGTATCAAAGCCCCTTTATGTTAATACCTTTGCTTTTTTTATTTTGGGTTGGTCTAAATTTGATTTTTTGTTTTGTTTTAATAAGGTTAAAAATTGATAGAAAATCGAATTCCATACATTCTAGGCTTTAAAACATTGAATTTAAGGTCAAAATCGACTAGAAAATTGCAGGTCGAAATCAGGTCGTAACGACCTAGTTGAAGGTTGAAGACGATTTAAATTTAAGTTGTCTTAAAAGTTAAGTCGACTGGCATATAAGTCAAATTGAAACAAAGAAACAAAAAAAAAAAAAAAGGTTGGAACACATGTCTTGAACTGAGGATTTGAACTGGCTCACTGCATGTTTCGTAGAAGTATGGTCATGTGCTAAGCATCCACGCATGCTTGGAAAAGAAAAAATGCTTAAAAAGCAGTTTCAAACCCGCAACCTACTTATCCTTATGCATGGTTTGGCCATGGGCTTAGGCTAAGCCTTTTTTCATTAACTCTTCTAGCTAATTTTATTATAAATTTAATGGGCTACATTAGATTCGGCTTTCGAAAGTCCCAAGCCATGTTGATGCATCGGTACATCCTAAAGACAAATGGGCTTTGAATTGAGATTCCTAACATTTGGTAATAATTAAACCTTTATAATTTTAATGTATCTATATTATTTATTGTTAATTATGGAGATAACATTTAGTAAATAATTTTACATATTAAAATTGGTTTGTGTTGATTATTAAAGTAAATTAATTCTTATTGGTTCTCTATACATTTAATTATTAATGATGTGTGCTTATATTATTATTGTTTATACGTATAATTTATGGTTTATCATTATACATGAAATGTTGATTAGATGATATAAGTATGTTAGAATTGAGATGGTTTTATGCAATAATTGGGTTAAGGATTTAGTTAATGTTTAAGTGATTCATACAATTTCAATTAATTAAGGAGTAGCCACAACATCTTTAATTAATTAAAATTGTATATATTAAGGATGATAGGATTACACATGAGAATAAATATTAGTTATGATTAATTATATGCAATATAATAGATCTTATTCCACATGAATTTTTATTATGTTGTGTACAATTGATTAGGATAAAATATCAAATTATATTTTTTAATTTATCCATAGGGATTAGGAAAAGGAACATGATTTGATAGTTTTATCGTGAGACTTCAAATAAATCTAATTGAATTAAAACTTTAACCCACAAGCAAGTTTTATGTCACTAGATTCATATTTCAGCATGATTTTACATTGGTAAAACATATCATATATTAATTAGCCTCAAAATTTTGTAACATGAGCATGTATGTTTAGTTATTGTAGCAATTCTATCTGTCCATTTTTCTAATATGCGATGTGATGTTCTTGAACTTAAAGGGGATAACTATAAAAGCTTGGAAGGAGAGAGTTCTCCTTCATTTAGTATGGATGGGCATTGATTATGCTATAAGGCAACCGGAGCCTCCTGCAATAACTGAAACCAGTACTCCGAATTCAATAAGTCTTTATGAAGAATGGGAGCGATCTCATTTCTTATTAATTATGTTCATAAAGACTAAAATTTCCATTAGTATAAAGGGCTTCGTCGAGCGATATCAAAGAGTCCAAGATTTGCTAAAGGCCATTGATGAGCAATTTGCCACTTCAAACAAAGTAATGGCTAATACCCTAATTATAGAGCTTTTGATTTTGAGGCTCACCAACATTAAGAGTGTACATGATCATATCATGCGCATGAGAGAGATTGCAGCCCAACTGAAGGCATTGGAAGTTGATTTGTTATAATCCTTCCCGATTCACTACATCATTTGCACTTTACCTCAAGAGTATAGCCTATTTAAGATATCTTACAACACGTATAAGGATAAGTGGTCAATCAATGAGTTGTTAACCATGTGTGTTCAGGAAGAGGGCAGACTACTTATGGAGGAAAAGGAAAGGGTGAACTTAACTACTCATGGAAAGAGTAAAAGGAAAGATCATGCCAAAGACAAAGGGAAAGGGAAAGGAAAATCCCTCCCATAAAGGACATAAAGAAGGAGGTTGTGTGTTTCTTATGTAAAAAGAAGGGACACATGAAGAAACAATGTTCCAAATTCATGCAATGGCTTAATAAGAAAGGTACTCAACTTTCACTAGTTTGTTATGAATCCAATGTGATTGATGTTAGTCATAATACATGGTGGATTGATTCTAGTTCTATAATCCATGTGACCAATTCATTGCAAGGTTTAAAAGACCTGCGGAAGCTAGTGGGAAGTGAGCGTAGCATCTATTTAGGCAATAAGATGTTCTTACATGTGGAGGCTATTGGGACATGCAACTTAGTTTTAAGTATTAGTTACATTTTGAATTTTAAAAAGATATTTTATATCTTTAGTTATTCTAGGAATTTAATTTTGGTTTCCAGACTTGTATTAAATGGTTATTTCTTTAACTTTTTAGATTCTTGATTTAATTTATTTTATAAATCTGATATTATTAGATATGGTACTTTAACTTATGGTCTTTTTCTTCTTGATTTACAAAATGATCATAACTATACTATTATGCACGTTCATGAAAAAGTTAGCACTAAATGATGTGTTATGAATGGAGAATACTCTATGTTGTGGCATAAGATATTAGAATATATCTCTATTGATAGAATTAAAAGGTTAGTGAATGATAGGATACTGAATGTTTTAGATTTCACTAAATTTGAGACTTATATAAGATGTATTAAAAGAAAACAAACTAACAAGTCAAAGAAGGGTACCAAGAGGAGTTCTGAATTATTGAAAATCCTACAAATTGACATTTGTAATCCAAAGATAGATGCGTATTGTGCTAAGTACTTTGTCTCCTTCATAGATGATTACTCATAGTAAATGTATCTCTACTTGCTTAACAACAAGAATGAAATGTTAGATGCTTTTAAAGTGTTTAAAGCTAAAGTAGAAAAGCAATGTGGAAAACAAATTAAAATCATGAGATCTAATAAAGGTAGAGAGTATTATGGTAGATACATAGAGAGTGGACAAGTGACTAGTCCATTTGTGAGGTTTCTTCAATAGAATAGGATTGTTGCTTAATACTATTTACTTGGTTCTCCATATCATAATGGGGTAGCTAAAAGGAGAAACCGAACATTATTGGACATGGTGTAGAGCATGCTTGCAAGCTCCAAGCTTCTTAACTCATTATGGACTGAAGCTCTTAAAACAACTGCATATATATTGAACTAAGCTCCAATCATGGCTGTAAAAAAGATTCCATTTGAGTTATTTAAAGGGTGGAAACTGAGTTTACGACATGTACGCATTTGGGGATATTCGTCTGAAGTAAGAATCTACAATCTATATGGAAAGAAGTTGGACCTAAAGGTTATTAGTGGATATTTTATTGGATATGCCGGAAAGACGAAGGGATATAAATTTTATTGTTCATCTCATAGCACAAAGTTTATGGAATCAAGAAATGCAAAATTTCTTGAGAATAACTTAATTAGTGGGAGCAATCGATCTTAGGGCCTTAGTTCTAAGAAAGATCATAAAGATGTTAAGTGTGCCACTTCAAGTAATGGGTTGATCGTTGTTATTAACAACACACCTCTAGTACAAATGCATGTTGAAGAACCAGTCTCGAAGGTACCACAAATCGTTGATCGTGATCTAGTGGATGTTGAAGTTCTACAGATGTCCGAAGCTATTAGACAACCAACTAAACAACATGATCCTATTCCTCAAGAGAATGTTGATGTAGCATTAAGAAGATCTACTAAAGGAAATAAGCAATTCCTAATGACTATGTTGTGTATCTGCAAGAGTCTGACTATAATGTTGGAGCCAAAAATGATTTTGAGATGTTTTCACAAGCCATGAGTTCCAAGGATTCGAACTTGCGGCATAGTACCATGAAAGAAGACATGGATTTGGTGGCATCTAATAGAGTTTGGAATCTTGTCAAGTTACCTAATGGTATAAAAGCCATTTGATGTAAATGGGTTTTCAAAACAAAGAAGAACTCATAAGGTAACGTTAAGAGACACAAAGCAAGACTCGCTGCTAAAGAATTTACTTAGAGGGAAGGAATCGACTACACAAAGACATTTTCTCCTATATCTAAGAAGGTTCCCTTTGTGTAATTATGGCGTTGGTTGCACATTCTGATTTGGAGTTACACCAAATGGATGTGAAAACGACCTTCCTTATTGGTAATCTAGAGGAAGAGGTTTACATGAAACAACCTGAAGGATTCTCCACTAGTAATGATGAGCATTTGGTTTGTAAGCTTAATAAATCCATATATGGATTAAAACAAGCCTCCCATCAATGGTATTTGAAATTCCATGATATCATCACTTCATTTGATTTTAAAGAGAACATTATGAATCAAAGTATATACCAAAAGGTCAATGGGAGTAAAATTTGTTTTCTTGTGCTGTATGTGGATGATATTTTGCTTGTAACCAATGATAAGTGCTTGCTGTATGAGGTAAAACAATTCCGCTTGAAGAACCTTGATATAAAAGATATGTCATTGGCATTAAGATCCATCGGGAAAGATCTTAAGGCATGTTAGGTTTGTCTCAAGAGACCTATATCAACAAAGTTCTAAAAAGATTTTAGATGAACAATTGTTCACCAAGTGTAGCACCTATCATGAAGGGTAATAGATTGAGCTTAAGCTAATGCTCCAATAATAAGCTCGAGTGGGAACAAATGAAAAACATCCCATATGCATAAGCCATTGGAAGTCTAATGTATGCTTAGGTTTGTATTAGACCTAACATTGCATTTACTATTGGGACATCAAGGAGATATCAAAGTAACCTAGGTGTTAACCACTAGAGAGCTACAAAAAAAGGTAATGAGATACCTTTAAGGAACAAAGGGTTACATGCTCATGTATAGATATACTAACAATTTGGAGATTATTGGATATTCTGATGTGGACTTTGTTGACTGTGTTGATTCATGCAAATCAACATTTGGTTACATTTTTATGCTTGCTAGTGGAGTTGTGTCTTGCAGGAGTGTAAAGCAGACCTTGATTGCTACTTCCATAATAGAGGACGAGTTTATATCTTGTTTTGAGGCTACCTCACATGGTGTATGGTTGAAGATTTTCATGTCTAGGCTTAGAATTGTTGATGCTATTTCTAGGCCATTGAGATTATATTGTGATAACTCAGCTGCTATATTTATGGTTAAGAACAATAAAAGCGGTAGTTGAAGTAAGCATATCGACATCAAGTACTTAACCATAAGAGAATGTGTTAGGGAAAAGAAAGTGGTCATTGAGCACATTAGCATTGAGTTAATGATAGCTGATCCTTTAACTAAAGACATGCTACCAATGAAATTTAAGGATCATGTAGTGACAATGGGACTTGGTTCCATAATGTAATATTTCATTGTACATACATTTGATGTTTCAATGAAACTATTATTCAATTGATGTTTCTTGTTTGGTTTTGTGTACACATTTTTATCTATTCATTTGTTTTAAGAAATGCCATTAAGTTTAAACCCAGAATGAATACATGGTTTATTCATTAAGTTTAACAGCTAGTATTGAGAGATTTGATATATTGCAATACATGGAAGATACTCGGTATGAGAGGACCTATCGCTATGATTTGTATATTTTATTTTTTGTTATGTTTCATGTTGGGGTAAATGGACCAAGTGGGAGAATGATGGAATTTCTCCTTTTTTTATTTCAGTTGAAAATGCTTGGTTGTCTTAACAGGAAACTGTTTTCTAAGTGTGGTCCATTTTGAAGTGCAAGTCAACCCGCGTCCATACAAGAAAATCTTGTATCCACACTCCGATCACATCAGTTGAAATCTGTAATGATCAGAGATCTATCAAGAACGTGATCTTTCTGTTTTTTGGTCCCTAATCCCACTCATTTATTTTAAAAAAATACACCATCAATATTGAGAGAACTAAGATTTAAAAACATCAAGCCGAAATCAAAGAAAATTCGGTGCATTTGTTTAACAATGGCTAGAGGTATGTATACAATCTATTTTTACTTTCGCTTTTGTTTCTTGTATGTTTATTAGGTTTGCTGAATAGGATATATATATATATATATATATATCACGCTCTAGCACATTGGTCTTAACTCAGCCTCAGGATTTTCGCATGCAAACGGATAAATGAAAAGAGAGAGTGCCAATAGAAAATCTAATCTTCTTGTGTGCGCAACATGTAGTTGAGCAAATAGACAATTTTCTGCAAAAACAAAGTCTTTTTCCTTTCTTTAAATTGAAATAAACTAACAAGCTCCTGGATATTTGATTACTGTGAAATCAAGCCCTTGTACTTTCATATTTGTTCAAATCGACCCCTGGACTTCTCATTAAATAATGCTGAAAGTGCCGACTACTTAATATATTGAAAATTTTGAAAGATTTATAAATATTCTTCTTTCTAAGCCCGTTCACTTCCCTGCTATGAGTTGACAGTTTTTGAGGCGGTTTTTCTCACATTGACTTGACTTACTTCGCAACTTTACAATTAGCTGTCAGACTAAGTACCTGATTCAGGCATCTCGAAATGAAGCGATCAAGCAAATAAGTAAGACGAATCGATTTTTCTTCCTACACTCAATTACGTAATCAGGGCTCAGGCAATATATATAGAGGTGAAAAGGGCATATATGCCAGTAAGAAAGATTTATATATATTCTTCTTTATAGCTAGTGACTGGATATCTTGTGTCGTAATTCGCAGATGACATTTCTGATGGCTTCATGAAGTTCTGTTGGATAAGAATAAGTGTGGACTATTAGTCAGATCCACGCAAGAGAAAGGGTTGGAAAGGAAAGATGGGAGATGCCAAACCTATTCCACTTTGCAACGTGTGGTGAAATCTTTTGTTTAAGACTAGAACATCTTTGAGAGCGATGCTGTGCTTACATATATAAGGCTCGTATTGTGGATCCTCATTCTCATCATGCCTTTTTCCCCCCTCTCCTGCAGCGCACATCTATGCATGATGTAGTTGATTACTTCTGCTTTATTGCAGAAAATGGTTAATGGTGGAACTGTAAGCAATTGGTTTTGCATCAACTTCGCATGCAATGTTCAAGACAGCATGGTTCTCATCATGCCTTTTTCCCCCCTCTCCTGCAGCGCACATCTATGCATGATGTAGTTGATTACTTCTGCTTTATTGCAGAAAATGGTTAATGGTGGAACTGTAAGCAATTGGTTTTGCATCAACTTCGCATGCAATGTTCAAGACAGCATGGTACACAATTTCTGTCTTGAGCATGCTCACATGTGTAACTCCTCTGGCAGGTATCAATTTTGGGTTTATATGCTTTTAGTCAAATGTCCATCTTAATGATATTTGTACGTCATTTGAGGCTGGCATCTTGGTGCTAGGTTATGTTTGTACCAGTCTTTCAACCCGGATCCCATTCTTCCGCCAATTAGTGCTCGTCCTGATCAGATAGAGAGGGTATTGAAAACGAGCTACTATGAATCCATGTCCAAACTCAAAACCAATCGCAAGGATATAGACTTGCTCATAGTCATTCTACCAGATAAAAATGCCTCCCTTTATGGTAATTTGGTGGGTTTTGTTGTTAGTAATTACTGCTTTCTGACCAGGAGAATTTTAACCGTCTGCTCCTTATTTTTGTTTTGCAATATGAGCAGGGGATATTAAACGCACATGCGAAACTGATATAGGACTCATTTCTCAATGCTGTCTTTCAAAGAATGTGTTCAGGAAAAATGGACAATATTTGGCCAATGTAGCGCTGAAAATCAATGCCAGGGTCGGAGGAAGGAACACTGTACTTGTTGATGCTCTATCTAGGCGCATACCACTGGTCAGTGACCACCCACCATAATTTTTGGGGCAGACGTGACTCATCCACCTCCTGGAGTGGACTCAAGTCCTTCTATTGCTGCAGTACGTTTACATCTTAAAATCTTCTTAGTTGTCCGAGCTCATTGTGCTGTAAATTCATTTGGCTTTGCATTTTCTTGTATTTCTGTTTTGCATAAATTTATTTGGATCGATTCTAGGTTGTTGCTTCACAAGATTGGCCAGAAGTCACGAAATATGCTGGTTAAGTTTGTGCTCAAGCTCATCGGCAGGAGCTTATTCAAGACCTGTATAGGACATGGCAGGATCCTGTTAGGGGGACAGTGCATGGTGGCAAGATAAGGTATGACCTCTCTCTCAACCACCCTCCCTCGCATATGTTTAATATCCATACAGCACATAGTCGATAGATATGTACCATATATGATGGAATTTTCTACTTACCAAAAGAAGAAGAAGAAGAATGAATGAATGAATTTTGTCGTTCTTTGGATACAGGGAACTACTCATATCTTTCTATAAAGCAACTGGGCAGAAACCACATCGGATAATATTTTACAGGTCTTTTATTTCTGTTCTTGTTCAATCATTCGTTGCTGTTGCATCTCATGGTTTCTGCTGCTTAATGACAGGGATGGTGTGAATGAAGGTCAATTTTATCAGGTTTTGGAGTATGAACTTCGGGCGATCGTGAGGTAATTCTGCAATTCTCTCTTCATAGTATCACCTCGTTTCGTTGATCTAGAACTCATAGTCTTATTTTTTACCGGCTCTCTTACAATTTCTTTCTTTCTTTTCTTTTCTTTTTTTCTTTTTTTTTTTCCTTCTTATTGTTATTATTTTAGGCATGCGCATCAGTGGAGTCGAATTATAAGCCTCCTGTGACATTTGTTGTGGTTAAAAAAGATCATCACACGAAATTGTTTGCAAATAACCACGGGGATCTCAATTCTGTTGATAGGAGCGGGAATATACTGCATGGTATACTTTTTTTGTTTTGTTTTTTTTTTTTGGTTTTCCCTCCCTTAACAGACAAAATCATGTACGAATTTTAGGATTTTCGATTTCTTAGAATGCGAAGATTCTGTCTCCTTGATTCGACAGGCACGGTAGTAGATTCTAAGATCTGTCATCCAATCGAATTCGATTGTTATCTTTGCAGTCGTGCAGGAATACAGGTTCACTTCACTTTGAATCTTCATTTTGTACGAGTCTTTTTTTCTGTACAGATAAGTTCTTCTTTAACGGTATATATTGCTTTAAAAAAAAAAAATTCAGGGTACGAGCCGTCCGGCACATTGGCATGTGCTGTGGGATGACAATAATTTTACTGCTAACACAATGCAGTCTCTGACAAACAATCTTTGCTACAAGTAAGTGGTCGGTTCTTTAAAACAGGAAACGCCAGAAATTGATTTACATCATCTTTTCCTGTAAGAGAAGAAAATGCTCAGTTTGGTTGGAATCTTTCTTATTGCAGATATGCTCGCTGCACCCGTGCCGTTTCCATTGGTTGGCTCTCTTCCCTCTCTGTTGCACGCGCACACAAACTCACATAAAATACAAATCTTCGTCATGCCAGAATTTTGTTGTAGTTGTCGTTGTAATATAGCATTAATCAGCTCAAAAGATGCAGTTCCTCCGGCTTACTATGCTCGTCTTGCTGCAATCCGCGCTCGCTTTTACGTGGAACCTGGAACATCGGACAGCGGATCGATGACTATTGGTGCTTCTGGACGAGGGGTAATAACACAAGAAATATGGAATGTTTTCTAATATGTTATTAAATGAATGCTAGTGTTTTAAATATAGTTAATACAAACTATATTCCACAAAATGTAGAGCAATATCACAAACAACTCTGATGATAACATCAGTGATTAACAAACTAACAAATCAACAGTAAAGTAATAACAATAGAAAACAAACTAATCTATTGTACAAATAATACTAATCCGATTATATAATCTTATCTCTCAGTATGACCCTTCAAGTTGGTGGTGGTGTCAACAATGGCCAACTTGTGAAAACAATTTGAAAAAGCAGCACCAGGAAGAGACTTTGTAAGGAGATCAGCTACTTGATCAATAGAATGAAGATGATGAATTTGAACTTGGTTGCATTGAACTTGTTGACGAACAAAGTGGAAATCTATTGCAATGTGCTTCATACAACTGTGAAACACTGGATTGTGACATAAATAAGTAGCACCAACATTATCACAGAAAATAGTTGGAACAGAAGTTAACGGTATGTGAGTTCATGAAGTAAATGAGTTAGCCAATTCAATTCAGCCAAGGCACTTGCAACTACACGATATTCAGCTTCAGTAGATGAGTGTGAGATAGCACGTTGTTTTTTTGATGACCAACTAATGGGTGTGTCACCAAAGTAGACAATATAACCAGTGGTAGAAGAGCGATCAGATGGATCACTAGCCCAATCGATATCTAAATATGCTAATAGGTGATTGTCACATTTTCTATTAATACTAAGGCTATAATGCTTTGTCCGATTTAGATAACGAAGGAGACGCTTGACAGTACACCAATGAACTTCCAAAGGATGATGCATGAATTGAGAGAGTCAGTTGACTGAATAGGCGATATCAGAATGAGCGAAAGACAAATACTGAAGTTTTCTAATAACAGTGCGATAATCTTTTTCATTGATAGGAGAACCAGTACTATTGAAAAAAGAGCGAGATGAACACATAGGAGAAGGCACTCCTTTGCTGCCAACCATGTGAGTATCCCTAAGTATATCTGTTACATATTTAGATTGAGATAAGTAGATACCAGAGCTATGATGCTGGACCTGAACACCAAGAAAATAAGTGAGGGGTTCCAAATCTTTCAAAAAGAATCGAGTGGCCAAACCTTGTATAACTTTCTAAACCCCCATTGAATCATTACCAGTGACAATGATATCGTCAACATATACTAGCAAATAAATGGTGAGACCAAACTTGTGTAAGATAAAGAGAGAAGTTGATAGAGATCGGGATGCATCTAACATTCGGGAGCTAGTCAAAGCCAATGATCATTTACAAGGTATTGGGGGTCCTATGACACGATTACGGACCAAGCGAATGAACGAGGCATTGCAAGGATTGATTATGGAACTTTAGGAGCAAGAGGTGATTCGACACAACTCTAACACAAGTTCTAAGCTCATGAATATCATATATCAAAGTGGGGACGAAGCGGAGGACGTCAACAATGGATAGACGACCTTAATGTTGTTTTTGTCTTTTCATTTCAAAGCCGGCCTTAGATGTATTTAAGCCACCAGCTTATAATTTATGACCATTATAAACTCCTTTGGGAGGACATTTGAAAGGTCATTATCAAATGTTGAATGAAAATCATTTGAAAATCATTTGAGAGAATTCTCTCTTCCTTTGGTTCTGGTAATAGAACTACCTTAGGTTTCTTCATCTTAAATGCTTGGAGAAATCGATCTTGATAGCTTAGGTTCTAATCGGCAGGTTCGATTAGGGTCGGGTTACGCACAATACTTGATTCAATTTCGATTCTTTGGTTTTGAATCCTCTATTGATCGTTGGGTATTAGATCAATATCTAGGGTTTCGTGTCATTTGGTATCAGAGCCAAATTCATTGAATCGGGTAATTTCTATCCTTGTTCATATTTTATTTGTAATTGATTGTGTGAATTTTCTGTCAAAGTTTAAAAAAAAAATCGTTCGTAGAAATTTGGTTCGTCAATTCCATTGTTTACTTTTCTGCTGTTGCTTTTGTTTTACATTGGCCAATTCCTAAACTCAATTGTTTATTGTCACATTTGTCATCCCATTGGTCAATCTAAATTTCTATTAATTATTGCTGTCAATTCTGGTTGAGGAGTTTTATCCTCCCAAATTGCAATTCCACGCGTGATTGATTGATTCAAGGGAACAAAGAACCTGGTTGTTTAGAGTTTAAAAAAAATTGTATTTAAAAAAAAAAATTGCTGAATATTGAGTGAGTTTCCATTATTGTTCTAGTTTGTTTGTTAGTTGTTCCAATGAATTATTTTCCTATCAAATTCGTTCATTTTCCATATCGGTCATTGAGTTTGTCGTCTTTACTTGTTGTTAAATTTCTAAGTTGTCACATTGATTTATTCTAGTGGTTTATTTGAAGAAAATTCATTGAGTCAGTTCTAGAACAAAGGCTTGTAAAGGAAAAGTAAAGTGTGAGATTAATATCGTGAGAAGTCCCAAAATTTGTGTTACACATGAGTGAATTTTCATCTTTGAGTGTAAACACGTGAGGGAGTGAATTGTGAGGCCTTGTTATATTATTATTACTATCGTTCTTTGTTGTAGCAAACATGTCTGGTCAAAGTTCTCCTGACAGGGAGAAGGGAGTAGGAGATAATAAGTTGATGTTTCATGTGCTATTGAGTGAGATGAGAAAAATGATGAGGGCTGAGTTGGAGCCAGTCCATCAAAGGATGGATAGGATGGAGCAAAGTAGGGAGCCCACGAGTAGCACTATAGTGGGTCGAAGATCTGAGAGGCTTCCAAGGAGGGTAGTAAGAATGGAATTGGAAGAAGATACTGAAGTGGGAGAGTATAATTTTGTGATGGGGAGAGATAATACCCAAAGAAGAGATAGTAATTTGGGTAGTATAAAGATGAAAATACCTTCCTTTCAAGGGAAGAATAACCCAAAATTATACTTGGAGTGGGAGTGAAAGGTTGATCACATATTTGAGTGTCATAATTATTCAGAGGATAAAAATATTAAACTTGCAGTAGTCGAATTCACTAACTATGTGAGTGTATGGTGGGATCAACTGGTTCGAAATAGAAGACGTTTGACAAATGCACCAAGCACATTTATGCGATAAATGAACCATGTTCTTCATGCTTTCATAGGAAAATTTGTTGTAGTCTATTTTGATGACATTTTAGTCTACAGTAAAAGTCTAGAAGAACATGTTCAACATTTGCAAATGGTTTTCACTGTTTTGAGAGAAAATAGTTTATTTGCAAATTTAAAGAAGTGTATCTTTTACATGGAGTTTGTGGTGTTTTTAGGTTTTGTTGTAGGAGCATAGGGGATTTATGTTGATGAGGAGAAGGTAAAGGCAATCAAGGAATGGCCAACACCTAAGAATGCTAATGAGGTAAGAAGCTTTCATGGTTTAGCAAGCTTTTATAGGAGATTTGTGAAGGATTTTAGTTCTATAGCTGCTCTTGTAAATGACCTTGTTAAAAAGAATGCTAAGTTTAGGTGGATTGAAACACATGAGAAAGCTTTCAATACTTTGAAAGAAAAGTTGACCAATGCACCTTTGCTTGTTCTCCCTAATTTTGAAAAGGTTTTTGAAATTGAATGTGATGCTTCTGGGAAAGGTATTGGTGGTGTTTTGATGCAAGATTTCAAGCCAATTGCTTACTTCAGCGAAAAGCTTAATGGGGCGGCATTGAACTATCCTACCTATGTTAAGGAGCTATATGCATTAGTGAGGACTTTGCAAACTTGGCAGAACTATCTATGGCCCAAGGAGTTCATTATCCATTCAGATCATGAGAGCTTGAAATTTTTGAAGACTCAGGGTAAGTTAAACAAAAGGCATGCTAGGTGGATGGAATTTATTGAAACTTTTCCTTATGTTATTAAATACAAGTAAGGAAAAGAAAATGTAGTGGCTGATGCACTGTCCAGGAGGTAATTACTTCTGACCTCTTTACATACAAAATTGCTTGGATTTAAGTTTATTAAGGATTTGTATGAAAATGATGTTGATTTTGGTAAAGTGTGGAGTGCTGTTTCTGAGCATGCATATGCCGATTTCTATAAGCATAAAGGGGTTTTTATTTAAGAAAGACAAGCTTTGCATTCCTAAATGTTCTCTGCAGGAGTTGCTTGTTAGAGAAACACATGGGGGTGGACTAATGGGACACTTTGGTATACAGAAAACTTTGGATATTTTGCATGAGCATTTTTATTGGCCTAGGATGAACCATAATGTGCAAGCTGTGTGTGAAAAATGCATTGTATGTAAACAGGATAAATCCAAAGTAATGCCACATGGCGAATACATCCCATTACTTGTGCCTCATCAGCCTTGGACTGACATTTCTATGGACTTTGTTCTAGGTTTGCTATGATCTAGAAATGGTAAGGATAGCATATTTGTTATTGTTGATAGGTTTAGCAAAATTGCTCACTTTATTGCTTATTATAAAACTAATGATGCAACACATATTGCTAATTTATTCTTTAAAACAATTGTGTGTTTGCATGGCCTGCCAAGATCCATAGTAAGTGATAGGGATGTTAAGTTTCTCAGCCATTTCTGGCGCACTTTGTGGAACCGATTGGGAACTAAATTGTTATTTTCTACTGTTGCACATCCTCAGATGGATGGTCAAACGGAAGTAGTTAATAGGACCCTTTCACAATTGTTGCGTGCTGTTTTGAAACAGAATTTAAAACAATGGGAAAATTGTTTGCCTCATGTTGAATTTGCATACAATAGAGCTGTGCATTCTGCTACATCATACTCACCATTTGAGATTGTGTATGGATTTAATCCTTTGACTCCCTTGGATATTTTACCCTTGCCTCCTAACGAATTTGTTAATGTTGATGGAAAGAGAAAAGTAGAGTTAGTTAGGGAATTGCATGCCAAAGCTCGAGCTAACATTGAAAAGAAGAATGAGCACTATGCTCGACAAGCAAACAAGGGTCGTGTCAAGCTTACCTTTCAACCTGGAGACTAGGTCTGGTTAAATTTGAGAAAAGAAAGGTTTGCTACACAGCGAAAGTCCAAATTACATCCTTGGGGAGACGATCCTTTTCAAGTGCTGGAGCGCATCAACGACAATGCTTACAAACTCAATTTGCCAAGTCAATACGGTAATTTAAGTGCTACTTTTAATGTTTTTGATCTTTTGTTATATGATGCAGGTGATTTGAGGACGAATCCTTTCGAGAAAGGGGGGAATGATAGGGATCAGGACACATCCAACATTCGGGAGCTAGTCAAAGCCAATGATCCTTTACAAGGTATCAGGGGTCCTATGACACGATCACAGACCAAGCAAATGAAGGAGGCATTGCAAGGATTGATTATGGAACTTCAGGAGCAAGAGGTGATTCGACACAACTCTAACACAAGTTCTAAGCTCATGAATATCATATATCAAAGTGGGGACGAAGCGGGGGACATCAGCAATGGATAGACGACCTTAATGTTGTTTTTGTCTTTTCATTTCAAAACCGACACTGAATGTATTTAAGCCGCCAGCTTATAATTTATAACCATTATAAACTCCTTGGTAGGATATTTGAAAGGTCACATCTAGCTTATAATTTATGATCATTATAAACTCCTTTGGGAGGACATTTGAAAGGTCATTATCAAATGTTGAATGAAAATCATTTGAGAGAATTCTCTCTTCCTTTAGTTCCGGCAATAGAACTACCTTAGGTTTCTTCATCTTAAACACTTGGAGAAATTGATCTTAATAGCTTAGGTTCTAATCGGCGAGTTCAATTAGGGTCGGGTTACGCACAATACTTGATTCAATTTCGATTCTTGGGTTGTGAATCCTCTATTGATCGTTGGGTCTTAGATCAATATCTAGGGTTTCGCATCAAAAGTGTTGGATTGGGACATGATAAACCCAACAGAGAGCATGTAATTTTGTAGCTTTGTGTACCATGCACGAAGGGCTAGCTTGAGACCATAGATTACCTTATTAAGATAATAAAGATAGGATGGATGTTGAGGATTTTCAAAACCTAGAGGCTACCGCATATATACCTCTTCGTCTAGGCACCCTTAAAGGAATGCATTATTGACATCAAGTTGACGGACAAACCAGTCGTGTTGCACAGCTATGGTGAGAACTAGTTTGATCATGGCAGGTTTGATGACGGGACTGAAGGTAGAGTGATAATAAATGCCTAGGCGCTGGGTGAAGCCCTTTGCAACCAGTCGTGCTTTGTAGCGCTCTATTTGACCATTAAGTAGATATTTGATCCAAAACAACTACCTGTAAGCAACCACATTTTTTGAAGGATCCAGCGGAATGAGGTCCCATGTCCAATTTCGCAATAAGGCATTAAACTCTTGTTTCATTGTAGCAAACCATAATGGATTAGAACAAGCTTGTTTATAGGTGTATCAAATCATTTGAGGAGATAAAAGGGCAGTGTGATAATTGAAGGGAAGTTTAGGAGTAAGGCTACCGGTTTTGGAACAAGTAACCATAGGGTGAGTAGATGGGACTTGTGGAGGAAATGGAATTGGTGTCGTGTTTGTTGGAGCAAGGGAGTTTATAGCTTAAAGAGGTGATGAGGAGGCAGTAAGTGGAGTTGTGGGTGGGATTGATGTTAAGGGTGTAGAAAGTGGAGCTACGGGTAGTGTGTTTATTGCAGTAGCAGTGATGTTATCAACAGGGCATGAGATGGACATACCGCATATGGATGTTGCATGACGTGCATGTGAAATAGACATGGTATCCAAGAACGGAATGGGATTTGGTAACACATCAGTATTGGAAATTGTGAAAGGTGTGAAAGTGTGATAAGATGAAATAGTAGAGGACATGAATGAAAAATCCGTGTCTACCTGAGTCTCCAATTGTTTGTAGTGTGAAAACATATTTTGATAAGGAAATATATTTTCAAAAAACAAAACATCTTGGGATAAATATATTGTTGAGGAGACTGGATCAAAACATTAATGACAATAATATTTGATGGAGAAACCTAAGTATACATAAGGACGTGATTGAGGTTGTAATTTGTTAGTAGAATTAGGCTTAAGCTATAGGTAGCATAAACAACCAAAAACACGAATGGAATCATACTTGGGAGCTTTGGAAAAAAGAATCTTGTAAGGACTAGTGTCGTAAAGGATTGGCATAGGAAGCTGATTGATAAGGTAAATCGCATGAGTACATGTAAAAGACCAGAAACTGGGAGGAAGAGAAGCCTGATGTAACAATGTGCGTGTAGTTTCAGGAATGTGGTGATGATGATGCTCAACAGTAGCAATTCTTTGAGGAATGTAAGGTGGACTGACAATGTGTTCAATTCTTATGTCTTTAAGGTATTGTGATAACCCAATGTACTCACCACCCCCATCTGTGTGTAAAGAGATAATTTTCTTATTAAAGTGACACTCAAGTAGAGGTTGTAAGTGTTTAAAGATTTGCTGGACATCAAATTTGGAATTAAAACGTATAACCACATATATTTCGAAAAGTGATAAACAAATAAGGCATGGTGGGATTTATTATCTATAGATTTAACTAGTTATGGTCCCCATAAGTCACTAAAAATAATTTGTAGTGTACATGTGCTTGACACAGAATGATCAGAAAAAGGAAGGCAATGCATTTTATTGGAACAACAAGAATCACAAAACTGAAAGGAATTGAAATCAGAAACAAGGAATGAAAATTTGGAAACAATATTATTTAAAGTTCGTCACTGAGGATGGCCCAACCAATGATGCCATAGCGAAAATGAGGAAGCAAGAGTAGTCGCATTGACTTGTGGTGACGGTGCACCAGTTGGCCATTCATAGAGTCTATGTCTATTCTGTCCACACACCAACATTGTCCCTGAATTCAGATCCTTCACACAAAATTTATTAGGAAAAAAATCAATAGAGGTGTTATTGTCATGATAAAATTGACAGACAAAAATTAAATTTGTTTTAATGTCAGGAGCACACAGGGTGTTGGATAATTGAAAAGAATGGTTTGAAGACTTCAAAAGAGCAGTACCAGTATGCGAAATAGGAATGGTGTTACCATTACCCATGGAGATGTCATCAGGACCATGATAATCTTGAGCGATTGTAAGATTTTAAGCATTGTCGGTTATCTGGTGAGAGGCACCCGAATCAATAATCCATGGTTGGGAAGAAGTCACAAAACTGCTTATGTAATTGGCTTTTGCTTGCATGTGATTATGAGACTTTGAACGACATACACTTGCAATGTGACCTACTCGGTCACACAGTTGACAGCAGACAATAGAGGGAGTAGATAAATGAGTGCCAGGCATACGCCACACTAGCCTGCCAGGAGTGGTAGCATGTTGCTGCTGAAAACATGAACCTAAAGAATGCCATGGTCGTGAAGATGGCTAAAATCCATTGGTCTGTCCATTAACCTTGCGATTAGAATTGTGTTGACAGGAGTTTTATTTTTATGCAACAACAATAGTGATGGGGGGAGTTTTCTTGGATTCATGATAGCGAAGAAAAACTTCATGATCCAGAAGTTTCTCATAAAGCTCTTCATAGGTAATGGCTGACTCGTGAGCACGAAAGGTGGCTGAAAATTCACGAAAATCAAACCCAAGACCATTAAGAATCATGACAATTAATTCTTCATTCATGATGGGTGATCTAGCAGTAGCTAGTTCATCAAATAATGAGCGAATACATCTTAGATAATCAGCAATCGGTTGAGAATCTCTAGAACAATGAGCAAGTTGGTCACGAAGACTGAAGATTCGAGTTTGAGATTTGTTGGCAAATGCTAGATGTAGCAAATCCCAAGCTTGTTTAGCATGGGAGGCAATGGCAATGGTGGATGCAATGGTAGGATCAACAAATGCAATAAGTGCATTTTGAATCAACTAGTCTTGACGAAACCAGATGATGTAGACAGGATTTGGAACCTCCTTCTCATTTTCAACAATGGTTGAAGTGGGGGCTAGAATAAAACCGTCCAAATGTCCATAGATATTGTGTCCATGCATTAACATGGAGAATTGAGCTTTCCATATTAAAAAGTTTGAGCTCCTGCTGAGTTTGATAGGAAGCTAAGATGCTGGGTTAAATTGAACTATAATATTTGGTTTTGTGGTGGAAGTGTTGTTAGCATTGGTGACAGTAATATGAGCCATGGAGATATATGTATAAAGTAAAAGAAAATTGGATCAGTTATGCTCTATGCTCTGATACCATAATAATACAAGAAATATGGAATGTTTTCTAATGTGTTATTGAATGAATACCAGTGCTTTAAATATAGCTAATACAAACTATATTCCATAAAATGTGGAGCAATATCACAAACAACTTTGATGATAACACCAATGATTAATAAACTAACAAATCAATAGTAAAGTGATAACAATAGAAAATAAATTAATTTATTGTACAGATAATACTAATCTGATTATGTAATTTTATCTCTTGCTGGTCCTGGCATTACACGACCCGCAAGTACTAATTCTGCTGTTAGGCCGCTTCCAGCACTCAAGGAGAATGTGAAGAGAGTTATGTTTTACTGTTAAAGTGTTAATTGGTCAATCTCTTTACATGTTTGTGGGTAACTTTGCCATGCTATGATTTCGTCTATGATGCTGTTGTGTTTTATGCTCGGATACTGCTTTGCTGTTATTCATGCAGCTAGGCTGGTTCTCTTTTATATCGTTTTGTTTGTTAGATCTATCTATATTTAATTATAGAAATTGGGGAAAATTGCAAATAAATTAAACTTTCACCTCAATATTAATATAATCCTGAACTTTCACATATTATAAATAATTCATAAAATTCGACAAATTAGTAATATAAAATATATTTATGTACACTAAAGTCATAAATTTAAAAAGCGTTAAAATATACTTTAATAAATTCAAAGACCAAAGCTTAAGTTAATTATTTATCAATTTATCAAAATTTTAAAGTTATATATAACATTTAAAAATTACAGATATATTCACACTAAGTTCAAAATTTAAATTTTTTTATTACATTTTCTTCCAAAAATTGCGGATATTTCATATGATTTTATATAATCAATACGTCTCTCAGATGCACTTGCATTTTCACTCTTTACTTATCTAAACAAATTTTTTAACAAAGAGCATCTGAGTCCCATTTAAAAATATATACCCTCAAAACGGAAATAGCTATTTCAAAAATCGAAAGCACAACCTTGCATTGGCATTAGGGGGTGGGATTTGAATATTCCGGAATTCTCATAGACCATCTGGTTCTGGTGTGATTGATCATTAGAATCGCCTTTCACCGGTGGCCCGCGGGTTTGATCTAGTCAGGACCGTGGAGTATCGGGTCCACCTTGCCTCGTGAGTCATGATGAAAGACCTCGTGGACCAGAATCCCGTTCGTTTCGAGCCGGTCAGTTTAAGAAATAATTCGAGCCTTAGCTTTGCTTTCCTTGGTTGATTCTTTCATGAAAGCAGATCATATGAAATCTGTATTTTTTTTCCACTTGATAAGTGTGTGCTGTAAAATATTTATATTAGTCTTACCTACAGGCTAGAGGGATGAATAGATTCTCTTTGTGAGTAATATCACAACTTTAGGTTATTTTTTAATTAAATATCTAAAATTTTTAAGTGATGATTTTCATATCTAATTAAACTTTTAACTTACTAAAATTACCATATTGCTTGACGATGTTAATTGTAGTCAATTGCACAGCTCTTTTAGCCAACCATTACACAGCACATATCCTTTCTTATTAAAATATTATAAAAATTCAAGATAAGATCATATTTAGTATCCAAATTTTGACTAATTATTCAATTTTTTGTGTGTGATTACAATGGAAATAAGGATTCAAACTTAGTTTATCCACCTAGAAAGCAACATTTGGGTTGCAAGAGCCTTCGCACTTATTCAATTAATTACTTAAACTTTAAATTTTCTAATTTTAGTACCAAATTGAACTTTTCGTAGTTAGTATTAGTACTCGAATTAACTCTATTAGCCACCATTATATGCTGTGGCATCATAGACCAATAAGGACGTGATACATGTATATTTTGCCGTATAGAATTTTATAGTGCCAAATGTCAATAAAAATAATAAAATAACCATTATTTGATAGATCCAAAATAATCTAAACACATACATGATTACTTTTTTACATTACTTGATGCAAAATTAAAACAAAGAAAAGAAAATTTTTTGTGGGCTACATATTTAAATATTATGATTTAAAAAAAATTACGTAAATATTGTATCCGTAAAAATTATTACTAAAATAGGTTGCGAAATCACGGATTGCATATGTGCCTTTAGTGATGTTGGAAATTTTTACGTTAAAGGTGCAAACATAATATGCACCTTCAATAAAACATAATTTTTTTTCCTACAATCTTATGGAATCCTATCCTGCAAAGTAAACTTATAAAAAAACTGCAAACCTATAAAATTATTACAAAAATATATTTATAAACCTATAAAAGTGATATAGTAAATTTACATAGGAAAAAATTTGCACTGATAGTTTCTAATATAAATACAAATCCTCAGTTCATATTTTTACATTTTCATGTTTCAATTTTCTCTGTAAACCTCACTCTTTATCGTTATTTGCAAATTTTTATTTCCATAATTTGTATTTTACGCAGGATTTACTTTGTTGAACGTGTGTGAAAATATCTTCATTAATATCTCGGTATGTTTTCTTAAGAAAAATTTTATTTTTGTTGCTGTTATACTACTTTGGATAAATGCAAAATATATATATATATATATATATATATATATATATATATTGCATAAATCTTATTGAAATAGTAGTTATTATCAATCAACTATTAATTAGTGATTAATTAATTGTTAATATATAATTAATTAATATTAGTAAATGAATTATGTATGTATGTTACTATAATGTATTTTTGTAAATATAGTCGTTAAATTAAGTTATTGTTAATTAGCAACGATTAGTCATTAATTAATTGGTATAAAATTAATTAGTGAAAAAATCCGTATTCATTGCAATGAAAAATATTTGTATGGTTTTATAAAATTAGTCTTAAAAGTAAGTAATTGTTAATTATCCATTAATTAAAGGTGATTAGTCGTTAATATGTCATTAATTAATTGTTATAAAATTAATTAGTGAAAAATTTCGTATTTGTTGCAAATAAAAAATATTTGTATGATTTTGTAGAATTAGTCATAAAGGTAAGTAGTTGTTAATTATCCATTAATTAAATGTGATTAATCATTAATATGTCGTTAGTTAATTAGTATAAAATTAAATAGTGAAAAATTTTGTATTCGTTGCAAATGAAAAATATTTATATGGTTTTATAGAATTAGTCATAAAAGTAAATAGTTGTTAATTATCTATTAATTAAAGGTGATTAGTCGTTAATATGTCATTAATTAATTGTTATAAATTAATTAGTGAAATTTTTTTTATTTATTGCTAAGTGAAAATATTTGTATAGTTTTGTAGAATGAGTTACAAAATTAATCAATTATTAATTATCCATTAATTAAAGGAGATTAGTAGTTAATACATCTTTAATTAATTACTATAAAATTAATTAATAAATTTTTTTGCATTTGTTGCAAATTTGTATGGTTCCATAGAATTAGTCATAAAATTAAGCAGTTAATAATTATCCGTTAGTTAAATGCGATTAGTCATTAATATGTCGTTAATTAATTGTTATAAAATTAATTAGTAAAAAATTAAGTATTTGTTGCAAAGTGAAAATTTTTGTATGATTTTATAAAATGAGTTATAAAATTAATTAGTTATTAATTATCTGTTAATCAAAGGGGAATAGTCGTTATTATATTGTTAATTAATTACTATAAAATTAATTAGTGAAAATTTTTGTATTTGTTGCAAATGTAATATATTTGTATGGTTTTGTAGTATTAGTCATAAAATTAAGCATTAATAATTATCCGTTAATTAAATGTGATTAGTCGTTAATATGCCGTTAATTAATTGTTATAAAATTAATTAGTGAAAAATTAAGTATTTGTTGCAAAGTTCAAATTTTTGTATGGTTTTGCATAATAGATGGAGCTTGGACCTTTAGATCCTTCGACCTTGACTCAACAGGTGAGTCATTGATCATAGGCTGTTTGGGATGGAGAGATAGCGATGTTTCACTTATCTATTAGTTTATGTTGCATTAGAAATAGGAAAACATTTCACATATTGGCACAGGATCAAGCAACCCCCGCTGTTCGATGACATGAGTTGTCACTCCATCATGACCAGTGTACCATCTCTTTTGATACTTAAATGGAGCTATACTTACAGCTGGCTAGATTTAAAGGTGTGAGTCGTCTATCGTACATATCCCTTAATTGGCACATGATTATAGCATTGGTGGAGCGATGGTGTCCAAAGACATACACATTCCACATGCCGATGGGGGAGTTTACAGTTACGCTACAGAATGTGGAGATCTAGTTGGGACTCCCTGTGAATGAATAGGCAGTTATAGGGAGTAGTTGCCTGGATTGGGGAGCAATATGCGAAGAACTATTGGGGGTGAGATAGGGGCCTAGCATTAGAGGAGGCTGCATTAATATGATATAGGTCCATGATATATTCTGGCTAATCCCACCGGACATTGATGTAGAGCAAATACAGCAAGCTACTTGTACATACATACTGCAACTCTTAAGGGGATTTATCTTTGCCGATAAATCTAACACCCTCATCCACACGATGTGGTTACCTTTGCTGCAACATTTCAACATCGCTAGGACATATAGCTTGTGGTTCGTATGTTTAGCATGGTTATATTGCCAACTATGTGTTGCATCTTCACCGTCGACCTACGAGATTGGAGGGGTTGCTATATTGCTACAGGTGTGGACTTGGGACAGATTTTCCCACATCACACCCATTAGTCGACACGGACTATCTATAGTAGCTGGATGCCCGCTAGTGGCATGTTAGAATACGCGGAGAGATACGCAGTTTCACCTCTACCCATGTAGTCGACACATATCGGGATGTGTTGGACAAATAAAATATGTCACAAGTACCTTAGTAATCAATTTTTTTTTCCTTGCAATTAATCATATTTATCATTTGAAGTTAATAAAATTTCCTATTTTCAAGTTAAATGGGAGTCGTACGACAAGAATTTAATTAATATCCTACTATATTTTTGCAAAGCTGGCATGCACATTTGGACGGCTTGGGTGCCACTTATTTGTTTCCACATTGTTGAGTGGCATTTTCCAGATCGAGTAGTGAGGCAATTCGGTAGGTTCTAATATATCCCGTAGCTGGTGAACACACAGCTGGAGCTCCATGAAATTGACCTGCGTGGTCGGATTGATGTTGATTGGACCAACCTACATGCAGTGTATTTGAACATGTGAGAATAGCGGGTTGGTTGAGTAATTCATATGGATGGCCCTCGCGGTGTGCATGATAGTTACTTGCAATGGTATAGATCAATTAGCAAGCGATACATTGGATGCACCGAGGCTGTTCTTGGATTTCTAGTATGAACAATTTACATAAATACTTACTAATGTCCAAATAATTACATGATCATATTAACCTTAATTTATGTTTTGTTTATACTTGAAGGGTAACACCTTATAACAAATCTACTTATTGCTGAATATAGACATGGCCATGAGAATAGTTGTTCAAGGTCTTTAGTTCATGCTTCACCATGGGAGGGGGTTGGTAACATTATACCCGTAGCAACAGCAGTAGAACACTTAGGAGGAGGTAGAACTGGTTTCGGTGTTGTGATGAATGGGGGGACGACAACGACCTCGAAATTGAGGTGAGCTATAGAAAAATCCTCTGCAGGATAAACAAAAGCATATTGATTCCGATGCGGTGAATGTTGGCTTAAGGCTGATGGTCAGCCAATATGAGACACCGCATCGACATTCTATCAATTGTCTTGTCCCAACACCACCAGCTTTACAGAAGCAATGTCTTGGAAAGCAACCTATGTACCAAGGTGAATCATCCAATCAGCCAATAGAGTGGAGTCCCGTGCCTTCGTGACCATTCGACAAGACTCCCTACCATCATCCAACCTAGGAGTTTGAATCTCCTCCAACTCCGCGTGCAAGGCTATCCAATGCCTTCACTCGGCTAGTTAGGCATTTGACTAGGGGTAGGAGATAGGAGGGGATAAGGATAGAAAACGATGATTTTTTTAATTATTTGCATATGTATATGGTCCACTATAATGATTAAATTTTTGTATTTTTACATTTTGTAATAAATTAGTACGCATTTCGTGCACCAACACTGTTACCCCTTACTGTTTTCACATGCAATGTGTACATATATGATTTTACAACTTCGAATATTTTATAACATTTAACAAATGTCTAAACAAATTGACATTCAAAACAACTTCTTAATAAATGACAAAATTGCATGTATATATACAGAATATCCAGCATCCCCTTCTACCATGTCTTTAAACAAACTTGATGAAATAGTTGAGGATTCACTAAAGTTGCAAAAGAAAAAAAAGCTAATGTTAGCATTACAAATGCAACGTCAAACATGATGAAATATGTATTCGTATCCATCAGTTACCATTATCGCGTCGACGTGAGTACGCTCTTCTATTATGCCCCCCTTCGTAAAGTCCGCATGTAATTTGATCTAGACTCTCCCTAATGTCCATCTCTATGTGGTATCTTTCTCGCCTTGGCTTTCCCTTCTTCTGTATGAGGTCTCCCCTTAGACGGAGTGACGGGAAGTGCACTGGTTCCCAATCCAATTCGTCCCCTGTAGGCATGAAGTGCATCGTATATGTTTGGTCCTTATGTGTCCATATGTACCAATTGGGTATAGAATGCGTCATATCAAGCCTAAGCGAGGTGGCCATTGCATATGTGTGGGAGCATGGAATTCTGTATATTTGCCACTTATGGTAATTGCATTTGTTGCGAGCAAAGTCAACAACGTACATTCGACCTCCTCCCCTTAACTTGCTGGTGATGATAAGACTATCGATGAGGACTTCAAACTCTATCATGTCTGCTATAGTCAATGACCCTGTGGTTGCTAGCTCATGAACTCCATAGGTCGATTTTTTTTTGCTGCATATTTGGTAAAAATTCTACTCTTCGCTATATTCTTTAATGCCTTTGTTCGCTTCTAGACGAAGTACCTGATGCAGTTGTAGAACATTTTCTTCACCAAAGTAGTCACAGGTAACCCTTGAGCCCCCTTCAATATGGAATTATAGCTTTCAACAACATTAGAGGTCATATACCCAAACCGATAGCAACCATCATAAGCTAGCGTCCACATATCCAACAGCACATTGTCAAACCAATCTAATGCATCCGACTTAATCATCTCCAACTACTTCATCACATAATTCAACTTGTGATATTGTGCTTGCAACTCAGCATATGTGACCAACTTCTTGCACTGAGTATTTTTATGTGTCAAGTTGAAGTTGCTCACAATGTATCGGAGGCAAAACTACCACACCGCAAATGGAGGCCACCATCCATTCACTGCTTCTTGGACTGCTGATCTAATGTCTGTGTGTCCATCCGATATGAGGTAAATGGTTTCACAACCTTTACGGTCGCTAACAACGTATTCCTTCAATTTCCTAAAAAACCAGCCCCATGTCTTAACCGTCTCCAAATCAACCAAAGCGAATGCGAGTGGAAGTATATGGTTGTTGCCATCAGTGCCACAAGCAACTAGCAACTTGTACGTGTACTTCCTATATAGAAAAGTGGAATCAATAGTAACAATAGCTCTAAAGAATCTCCATGCTGCGATGCACGGCCCAAAGGCCCAAAATACCTATTGGAAAGTAGACACACCAGGGGTACTCGATCTGCTCCACCTCCAGTCTATTCGTGTTCCGGGATTTGTATTTTCTATTGCATTGAAAATTTTTGGCAATTCATCATAAGACTACTCTCAGTTCCTATACACCAGCTTGATAGCCTATTTCTTTCCCTCCAAAAACCGTCTCCTGCTGATCCTATAGCCAAATTCCTATTCAACAATAGAAGTCAACTTGGTCACCTTCATATCTGGATTCACCTTAAGAAGATTTACAAATTGGCTGGCAAGGAGATTGCAATCCAGTTGTGGGTGATCCTAATTAATCAGTGGGTTATTGCATGTGTGTAAGCCCATGAATTTCGTCACCACGAACATGCCCTCCAACTTTTTTTTTTTTGAGCCCAAAGCCTCCATTTACAACTGTCGTCCCTTTTCAAACAATAAATAGACCACAGTAGTAGACTAGACTCTACAATAGTGAAGTTACAATGGTTCTTCACATGGTAAGACTTCACTGCTTGAATGACATCTACTTTCGTCCTGAATCTCATGCTCCTACAAAAATCGCCACTACTACTCGAACCACTGCAAAGATTGGTTTGCTCTTGCTCGAAATAAATGTAACCACTATTGCTCCCCATAATTGTAATATAGAATAAGATCTCTAACTAGCATGGTTAGTGGTTCAGCCTGCTCTACTCGATATATTGGCTGTATTGAGTAGGTATGTACGGTTGGAGACTCTTCTTCTGGTACTTAATCTCCCTCGTTCTCTCTCCTCATTTTCTTCATCGAAACTCTCCTCGTTATCGCTACTCTCCTGCTCAACACCCATTCCACCATCAGTGTTAGTTTCAGCCTTCACTCCCACATGAATCATGTACGGATCCTGTATGTCTGGTCGTTGTAATACTGGAGTAACTATTCTATTTATTTCATCCTCATCGTTCACTTCCATCGGGGATGGAATTGAGGGTTGAAATGTTGATAGCTCCAGTTGCATTTCTCCAATGTTATATGATGAATGTAGTTGATTGCTTACATTAAATGTCTACCTTACTAAGAGGCCCCCCGAATTGTTAGAAATTCTGATGAATAATTGTTATATGCCATGATTTCTATATGATTCAACTATTTCAATAAAATTTTCAACATTTTCATCATCTCTAATTGCCATTAACGCATAACATGTATTACCCCCATGGAACATAAGATGCCCATGAATTATCTCAACCCTCACTTTGGTTGGATTAACTTCGATGTTGCGACATATTCTGTATAAAAATTCACTATAGTTGATGTTTTTCTTCATTTTCAACTTCTTTATCAGATCTCCATCATACTTCATCCCTAGTCGATCTTGGCCTTCTTCTGGTATCAGAGCCAAGGGGAGAGTATATAGGTATGTTTGAATAATTTTATTTTAAGACTTAGACAAAGCCGATTGTCCTCGTGGACGCTCGGACATTTGTGGTGTCTGGGAAAGCATTGGATCACCTCAGCGCTAGGCAATAGGGGAGTAAAGGTTCCGCCGTGTAAGTCGCATAAAACCTGCAGATAGAGCGTAAGTCGGGTAGCGCATTTGTGTTCGGGGTTGAAACCCGAAGTAGCCAAATTCTGAGCTCTCATGCTTTGTTTTTCACATTAAAGACCCACTTATGAATGAGGTAAAGTAGGAGTCTTAACTTAAAATGAATTTATTCAGCAGATCTATGTCGTCTTCTAGCTCAGTTCCATGTGAGGAACTTAAAGATCTAGGAAATATAAACAATAGAGATGAAATTAGAATAAAAGAATTTAATGAAGCAATTGATAATTGGAAAATTTCAAGGAAATCTTATGATGAGATTTACCAAATGGCCAAATGGAAAATCTTTGGCAAAAATGATTATGTCATATCCACAGAAGAGAGAGACATACCGGTCTCTGATGGATTGACAACAATTGAACTCTTACCCCGTAATTCCATCCAAAATTATGGAAAAGAATGGAATTACATGCACATAGGACTAATCCAAGTAGGAGCTAAACCTCTTACAAAACTAGGATTAGATACCTCTATCCTAATGGTTCTCCGAGATGCTCGTGAATTGGATTATGAACGATCGATCCATGCATCGATTGAAACTAGTCTTAGTACTGGTCCAATTCAATTCGAGTGTCATCCTAATGTCACTTTAGGTCTTAGGGATCAAATGATAACAAAATCCCTAACCCTTCATATCAAAACCCACAATTATA
Organism: Laguncularia racemosa; assembly: GCA_037954665.1. Taxonomy (NCBI): domain Eukaryota; kingdom Viridiplantae; phylum Streptophyta; class Magnoliopsida; order Myrtales; family Combretaceae; genus Laguncularia; species Laguncularia racemosa. The sequence goes on along the minus strand of JBBMOL010000522.1, from coordinate 417 downwards.
AAATGGTTCCAAGTGCATTACCAATGGCGGTAATTTACCGGATCTATTTTAAATTGATGAAAACAGCCTTCGGATCAAAAGCTTATAAAATTGACAAAAGAGGTCAAACGCTTTTGATTCAAACAGATCTAACCAGATCTAATGTCACTATCCCTAGGATAATCAAATGGGATCAGGTAAGCCTACCTGATCATTGGGAAATAGAAAACCCTATTCCCCAAAAATCATATCAAGTTGCTGAACCATCAAATGTTGTTCAACATCCTGATGGTAAAGTTACACTTCAATTCTCTAGGAAATCATTCGATACTCCTAGAAATTCAATGTCCTTAGGATCATCAAGAAGGTCAGTCGATCTGTCCAGAATTGATGAACTAAAGAAAGTCCAGGATAGTCCAAAAAAGACTAATCCTACAA
>JBBMOL010000521.1:50048-199730 GCA_037954665.1 Laguncularia racemosa | reverse complement strand
CCCTCTCCTAAGGAGAACTTGGATTGCGACTGGCAATAGTGACCTATATGACTCATCTCCTTATTAGTCCTCTAATTTAAGAAGTAGATGCATTAGTTTGAAGGATTTTAGTTTAATCGAGATCACTTCTTAAGAAGTGTCATAGGAGGTAGGTTGTTTAATGTGTCCATTGCTCTAGCCAGAAGTATGATATAGGGCCTATAGCATATGTTACCTACCTAGAGTTAATGGCCTAACATTTGATGAAAAAGGCAAGGACAATGGCTAGGTTCATTAGGTATCACTTAAGCATATTGTATAGGTAAAGTACATTGTGAGTAGAGACCACCCCTGTACTTTTCCCCCTTTCACTTATCGTATGTGATAAAAGCCAATGTAAGACTTTGTGAGTTAGGTTACAGAGGTGAGATGCTTTAGAAGCCTTGGGGTTTATGTATGCTGATCGCTAATGTTTCTCTAGTATAACCAAGAGGGCATTTCACACGTGAGTTGTTATGTTAAAGCACAAACTCGTTAGAATTTGTGTAGTCCTCATCATAGACCTAAGTAAGTACCTAACTCTACTATGGAGATCCTATAGCGTTGGCCTTTGATCCTAAAATTTAGATAGTTCATAAATTCCCCACGATATCCCTTCATAATCCAAGTTGTAGGTTGTGAGGAATTCTAAGGTCAGCTCTTGGTATACTGGGGTCCTCAATGAGAATAGTCATTCCCACTCTCCTTCCAATCAAACCTCTAATCTCCCCTTCCATATGTAACTTTTGGATCACAACTCAGTCAAGGCAAAGTGTTTGGCTAATTGTTTTCTTCTTAAGCATCTTATATCTATCCATTTTAGCCATTTCAGTGAAGTCTAACATGGGATGATCAGGTGATGGTGGTAGAGCTATTGGGATAGTTGAAATTAGAAGTTTTAGCAGAAGAAGAGGAGGCTCTTAGGTGTCCCTTTTGTTGGATTTGTTGATTTGCTCTACTTTGTCTTGGTGCCATTTTATGATAAAACAGGAAAATACCTCAATGACACATCATTTCACCACTAAGCAACAAAGGAATGAATTCTAATAAGAGAATTCCACTACGCATTGCCATATGTTTCATTTTAAGTTGGTTTTTGCGATTTATAACATCGCGATCCCTCTTGAAAAATTAAATCTTCATAAATGTACTAAATCTTCTTAAATATACCAAATTATTATTTAGGAGCATTGTATGATGGAAAGGTATGGAGAAGTACAACACTTTTGCAAACAATTAGAAGCATAGACATAGACACGACCTAACTAGGCATATATACGGTCATGTTTATCCCATGTTTAACTGCAAAACTCAACATGTGATTTTTCAATTGTAGCCTGTTCATGTAATGTCATTTTGAGTTTCTAAAGTGTGTAGCAACATAAAATAACCTAAACTCATCCCTAACTAGCAAAAAAAAAAAAATGAAATTTCACATAAAAACTTAAACTTATGGCAATGTTAATATGAATCATTCACGAAAAAAGAGTAAATATTAGACTTAGAGTGCGAAGAACTTGAGACATACCTTGATTGTGACTGAAGTGGATGAAAAAAAAATGAGTGGAATTGGAATTGGGATGTGTGCATTGTGTTGTTTGTGTGCCTATTCATGATTAGAGAAAAGGTCATGGCTGTGTGAGTTATGAAGGTTGTGTGGTGTCAAATCCTTTTATATAAGGGCTGACATGGGCATGTTTATGCCTAAACTTTTAAAGTGCCTCATTAAAGGTCAACACGATTCAGACATAACCTTGTCTAAGGACTGTGTATCTCTTTTGTAAGAATATGGTTTAAGGCATTCCTAACACAACGTTTGACATGATCGTGTCCAAAGGTCGTGTAACTCTCTATGCAATTGGTATTCTTCGGATGTTTTGACATGACCATGACACGATCATGTCTCATGGTTGTGTAACTTTCTATGAATATTTTTGTTCTTTAGATGTTTGAACATGATCGTGACATGGTTGTGTCTAATGATTGTGTAACTCTTTGTGAAAATTGCATTAGAGCTTCATTAGACACGACCAAACATGACTATATCAAAAGTTTGTGTTACTCTTAGTAAGAGAAAAATTTTATAGTTGATCTTGATACAACTTCGACATGCTCATGTTTGGTGGTCATGTTATATTCGAAGATTGGTACAGATTTAACACGCCCTATGACACGACCATGTTAGTGGTCGTGTCAAACATGCAAAATTTATGGCTTGATTGAAACATTAAAATAAACTAAGAAATTATTAAGTAATGAAAATAATGAAAATTAACCTAATGAAATTAAAATAAACTAAGAAAGACTTATTTGGAAAATTAAACTTAGGTTACTCCTAAAAGCGCTTTTGTTTAATGTCGTTAGCTCGATGTATTTTCTTACCTATGCATTGAGAATTTGGTGGAGATGAAGGTCCTCCCTATCATTTGATACAAATTCTTCTCCTTCAAAGTAAATCTTTAATCGTTGACTATTTACTTTAAACGTACTTTTCTCTGGATGTGTAATTTCAATTGTTCCATAAGGTAAGATATGAGTGACTGTGAAAGGCCTAGACCATCATGATTTCAGTTTTCCTAACAATAACCTTAAACATGAGTTGTATAGCAAAACATGGTCACCTTCCTTAAATTGTTTGCCCTACTTGATCCACTAGTCATGGTACTTTTTAGCTCTCTCCTTATAAAGCTTAGAGTTTTCATATGTTATGGCATGCTACTCATCGAGCTCATTCGATTGTAGTTTCCTATGAGTATCTGCATACTCCAAATCCATATTAGCTAATTTAGTAGCCTAGAAAGCCTTATTTTTAATTTCTACGGGTAAGTGGCAAGCTTTTCCATAAACTAGCTTATAAGGAGTGGTTTCTATTGGTTGTTTTATAAGCTGTCCTATATGCCCATAGGGCATCATCTAGCATATTAGATCAATCTTTCCTATGGTGTTCAATAGTCTTTTCTAAGATCTGCTTTAGATCTCAATTGGCAACTTCCACTTCAGCACTTGTTTAGGGGTAATATGGGGTAGCTAATCTATGGGTGACGCCAGAGTGTTTAAATACTTTTTCTAGATACACATTGCAAAAATGTGTTTCCTTATTTCTAATAATTGCTATTGGTGCACCAAATTAGAAAAATAGTGTTTTGAGGAACTCTTCACTACCTTAGCATCATGTGTCGTCAAAGCTTAAGCCTCCACCCATTTTGATATGTAATCAATGGCTACTAAAATATATTTATTTCTATTGGAATTTGGACATGGCCCATAAAGTCTATACCCTAAACATCAAACACTTTATATACCAAGATAGGGTTTTTATGACATCTCATCCCTTCAGAATATATTCCTGCTATGTTGACAACTATCACAAAATTCGACATACTTGTGGGCATCTTTGAAGAGTGTAGGCTAATAGAATCCTGATTCTAGGATCTTATGAGCTATCCTATTGGCACTATGGTGGCCTCTAATCGGACTAGAATGATAATGGCTTAGAATTTGCCATCCTTCTTCATGGGATACACATCAGCGTATGACTTGGTCTACAAAAACTTTAAACAAAAAGGGCTCTTCTCAAAAGAAATACTTTAAATAAATAAAGAATTTCTTCTTTTGTTGATGTGAGAGTTCCTTTAGAAGAATGTTACCAAAAGGTAATTTGCAATATCTACAAACCATGGAGGTTCTTGTTCCCTTACGTGGGTTATTGCATAGATTCATACTTCAAGGAACTCATCATTGATTTCATGCTTGTCTAAACTCTCCGTGTTGGGATTTTCTAGTCTTGATAAATGATCTATTGCTAAATTGTTGACTCCCTTTTTATCTCTAATCTCTAAATCAAATTCTTGTTATAGCAAAATACATTTGCTAAGCCACGACTTTTCATTTGTTTTAGTCGATAAATACCTCAAAGTAAAATGGTTAGTGTATACAATAACTTTTGACAAAATCAAGTACGATTGGAATTTATCAAATGCAAAAACTAAGAGCTCTTTATCAGTAGTTATGTAATTCTCTTATGCTTTTGTAAGAGTCTTGTTGGTATAATAAATTGGTTGAAAGTGCTTATTCTTTTGTTGCCCTAGGACCACTCCCATTGCGAAGTCACTCGCATCGTACATTAGCTTAAATGGTAAATTCCAATCAAGTTAGATCATAATAGAAGCCTTTGTGAGTTTGTCTTTTAATAGATCAAAAGCGCCTATGCAATCCTGAGAAAAATTAAACGCACATATTTCTCCTATAACTTAGTTAAAGGTCTAGCTAATTTAGAAAAACCTTTTATAAATCTTATATCCTAAAAAGATCATTATTTCCTTAATCGAAGTTGGGGGTGGAAGTTTTGCAATGGTGTCAATCTTGGCACTATCTACTTTAATGCCCCTTTGCAAGGTTTTGTGTTCTAGGACAATTCCTTCTTGTCCCATGAAATGGCACTTTTCCTAATTTAGTACCAAGTTAGTTTCTTCACACTTGCATAACACTTTCTCTAGATTAGTTAAAAAAATGTCGAAAGAATTACCAAAAATTGAGAAATCATTCACAAAAACTTCCATTATATCCTTTATGTAGTCTTCAAAGATGGCCATCATACACCTTTGAAACATTGCTAGTGCATTGCAAAGTTTGAAGGGCATTCACCTATAAGTGAAGGTACTATATGGACACATGAATATTTATCTTCTCTTGATCTTTTGGTGCAATTAGTATTTGAAAATAGCTAGATAAACCATCCAAAGCTTGCTATTCAAAGCTTGCTCCATGAGTTTTACTCTTACCCTCGTTCATCGATCCTCCAATTCCTTCTAATGGATCATAGGAAAGAGTTGGTGCAAGTTGATTCCCATCATTCCCTCCCTCTTTGAAAGGATTCGTTCTTGAATCACTTGCATCATACAAAGATAAATCAACAACATTAAAAGTAGCACTTATGTTTCCATAGTTGCTGGCAAATCAATTTTATAGGCATTGTCATTTATCCTTTCTATCACTTAGAATGCCCCATCTTCTCTAGGTATAACTTGGATTTCCTTTGTTCGAGAAACCTTTCCTTGCGAAAATGTACCCAAACCCAATCTCCAAACTAAAAAATAACCTTAGTGCGCCCTTTATTGGCTTGCCTAGCATAATGCTCATTCTTCTTATCTATATTAGCCCAAACATTAGCATGTAAATCATTTACAAAATCGGCCTTCTAGGGATAGGATATCTATACTTTATGGTGATCTTATTGATGGCTCGAAAAACTACACACATGTGCCATGTTCCATCTTTCTTGGGAACTAACAGCATATGAATTGAACATAGACTAAGACTTTGATAACAGCATATTATCTCATGGTTTATCTTGTGATTTGGAGGTTGTTATTGTTAAATTTGAAAACAAATCACCAAGATAAAGATACCGAAGTGCTTGTATTTTGATATTTTAGGAATCAATTGACTTAGACAGGAAAAGAGTGCATTAGGAGCTGAAAAACATGAAGAAAATTAGTAGGCAAGGGATAACACATGACTGAGGGAAGAGGCTGGAACCAAAGAAATGGAGTTTGCAAATGCCGAGGAGCCTATGGGGTGAGACCACGGCCGTGCCTCATGTGGTGGTGGCAACACCACTTATCACACGGCCGTGCCTCATGTGGTGGAACACCTGCGAAAAATGCGACTTTTCATTTTCCTGACTGTTTTTATATATTCCTTTGAGAAGAAACGAGGGAGGGGGGGGGGGGGGGGGGGGGGTACTTTTGGCAATTTTTAGTTTTCAGACTTTTGTTCTTTGAGGGAATATTTCATTTTGATAACAAGAACAAGAGATTGAAACAAGTTTTCCTTATGATCAATTGAGAAGTATTTATAGTTGGCCTTGGGAAGTGGTCTCTGGAGTTTTGTGTTTGAATTTCTCTCCAACTTTATCACAAAATTGGTGATTTCTGATCTTTATTTATTTATGCAATTTTGTGACTTGTGTTTATATTATTCATGAATTCTTAAATATTTATTGTAACTTGTGCATTCATTGTTAAATCTATGGCTGGCTAGATTCAATTGGCGGGAAGAAGAATGAAACCCTAGATTGCTAAAGTGATAATTGTAGTCATGTTATTAGATTAAGGTATTTGTGGATTATTCATAATTGCAATTCCTATAATTTCAATTGAAATTCTTAAAGGTTTTAATTGTTAGAAATTTTTATCAATACGAGAGTTGAGATAGAATTTGTTAGGGATTCTTAATTGGATTAATATAATAAAGCGAAAGCGGCGTTAATTAGTTAAATTAGGGCTTATCTAGAGTTTAAAGCAATGTTCTAATTAATTATCCACTAAGGAATTAGGGGTAATTGCATTAGGGCATTAGGCAATCATAGCACTAGGAAGTGTATGGATGTAATTTAGAATCCTTTGTTAATTAGAGATACGAAAGTTGACTAATTAATTGAAGGTTTATGGTTATAAACCCATTTGAATAATCATACATAGGTTACTCTAAATAACATGATGGCAATTTGATTAGCGTGTCTTGAGTGAATTCTTAATTCCCACCTTCTCAATTGAAAGGTTTATTTTATAATATTCTCATAGTTCTTGTTTGAGTAGATTTTATTTCAGTTTTTAATTAAGTAGTTAAAAGGATCTTTCTTTGAATTGCCTAGATATCAGTAAAAGTTATTATAGGTTTAGTAATCTCTTTAGTCCTCGAGGGATCGACACTCTACTCACTTATATATTACTTGATTCTGACCAAGTATACTTGCTAGAGAATTCACTACTCTTTTATATATACGGTTCACGATGATCAAGTTTTTGGCGCCGTTGCCAGGGACTATTAGATATTAGACTTCTTAGCTTTGTTGGTAATTTAGGCGCATTTTATTTTCATTTTATTGCATTTTATTAGATTTGGTCTTCTTTTCTCTTTGTAGGTATGCATGCGAAGGAGTAGGAGTCTTGAACTTCTGCCTCTAGATCCTGAGATTGAGCGTACTTTCTTGCGTTTGAGAAGAGAGAACAGAAGAAGAGAAGAATCCGAGATGGCTAACGACAACAACAACAATTTGATGCAGGATGCTACAAGAGCACTTCGCGAATATACAGTGCCAATTGTTTCCGGTTCAGCGATCAGGAGACCTGCCATTCAGGCCAACAATTTTGAATTGAAACCGGCACTCATTCAAATGGTCCAAACAAGTCAATTTGGAGGATATCCAAATGAGAGCCTTGATGAGCATATTGCTGTATTTCTCCAATATTGTAATACAGTGAAGATGAATAATGTTGCAAATGACGTTATCAGATTGTAGCTTTTTTCCTTTCTCATTAAGGGATTAAGCTAGAGCTTGGTTTTATTCACTCCCACAAGAGTCCATTACTACCTGTGCTGATCTCTCATCTAAATTTCTAATGAGATTTTTCCCACCGGCCAGGACAGCAAGGTTAAGAATTGACATCACTAATTTCAATAAATTTAGTGGTGAATCACTTTATGAGGCCTGGGAGAGATTTAAGGAGGCAATCAGAAAATGCCCACATCACAGATTGCTGGATAATTTACTAATTGAGATTTTTTACCTCAGCTTGGATGAGACATTAAGGTCTTTAGTTGATGCTGCATCCAGAGCTGCACTCATGAGCAAGACGTATGATGAAGCGAGTGCGTTGATAGAAGAAATGGCTTCTAGTGCCCACAATTGGCAGAATGAGAGAGGTAAAGCTAAAGTGGCATCGGTGAATGATAATGATGCTATTGCCCTTTTGACGGCTCAAATTTTAGCTTTCACTACCTAAGTAGGTAAACTCACCTCATCATCTTCATTTAATGCAAATCAAGTTGCTCTTTGTAAGATTTGCTTAGGACCACATTCGACTCTTAAATGCATTCATGGGAACCCTTCAGCTTCTTCATTTGGTGAGCATGTGAATTATGTCAACAATTTCCAAAGGGGTAATATGGGACCCTATTCGAACACTTATAATCCAGGGTGGTGTAATCATCTAAATTTCTCATGGAAGAATGAGAATAACGCACTCAAACCACCACCTAGATTTCAGAAGCAAGGTCCCATTCAAAGTGCTCCTCCTCAGGAAAGTTAGTTTAGAATGGAAGAATTCATGTTGAGCTATATGCAAAAGACTGACACCATGTTGCAAAATCAACAGGCCACAATTCGAAATTTAGAGAATAAAATTGGTCAGATTTCGCAACAGTTGAGCAATAGACCATCTGGGTCTTTGCCTAGCAACACCGAGGAGAATCCAAAACGTATCAATGCAATAATGTTGAGGAGTGGTAAGGAAGTGGAAAAAGTGAACATAGATGTTCAATCAAAAGAAGCAAGTTCAAAGAAAGATAAGGGGAAGAAAAAGGTAGGGGAACCAAAATAGCAATCATCAGAGGTGAAGCCTTATGTTCCTCCTGTACCTTTTCCAGGGAGATTGAAGCAACAACAATTAGATTCCCAATTTGCTAAATTCCTAGAGGTATTCCAGCAAATGCCTTCATATGCTAAATTCATGAAAGAGCTTCTCACCAAAAAGCGAAGAATTGATGAGAATGAACCCGTTATGCTTACAGGAGAATGTTCAATGATTCTTCAAAAGAACTTAACAAATATGCCAAGAAAACAAAGAGATCAGGGGAGTTTTACTGTTCCCTGCACAATTGGAAATGTTTATTTTGATAAAGTTCTTATTGATTCAGGTGCAAGTATAAATTTGATGCCTTTCTCTATTTTCAGGAAATTGGGACTTGGAGATTGTAAGGAGACCCATGTCACCTTGCAACTTGCTGATAGAAGTATCAAATATCCAAGAGGTATTGTAGAGAATGTTCTTATAAAAGTGGATAAGTTCTATTTTCCAGTCGATTTCATTGTTCTGGAGATGGAAGAGGATAGAGAAGTGCCCATGATTCTTGGCCGACCATTCCTAGCAATAGGTAAAGCTTTAATTGATGTGGAACAAGGTAAGCTCACTTTAAGAGTTATGGATGAAGAAATAACTTTTAATGTCTATGAGGCTATGAAAAGGTTTGATGAGTGTAAGTCTTGTTACATTATTGATAGTATTGATGAGTTTATTTCTGAGTCTTTTGAGGAGAAAGCAGGTTTGAACACAATGGAGTTAGTTCTTAGAGATCTCGATGGTTGGGATGATGAAGATGAGCCTATAGAAGAATGTGTGGAACAAGTAGCTGAAATCAAGGCTCGATACTATGAGGAATTGGGCACAAGTGCAACAAAATTGGTGCCATCTTTGACACACCCTCCGATGCTAGAACTTAAACCTTTACCTAGTCATTTAAAATATGCTTATTTAGGGATGGATGATACTTTGCCAATAATCATTTCTTCTTGTTTGACAGATGATCAGGAGCAACAACTCTTAGGAGTTCTTAAGGAGCATAAGGAGGCGATAGGATGGACCATTGCAGATATCAAGGGAATCGGCCCTCTAATCTGTACTCATCGGATATTCCTAGAGGCTAAGTGTAAACTTATAGTTCAACCACAGAGACAACTCAACCCAATTCTCAAGGAGGTAGTAAAGAAAGAAGTTCTCAAACTACTGGATTCAGGTATTATTTATCCTATCTTAGATAGTAAATGGGTTAGTCTAGTGCAAGTAGTGCCAAAAAAAGGTGGTATGACTGTAGTGAAGAATGAGTCCAATGAATTAATTCCTACTCATACCGTGACTGGGTAGAGAGTTTGTATTGACTATAGGAAAGTGAATGATGCCACTGTAAAGACCATTTCCCTCTCCCATTTATAGATCAAATGTTAGAAAAACTTACGGGGCATGAGTATTATTGTTTTTTAGATTGTTATTCTGGTTATAATCAAATTCATATAGCACCCGAGGACCAGGAGAAAACCACCTTTACTTGTCCCTATGGCACTTTTGCCTTTAGGAGAATGCCCTTTGGTCTCTGCAATGCACCTGCTACTTTCTAGAGGTGTATGATGTCTATATTTTCTGACATGTTAGAAAATTTCATTGAAATATTCATGGATGATTTTTCTGTCTTTGGTAAATCCTTTGAATCATGTCTGACAAATTTAGAATGTGTGCTCAAGAGATGTAAGGAGACTAATCTACTTTTGAACTGGGAGAAATGTCATTTTATGGTAAGAGAGGGAATTGTCTTAGGTCATAAGGTATCAGGAAAAGGGATTGAATTTGATCGAGCAAAAGTGGAAGTAATTGAGAAGTTGCCACCACCCACTTCAGTCAAAGGAGTTAGAAGTTTCCTTGGACATGCTAGCTTCTATCGAAGATTTATCAGGGACTTCTCTAAAATCTCTAAACCCCTTTGCAATTTACTTGAAAAAGATGCTGCATTTAATTTTGATGATAATTGTTTGCAGGCATTCAACCTATTGAAGGAGAAGCTCACTTCTGCACCTGTGATTGTAGCACCTGATTGGGAGCTTCCATTTGAGCTTATGTGCGATGCCAGCGATTATGCTGTAGGAGCGGTGCTTGGGCAGAGAAAAGGTAAGATATTTCATGTAATATATTATGCTAGTAGAACCTTAAATGAGGCTCAGCGAAACTATGCCACCACTGAGAAAGAGCTTTTAGCTGTTATATTTGCTTGTGACAAGTTTCGGCCTTATTTGATAGGTTCTAAGATCATAGTATATACAGATCATGCAGCTCTTAAATATTTGTTTGCTAAAGCTGATGTTAAGCCAAGGTTGATCCATTAGATTTTACTGTTATAAGAGTTTGATCTGGAAATCAAAGACAAAAAGGGAACTAAGAATGTTTTAGCTGATCACTTATCCCGATTGGAATCTGAATGTTCAGATTCACCTATTAATGAAAAGTTCCCTGATGAACAATTGTATGCAGTAGAAATCAAAGGACTACCTTGGTATGCTGACATTGTAAATTATTTGGTTAGTAAATCATACCGTATGGTTTATCCTATCAACAGAAAAAGAAGTTTTTGCATGATGTGAAATTTTATTTTTGGGATGAACCATATCTGTTCAAATATTGTGCTGACCAAATAATTAGGCAATGTGTCCCAGAAAATGAACAGCTTAGCATCATTTAGCATTGTCATTCAAAAGAAGCAAGGGGTCATTTTGGGGTGGAAAGAACTACAGCAAAGATTTTATCTTGTGAATTTTATTGGCCTAGGTTGTTTCACGATTGTAGGAACTACATCATGTCATGTGCTCAATGCCAGAAGACTGGTAACATTTATAGGAGACATGAATTACCATAGGACAACATTCTTATAATAGAGCTCTTTGATGTGTGGGGGGATAGACTTTATGGGTCCTTTCCCTTCCTCTTTTTCAAACAAATACATTCTCTTAGCTGTCGACTATGTTTCAAAATGGGTAGAAGCTGTTGCTCTACAAAGTAATGACGCCAGAGTTGTGGTTAGATTTTTTAAAAAGAACATATTTTCAAGATTTGGGGTACCTAAAGCTATTATTAGTGATGGGGGATCGCATTTCTGCAATAGGCAATTTGAAAAACTTTTGTCAAAATATGGGGTAACTCATAAAATTGCCACCCTTTATCATCCACAGACTTCTGGTCAAGTCGAGATATCCAATAGGGAGATTAAGCGTATTTTAGAGAAAATAGTCAATGCATCTAGAAAAGATTGGTCTTTAAAACTTGATGATGCATTGTGGGCTCACAGAACTGCTTTTAAAACCCCTATAGGAATGTCCCCATATAAGATAGTCTTTGGTAAATCATGTCATCTCCCAGTAGAGCTAGAGCACAAGGCATACTAGGCCATAAAATTCCTTAACTTTGATTTACAAGCTGCAGGTAGAAAAGCAATTGCTCCAGTTGAATCAATTGGCAGAAATGAGAGATGAAGCATATGAGAATGCTAGGATATACAAGGAGTGGACTAAGCGATGGCATGATAGGAACATATTAAAACGAGAGTTTCTTCCGGGCTAGAAAGTTTTATTATATAACTCTCGATTAAAATTGTTCCCAGGCAAGTTAAGATCCCGATGGTCTAGACCATTTATTATTTCACAAGTTTTTCCTTATGGCACAGTGGAATTGAAAGCAGAAGACAATCGAACTTTTAAGGTGAATGGCCATCTTCTCAAACATTACCACAATAGGAAAAATCTTGATAAAGATACCACCATTGTGGATCTTACTTCCCTAAGGTAAGAAAAAGGAAAGTTAGGCTAGAGACTTTAAACTAAGCGCTCCATGTGAGGCACCCCATGCTTAAGGTTAGTATTCCTTAGTTTATTATTTGCTTTTATGATTCGTTGTCAATTTACATAAAAAAAAAAGAGAGAAAGAGTGTTTTGCCGAGCTGGCTATGAGGAAGACCCACGGCCGTAGGTGGGTATATACCCACCACTTGTCACACGGCCATGGCACGTCATTTGGCTATCTACGGATGGACCAACCCCATGTAGCACAACCATGTCTTTTCATAAAAAAAAAAAAAAAGAAAAGAAAAGAGAGGGAACGATTTAGGTTTGTGTTTTAAACAAAACCCGCTTTTCATTTCTCATTTTATGTCTCTGTCTCCTTCTCCACATATACAATTTCTCTTTATAAACTTACTCTCTCTCTCTCTCGAAATCCCTGCTCCTTCCTTTGTTTTTCCTCTCAAAGTTTGGATTTTTCTTCCTCATTCCCACTCTGTATAACATTGCAAGGTAAGATCTATCCTTCTTTTCCAATATTTCTGCAGATTTTTCAAGTTTTATGCATTTTCAATATGGGTTTGTCCTCTTATACATGCATGGGTATTAATTTTTTTTTTTGTATAAATCTGTAGATATCTTTTATATATATGTGTTGTGGTGACTTTCCATGGGCTTAATGCAAAAACTTAGGGAGAACATGCCAATTGCATTGTGATTTTCGGACATGAATGAGCATAAAGATTGTATTTTTATGATGTTTTGGAATGATTCTAAGGATAGAGGTTGTGGAAATTTGTTATTTTTGTGAAGTCGTTATGTTACACGGTCGTGGGTTGAAAATACGAATTTTTGCGCGAATTTTGCATGCAAATGACCCATGACCGTGGTACATGTAGGGGGTGTAAGTTTTGGTGTTGGATATGGAAAATAAGGTCATTTTGATAGATTATTTGGGTCTAGTGTAGGTTAAATGTGTTTTCAAGAACTATGAATGTCAAAATTCTTTGTTTTTGTAGATGCCCCGAGACCCAGCACCATCTTCTTCCAAAAAACGACCTCGCAAAGATAAAGGGCCTGCTAAACCAGTGTCATAATCAAGGCGTGATAATTATCTTGTTGGTCTCAAGCAAAGTCATAGGGACAGGTATGATATGGTATTGAAGAATAAGATTATTAGGCACAACACGGTGTTGGATTGGGAATTATTAGAGAGATATGTTTTTTTACAAGAATTTGAGATGATACTCCAAGATAGAGCATGGAGGAATTTGCTAGATATTAAGGAGGATATTTACAAAAAGATCACTATTGATTTTATGGCCACCTTCCAACTTAAGGAGGCCATAACCATGGGAATGCATAATTATGTTTCTTTCTATTTTGATGGTCAATACTTCAATTTATCAATGAGAGAGTTCATTAAGAGATTAGGGATATATGAAGATGAAGAATTTGTGGACTCTGAGGAGATGGCAAGGATGGATTTTGATTGGTACGACCAGATGTCGGCCTCTCGGTTGTGGCAGGAACTTGGGGGTAAATTGTTATAATTCTTCTACGTCTCGGGCATCCGATTTGAAGAACCCCACCCACAGGATATTGCATTATATCCTTGCTCGATAGACTAGTGGGAAAATAGACAGTGGGGGGATAGTGAGTGCATTCGACTCCTTGCAGATATGGTCCATGACTCAAAACTGGCATTTGAATGTTGGTTTAATAGCAGTCAAATGTTCCAGACGTCAGTGTGAGAGAAGCCGAAAGGGGATATTTGTGGGAGCTTGGATTACAAGATTGCTAAAGAATATGTGGGTGTTCCCGACTCAACCACCCAGTGATAAAGTTGGTTCTTTAACACTCATGATTGAGGGGGTCCTTAAGCAATGGGGCTTTGGTTCGGTCCTGGTTGAAGAACAAGGTCCTCATAGAATGGAAGTTCTTGTAAATGAGAGGAGAGGTCTTTCTTCCCCTCTTGCACAATTCAAGGACGATATTGAGGAAATAAAACGGGAACAACGAGTTCAAGGAAAGGCAATCAAGAGCATGAAAAAGTATATGTCCTCTTGCTTCACAAAAATTGGAGATGCATTGGGTATCTTTATTCCCCCGTGTGGGGGAAGTTCAGATGAGGACGTTGCACCTCAACCACCTCCGGCTACACATTCACCCCCTACTACTGATCAACCTTTGGCCATCATCCCGAGTTCGTCTACTAGTAGACCTCGCATGAAGATCACACCTAGGCGCTACACAAGTGTTAGAGAGCAGCAAATAGAGCCTCCAGCTTAGGTATAAGAAGAAAGCTCTAGTTCTAAAGAGGTCGATTTAGGAGATGAGGAGGAGGAAGAGTACGAAGATGAAGAGGAGGAGGATGATGATGATGATGAGTGATGGATTGACCCGAGCTTGAACTGCACTTTTATTTGGATTCTTTTTTAGCAAATAAAGATTTGGTGCGCTGAGGATTTGGAACTTGCATTTGAACTCATTTGCTTCAATTTTTCAGATGTTCTGAAGCACTTCTATTTCAGGGAAGTTCCGTTTCCCTAATTTACTTTTGTCAGTTTTTACTCTCCTTTTGTGCATATAGATAGACAATGGGGACATTGTCTAATTTAAGTGTAGGGGAGTAATTCTAGACTGATGTTTATATGATGATAATAAGATGCTTGTTCTGTTATGGATTGTTTAATAACTTCCCTATCTTGAACTAATTTTTTTTTTTTATCTGGAGAGGGTACTATAATATTAAAAAAAAAAAGGGAGAAGAACTTTACTTGTTGAGGTGCCTTACTCACTAACTGTTGTAACTGATTTACTTAGTTGAAATTAAATAGTAAAATCTTTAAGGACTAATTTTTCCTTATGTTTAGCTTTTGAATTTGAAGTCTAAGAGTAGGTCGAGTCCTCTTGTGCAAAATAAGCAAGTTTACTTCTAGGTGAATTTAGCTAGTACATTTTCTTTTGAATTGCTTTGAGAGTATTTTAACATATAGTGAAAGAGGTAAAAGAAATTCTTTTCTTAGTGATTCCTTAAAAAAAAAAAAGTGCAGGGAAATTCAAAGCCTTTACTCCAATGACTCAGGCAACTGAGTTAAGAGTATCTAATCTTAAATGTTAGTGTGAGGAAGAGTTCGTAGGGGTCCCTTTAAAACCTGGTCACTTGAGTGATGAGCCCGGGATATGCCGACTCAATGAACTCACAATAACGAGAAGAGTGGAAAGGCTAAATTTAAGTACTTTAATAGAAACCAAGTTGATATGGGCGGGCTTTAGTCCCTCAGAAGAGTGAAGTTTGACTCCGCTGTCAATTTTGGTAATTTAAATAAACTTGACCAATCAAATCAAAGAGCAAAATGAGACTTGAAAAAGGGAGAAAATCTAGGGAAAGAATGGATACCATATGCTTTCATTATGTGTTAACTTATTTAGATAAGTAATTAGAGAGATTATATACTTGCTAGTTGCTAGTGAAGTTTAATTGAGTACTTTGCCTTGTTGAACTAAGAATTTACTTTCTGAAATAAGAATTCTATTGTTAAACACTAGGATTGGAAGATTATTCTTTCTAGATTAACTACTCAATTTTAACTATGGTACATTAGTTACATATTTCCATGTTAGTTAGAGTGGTATGCACCGACCATTCAAGTCATTAATCATGAAAGAAAGAATGAATGAGTTGTTGAAAGAAGGAAATTTTGTACTTTCAATGACAAATTATTACATTGATTTTATTTCACTTGGGGACAAGCGAAAGTTCAAGTGTGGGGGAGTTAACAACAACATATTATCTCATGGTTTATCTTGTGATTTGGAGGTTGTTATTGTTAAATTTGAAAACAAATCACCAAGATAAAGATACTGAAGTGCTTGTATTTTGATATTTTAGGAATCAATGGACTCAGACAGGAAAAGAGTGCATTAGGAGCTGAAAAACATGAAGAAATGAAGAAAATCAGTAGGCAAGGGATAACACACGACCGTGGGAAGAGGCTAGAACTAAAAGAAATAGAGTTTGCAAAATGCCGAGGAGCCTATGGGGTGAGACCACGGCCGTGCCTCATGTGGTGGAACACCTGCGAAAAATGCAACTTTTCATTTTCCTGACTGTTTTTATATATTCCTTTGAGAAGAAACGGGGGGGGGGGGGGGGGGGACTTTTGGCAATTTTCAGTTTTCAGACTTTTGTTCTTTGAGGGAATATTTCATTTTGATAACAAGAACAAGAGATTGAAATAAGTTTTCCTTGTGATCAATTGAGAAGTATTTATAGTTGGCCTTGGGAAGTGGTCTCTAGAGTTTTGTGTTTGAATTCTCTCCAACTTTATCACAAAATTGGTGATTTCTGATCTTTATTTATTTATGCAATTTTGTGACTTGTGTTTATATTATTCATGAATTCTCTTAAATATTCCATTGTAACTTGTGCATTCATTGTTAAATCTATGGCTAGCTACATTCAATTGGCGGGAAGAAGAATGAAACCCTAGATTGCTAAAGTGATAATTGTAGTCATGTTATTAGATTAAGGTATTTGTGGATTATTCATAATTGCAATTCCTATAATTTCAATTGAAATTCTTAAAGGTTTTAGTTGTTAGAAATTTTATCAATACAGGAGTTGAGATAGAATTTGTTAGGGACTCTTAATTGGATTAATATAACAAAGCGGAAACAGCGTTAATTAGTTGAATTAGGGTTTATTTGGAGTTTAAAGCAATGTTCTAATTAATTATCTACTAAGAAATTAGGGGTAATTGCATTAGGGCATTAGGCAATCATAACACTGGGAAGTGTATGGATGTAATTTAGAATCCTTTGTTAATTAGAGATACGGAAGTTGACTAATTAATTGAAGGTTTATGGTTATAAACCCATTTGAATAACCATACATAGGTTACTCTAAATAACATGATGGCAATTTGATTAGCGTGTCTAGGGTGAATTCTTAATTCTCACCTTCTTAATTGAAAGGTTTATTTTATAATATTCTCATAGTTCTTGTTTGAGTAGATTTTTTTTTCAGTTTTTAATTAAGTAGTTAAAAAGATCTTTCTTTGAATTTCCTAGATATCAGTAAAAGTTATTATAGGTTTAGTAATCTCTTTAGTCCTCGAGGGATCGACACGCTACTCACTTATATATTACTTGATTTTGACCTAGTATACTTGCTAGAGAATTCACTACTCTTTTATATATATGGTTCGCAGTGATAAGACTTTATCGCACGAATCCCTTTTGTACAAGTTCTTCCACTTGCCTTTAAATCTCTTTTGTCTCTTCCAGATTGGCTTTATACGCGGGTTTGTTAGGGATAGATGATCTTGGAATGAAATCAATCCGGTGTTCAATACTTCTTAGAGGAGGTAATCTATCTGGGATGTCCTTAGGAAATAAATCTTCAAATTTCTGCAATAAAGACATAACCACATTGGGCAAAGAGGAGTTAAGATCTTTAGTTCAAAAATAAACATCCTTGCACAAAAGTACAAGTAATTGTTGCCTTGCTAACATAGCTCTCTTAATCTCTCCTTTTGTAGTAAAAGCACTCATTCTTTTATTGCTCTCTTTACTTCTTTCCCCACTCTTTCGTACACACTTACTCTTTCCTTTTTCTGGTGTACTCACTTTGTTTTCTCTCAATTTGCACTTTGTCACTATCCTAACTTGATCTTCATATGCCTCTAAAGGTTTAAGAGGTGTTAGCATAATGAGTCGGTTATTCATTATAAGTTTGTACACATTCTTGTACCCATTATGAGTGACCTTCCTATCAAACTGTTATGGACGCCCTAAAAGGAGATGTTCAGCATACATTGGTGCCACATCACAAAGTACCTCATCCTTGTAGTTGCCAATGGAGAATGTAACTACAACCTGCTTTGTTACTTTAACTTCACCACACTCATTCAACAATTATAGCTTATATGGCCTAAGATGCTTCAATGTAGCTAGATGCAATTTCTCAACCATCAAAGAACTCGTAACATTTATGCAACTATCACTATCAATAATCATGCTACACACCTTACTACTCACATGGCATCAAGTATGAAAGATGTGCTCATGTTATTCCTCATCATCATCTTCTTTAGGTTGTATGTTTAGAGCACGTTTGGTGATCAACATCTCTCCCTTCACAGACCCTCTACATCAACATCACTACATTCCTCTAATGGTGGCATCTCTTCCCCAGTTGAGCCGATACTCTCTACATCATTATCTAAAACAATCATAACCCTCTTGTTTGGACATTAAGATGCAATGTGCCCCAACCCCTGACACTTGAAACACTTAATATCACATGATCTAGCAGAGGATTTAAATTTAGTTTTACCTCTAGGATAGGCAGTTGGTTCATTAATCTTTGCACCTTCTTTTTGCTTAGATGCATCCTCATGATTCTTCCAGATTGTCTTCCCTAAAGAGCCAAAAGTGGAACCATATCTAAAGATACCCTTAGACTTTAACTACCTCTCCACCTTAATAGCTTTACGTAATAGTTTCTCCATCTCCACATAATGATGCAACTTCACAATGTCAACTATCTCTCTATTCAAGTCATTAACAAATCTAGCCATTATAGCCTCACAATCTTCTTCTATGTTAGCTCGAATCATAGCTACCTTCATCTCTTTATAATAATCCTCAACACTCATGGAACCTTGAGTCAACCCCTGCAACTTTCTATACAAATCCCTATAATAAAAACTAGGTATAAACCTTTTTCTCATTGCTATCTTCATCTCTTCCCATGATGGTCTCTCTCCTATTCTTCGCCTACTAACCACAAGTTGATCTCACCAAATGCTAGCATAATCAGTGAACTTAACTACTACTAGTTTAACCTTCTTCTCCTATACATGTTCTACTTTTCTTTCTCACTCCAAATACAAATCAAGGTCATTATTCCCTTAAAAAGTAGGGATTGCCATCTTAATGCTTCCCAAATTACTATCCTACCTCTGAACAACCCCTTTACCTCTCCTAGAACTATTCATATCAACATCAGACTCCTCATCCTCCCCTCCTCATCCATACTCCTTCTGAAGGACCTATGCTTAGAAGGAGATTCAAGATTATCCAACCTTCTATTCAAAAGTTTAAATTGATCTTGGACTGCCTTCATGAACAACTTCATATCAGAATCCACATGATCTCCTCCACTACTCAAGTTTTCACAACCTACAACAAATTTGTT
This sequence comes from Laguncularia racemosa, assembly GCA_037954665.1. Classification (NCBI taxonomy): domain Eukaryota; kingdom Viridiplantae; phylum Streptophyta; class Magnoliopsida; order Myrtales; family Combretaceae; genus Laguncularia; species Laguncularia racemosa. The sequence goes on along the minus strand of JBBMOL010000521.1, from coordinate 180,348 downwards.
AGTAACAAAATTAATTTTCCTCTCAACTCTTCCTCACGTATTTACACTTAGAAATATGGATTCAAATCACTCGTGTTTCACTTAATAATAATTTTTTATTTTATCCAATAAACTTCGCCCTACAAGCTCTTTAACAAGAATCCTATTAATGACCCTATCAGGTAGCAAATAACGACAAAGTAATATTAAGAACTAAGGAATAATCCAATCTAATCAATCCAAGAGGAAATTTCTTTTCTTCTCCTTCTCTCTCTCTCTCTCTCTCTTTTAAACTCTTTGAACACAACTATTAGCATAAACCACCAACCATGTACCAAATCAATTGAAGAATTCTAAACTTGTAGAACAAATTCAAAGGAACGAATTTTTTTTTTTTTGACAAACAAGAACAATAACAAACAACCGGAATTCAAAGGACTAAATTAACAAAAGACAACAATGTAATAATTCCAAAGGATAGATAAACACCTAATTTCCAAGAGCTAAAGCTTTGATACCAAATGATGCGAACCCTAGGTTGAGATGTCCTAGAACCCAATCCGATGGAAAAGAAGCCCTAGAATCTTCTTTGAAAATCAAGCAACGAACTTGAACCTAATTCGAATATCGAATTAAATCCAAAGCTATAAGAGGATTGTGATTGCTACAAGATACCTTGATAGGATTGGATGAAGCTCTTCATGAAGAACAACAAAGAGGTCATTTTGATAAAAGTTTATGAAAAAACCTCTTTGTTGTTCTTCATTAAGAACTTCATCCGATCCTATAAAGGTATCTTGTAGAAATCACAATCCTCTTATAGCTTTGGTTTTAATTCGGTATTTGAATTAGGGTCTAGTTCGTTGCTTGATTTTCAAAGACAATTCTAGGGCTTCTTTTCCATCCGATCAGGTTCTAGGACATCTCAACCTAGGGTTCGCATCACACACCTCCAGCCTATGACTGTGTGCATTGGGATCAATTCATTCTCATCATTTGGAACTATTGTCATCCCTCCTTTCTTGGGTACTACCTGCATAGGACTCACTCATGAGTTGTTAGAAATTGAATAAATCATGCTTGCATCTAGGAGCTTTATCACTTTAGCCTTGACCACTTTCTTCATGTTAGGATTCAATCTTATTTGAAGTTGCACCACCAGTTTGTAACTTTCTTCCATCAATATTTTATGAATGCAAAATGAAGGACTAATCCCTTTTATGTTTGATGTCTTCCATGTGATGACCTTCTTCTGGTTCTTAAGCACTCTTAACAACTTTTCTTTTTGGTCAGTGCTTAAATTAGAAACTATGATTACCGGTAATTTAGAATTCATCTCTAAAAATGCATATTCTAAGTAATCAGGAAGTTGCTTCAATTCCACTATTGGTGGGTTTTCAATGGAGAGTCTTAACCTAGGTTCCTTCTTCATGTTGATTTCTTTAAATCACTTCTTCTCATAAATGGAATTATTGGTGAAACTTCAATACACTCAGGGCTTCCTACTTCTTCTAATCTTTTTTTTTTTTTTTAAGCAGCATTCTAGAGGGTCCTTTGATAATATCTCCTATACATAATCAATAACAGAAATTTTAGTATCATCTAAACTATAACAGTTATCATCATGATCAGTAGTCTTTTTTGTACCTTCAAGAATTTTAAAAATTAATTCTTTATCTCCTACCCTTAATATGAGCCAACCATTGTAGACATCTATTATAGCCCTAACTCTAACCAAAAATGGTTTACCTAAAATAAGAGGTACTTCTATGTCCTCATTCATGTCAAGTATAATGAAATCCATTAGAAATATAAATTTGCCTACTTAGATAAGGACATCCTCTGTAATTCCTCAAGAGTATGTGACAAATTTATTAGCTAATTGTAAACTCATACGTATGGGTTTTGGTTCTCCTAGCCCTAGTTTTAGAAATAAATCATATGGCAACAAATTAATGTTTGCCCTTAAATTTACTAGAGCTTTGTCAATTACTAGGTTACCAAATACATAAGGAATAGTAAAATTCCTTAGATCCTTTAGTTTCTTAGGTAGCTTACACCGAACACTGCTCGCTTAGTATGGCAATTAAGAGCTCCTCCAACTTCCTCTTGTTAGATAATAGATCCTTTAGGAACTTTGCATATATAGGCAACAATAAGGCATTGATAAGAGGTAAGTTAATATGTAATTGCTTAAACAGATCGTGAAACTTACCAAATTACTCAATAGAGTGATCTTTCTTCAAACGTTGAGCGTCTGATATGGGTAGTCTGTATTTCATTACTTTTGGTGGCTTTCCACTTTTTTTTTTTTTCCTTATCCCTCTCTTCATTTCTTGTTGACCCCTTTTTAGCTTTATTTTCAACTTGTAACTCCTTTCCACTTTAAAGAGTCACTACTCTCACATGCTCCTTTAGGGTAGTTTCAATGTTTCCTAGTAGTGTTCCTTATTGCCTCTTCGTTATCATCTTTGCAAGTTATCCTACTTGATTCTCCAGATTATAGACGGGAGCCTCCTAATTCCTTTGAGAAGTTTTAGTGTTCTGCAACCTAGCTTCATTAGTTTGAATATATTTAGATAAAAGTTATTCTAAACCTCATTTGTTCTCTTATGGTGGAGGTATTTGAAATCTTAAGGGAAGCAAGTTCACTCGCTGTTGATTTTGATTCTGGTTACTTTAAGAGAAATTCGGATGATTTCTCCATCTCAGATTGTAGGTGTTACTATAAGGGTTATTTTGTGGCTTAGATGAGTTTATTAGATAGTTTTCTTGTTCCCACTAATTCTTTACATCAACTTCTCCTGAGTTGCACTTAGGATTTATAGAAAGTAGATTTAACATTCTACTGATGGCATCAATTTTATTAGCTAAGGTTGTTACCACATCTAATTCGTAGATGCTTGTAGCTTTGTTCCTCACCCTAGCGCCTTCCAGTTAAGAATTGTTCATAGCCATGTCCTCAATCAAAGATTGACCCTCTTCGAGTGTTTCAATATTTAATGTTCCTCTTATAGTGGCATCTATCATTTGCCTTGTAATAGATTCGAACCATTATAGAAAGTTTAAATCTGCATCCAAAGGGGTAGACCATGGTGTGGGCGTCTCCTCAATAGCTCTTTATATCTCTCTTAAGTGTCATATAAGGTCTTTGTCTCTAATTGAGTATAAGATGATATGTCCATCTTGAGTTTGGTGATCTTAGCAAGTCGAAAGTATTTTTTTAGAAACTTTTAAGCCATATCATCCTAGATAGTGATAAATCCCCTTGGTAGTGAATTCAACCATTGTTTTGCTCAACCCCTTAGTGAGAAGGGGAAGAGTCACAATTTGATTGCATCATTCAAAGCTCCATTGATCTTAAAGGTATCATAGATCTCCAGGAAGTTATAGATATGTGAGCATTGGGGTCCTCATCTTGTAATCCATCAAACTAGATGAGTTGCTGCACCATTTTTATAATATGAGGTTGAATTTGAAAGTTGTTGGTAGAGATAGGTGGCCTAACGATACTCGAGTCAACTCTGACTAAAAAGGGTTTGGAGTAATCAGACATGATTCGTTATTGGTTTTAGTTTTCATCATCCATGATTTCCAACTTATCCTCTTCCTCTTCTACCTTAATTCTCAAAGGAAATCCTTAATTTAGTTCCTTTACTATTTACTAAACTATTTTCCTTAATCACTTGATTGTCCTTTCAATTTTTGAATAAAAAATTAGCACGTCTAATGGAGTATTTGTAGTCATCCACTACTGAAATACAAATAAAAAGAAACTAAAAACAAGGAAAAAAACGGTTAAATTAATAAAGTGATTAGTGTTCTTAATGTCAAAATCCTCGCCAATGGCGCCAAAAACTTGATGAGATACAAGTGTACTTATCAAATTTTATAATATAGTGTATTAAATATAGATATCGTCCTATAGAAATTACGAGTACTAACACTAACCTACTCCTTATTATTTGATTGGTAAATTATAAAGTTAATTGATCTAAAAACTATAGTAAAATATTAACTAAAAAACTACGACTATTGAAACACAAAAAAACAAAGCAATTTAGAATTAATTTCAAGATAGTAAAACTAATATCTAGACTTTGCTTTCCCTAAGAATTATTATGTGATATTAACAAAAAAATATTCAAATCCTTTTTAAATTTCATTGATTATGGGAATTTCTAATTTAGTTTAATAACTTTCTCAAGCTTATTAAACCCTATTCTTAAAATTACTTATTTGAGTATCTTCACAATAGCATAATTCAATTGCTGCATTAAAAAGACAATAAATTCTTATAACCAATTTAATTAAATCAAGAAGAATTATGTAACATATCTCTAAGATCACATCAATGCTCTTCAAACATATAAGATCTAATTATACATCAAATTTCTCAATCTTAACGTGTAATATCAAATAGATAGAAAAATACCCTAGAAATATTAATCTAATCAAAACATAAAGAACACATGTATGACTAAAGAAAATATAAAAATTCATTGAATAATAAAATATAAATCCCAGTCACATAATAAACTTAAGTTTCACAAGTTTAGATACTAAGGAAAATTAAGCACTACTTATATTGGAAACCGAATTCTTCAATGATTTATAAACATGTATCATCAAGGAAATCAATTAGAGAAAAGAAAATTGTAATTTCTTGAAGTGTAGAAAAGTAGCCATCTTATCTTTCTCTAAAACCTTAGAAACTTAGAAAAACGTATCTCCTCCCTTTGGTGTAAAGTCCTCTTCTATTTATATAATGAGTGTAAAAAACTCTATGTTTTAGGCTAATACACTATCTAACACGGTCATGCTTTGGGTCGTGTCCAATTTGTCAATCAAAATTGTGTAAAATGGGACGTTGTAGTAGACATAGCCTAGATACGGTTATGCTTGTATTGTAGGTCATGTCTAAATCAATCAAATTAGAGAGATACACAACCAACAAACACAATCGTGCCTAGCCTCTACGTAACTTTTTGTGAATCTTCAACTTCAACATGACTAATGAACATAGTCATGTCTAGCCCCACTATGACTTTTTGTGAATCTTCAACCCCAACACAACTTACAAACATAGCCATGTCTGGGTCATGTTTAGTTTTAAAATTTCATAACTTCTTCTATTTAGCTCCAAATTGAGTAAAATTAGATTCCTTTTTAATTGAATTTTCCATCAAAGCCATAAAATCTAAATGTTACTCAATTCAAATTCAAATTCTTAAAAAAAAATGCTAAAATCAAGGAAAAATATGTTAAATCTCACCTAATATATATATATAATTGAGTTCTTATCAATGTCAGCTGTGTTAACACCTAGCATTTTCAAAGTAGTGAAATGATGTATGTTAAAGGAGGACCTATTATCAATAAAGACTCAGGAGACAATCATGTTGTTACACCTTACCACTATGAAAAGTGGTTTAGTGTGTTGATTACCTTCTTCCCCTAACTCTTTTGTTGAAAAAGAGATCTGATCAATAGCAAAAACGGAATTGACTATATGCCCCAATTTTTCAATGGACATTCTCTATGGCACTTTAATTTTCCTTAAAGTTCTAAATAAGGCTTCTTTGTGAGATTTAGAGGAGAGTAGAGAACCCATAAGGGAGATTTGGGTTGGGGTTTTTAATCATTGATTTATGATTTTATGCTCACTGGACTTAATCATCTTTGAGAAAGCTGATAGCCCCTTTTCTTCTTCTACTACTACTTTTATGATTTTATTGCTTAATTAACTGGTTTTAGGTTTTTCCATGGGCTCTTCTTTAAGGATATAGACCTTTCCTGACCAAGTGATTCCTCTAATGATAGAACTCGAGAGTTTCACTTGATTGGTTGCTATATAATTAAATGGGGTAGCCTTTTTCCATTTCTGGGAGTTATCTTCTTCTTTGAAATTCTAAACCCCAACTACTTCAGGTAAGCTCTTTATGGATTGGTAGTTGGATAGAATAGTCAGTGAAATAATTGAACTTCCCGAAAGGTTGACTTAATAAACCAACCGTGAGATCACTTGTATGTCATCTTTTCTTCAACTCCTTTTGAGTTGCTAATTTGTAAGGCTTAGGAATTAGTATTTCCTGACGGTAAGATGCTTTAATCCTACCTTCCAATAATAATTGACAAATGTTTGACTTAGCTTATGCTTTGTTATTTAGGTTGATTGATGGTAGGAAACTGACTTGTTACAAGTTCCATGCTACTTGCTCTATTAGTAACTTGTCTATATCAATCTCTACTTTAGGTGCTTTCAAAGTGATCATGTTAGTGATAGGTCCATGATTGGGAAGTGGGTTATTGTTAATAGTGGGAGTAGGTGGCTCATTGAAATTTAATTGCACTACTCTAGCATTAATTAGGTCTTGGATTTTAATTCCGAGTCTTTAGCACCTATTTGTAGAATGTCCTACTTACCCCATATGGTATTCACATTTGAGGTCGAAGTCATAGGTTCTTGACTTATATTACTCATTAGGGATTTCAAAATTGATTAGATTGTTAACCTTAAGGCTAGTAAAAACTTAGCTTAGGGGGACTAAGATTTGGGTGAATTATTTAGGAGGTTTGTTAGTCTAAGCTTGATTGTTTGGTTGTGGTTGGATTGAAGTGTTTATGGATGAGTTTATTGTTTGGAAGGAAATGTAAGGGGTTGGTCTGCTATTTTGGTTGGAATTAATCACATTAAATGTAGCTTCTTTCCCTTTGTTATTATTTAGAGGCTTTGATGATGTTGTCTTGGAGTTTTCATTGGTTGACAGTTTTCCAAAAGGGATGGCACTCTGATTCCTGCATCTTATTGCCATCACTTTTGCAAAACTTGAAGATGTTTGCTCAATCAAGTGAGTGAAATAGGGTTTCTCCAATGTATTGATAAAAATAGATGTTAGTTTTTTCTTAGAGATTGGAGTAATGACCCTTGCAACATGAGCTCTCCAACTTTGAACATATTCTTTGAAGGGCTCATTGTGTTTCTTGTGGATACTCCCTATGTCCTACACTGAAGAAGCGACCTCAATGTTGGATTTATATTGCTGATAGAATGCCCGAGCTAACTTTTCCTAAGTGTTGATTTGATTAAAGTCCAATTGTGTATACTAAATTAGGGCATGTCTTGCGAGACAATCTTGAAAAGTTCGCACTATCAATTGGTCGTATTGTACGTATTTGTCCACTTTTTAGACATATAGTCTGGTGTACATCTTCAAGCACCGGTGCTGTTGTACTTTTTGAACTCTAGCACCTTAAAATTTTCAGGATAAGTAGTGGCATTAAAAATTGTTAAGTCAGTGATGCTAGTCTACTCATATCCATTTGGTCCTTCCATTGTTCTCATCCTATTAGCAAATTGTTGAAAAAGTTTTCTTTCCATTTCTTTTTACCTTTCCTCCAACTTCCTTTATAAGTCTTCAAAACTACATGAGGTTTGCATTTCTAGCTTCAATTCAACATCAAATGTTGGGTTAAACTTAGAGTTGATTTCCTCATTTTCAAGGGGTGAAATTTTCATTACTTTTCCCTTTTGACCCCTAAATGGCCTACTTGAGTTGGTTGGGTAGATCGAAGGAGAGTAAAACTTTCCACTAGAAATTTGACTTAATCATTGAGGTTCTACACTATTTGTTCCAATGAAGCCATTCTCTGTCAATAGTGTTGTCACTAGTATTGTTGTTGTTGTTGCTTAACATCTTGGCTCTAGAATGGGTGTAGTATGGATTTCTTATAGGTTTTAATTGTTTAAGCACTATCTTGGGACTTGGATTTGATCAACACTCGAAGCTTGTTAGATTTTTATTTTATTTTATTTTATTTTCAAAGGAGAAAGCTAATAAAAAATGAATGCATGTATTAAGCAAATGCAGATATGGGGTTAAAGAATAATCCATAATGTGATAAAATAGAAATTTTATTAATACTGCAACTTTAGAGTTTGATTACATTATTCAAAAAAATTACAAAAACTTCTAAAATCTAACTCCTCTTCTTGTGATGGCATGATCATGTTTTTGTAGGAGCATCTAGTTCCTTGATCCTTTGCCTGGTCTTCCTCAGCTAAGCTTCTAGAGCTTCAGCCTGTTGGTTAGTGATGTGAGACCAATGTACCAATCAAATTTTGTAATATAGTGTATAAAAATACAGTATCATCCTATAGGGATTATGCGTACTAGTACTAAACTACTCCTTATTATCTAACCGGTAAATTACAGAGTTGATTTATCTAAAACTTATAACGAAATACTAATGAAAGAACTAAGATTTAAGCAAAAGATAGAAAAGCAAATCAAATTAGAACTAATTTCAAGTTGGTAAAACTAGTATTTAGACTTTGCTTTCCTTAAGTAGTATTATGTGACATTAATAGAAAGTATTCAAAATCTTAAATTTCATTGATGGAGTGAATTTCTAATTTATTTTAATAACTTTCTCAAGCTTATTAAACCATAATCTTAAAATTATTTATTTGAATCTCTTCATAATAGCATAATTCAAAAATTGCATTAAAAATGACAAATTCCTGTAACAAAATTAAATAATTCCAAAAGAATCATATAACTTATCTTTAAGATTGCATTAATACTCATCACACATGCAAGATCTAATTATACATCAGAATTCTCAATCTTGATATATAATATCATATAGATAGATTAATACCCTAGAAATATTAAACCAATCAAAATCAAGAACACATGCATAAATCAATAAACATAAGAATTCATTGAATATTAAAAGAGAATTCTAAGTCACATAATAAACCTAGATTCTACAAGTCTAGATACTAAGGAAAGTTAAGCACCAAGCATACTGGAAATCAAATTCATCAATGACGTATGAACGTGTATCATCAAGGAAATCAATTAAAACAAATAAAAACCTTTGACACTTGAAGTCTAAAAGGTAATTGTCTTCTTCCTCTAAAACCCTAAAACTCTTAGAAAAAAATACTATTTAAAAAACCTAAGTGTAAAGTCCTCCTTTATTTTCCAAAACTTTGCGTTTTTAAACTGACACGCTGTCTAATATGGTCTTGCTTCGGGTTATGTTCTCTTCATAGCTTAAATTTGCATAAAATATGACAATCTAGTAGACATGGTTGTGTTTGTAGGCCATGTCTAACTCGATCAGATTAGAGAGATACATGACCAATGAACACGGTCGTGTCTAACCTCGTGTAACTTTTTGTGAATCTTTAGTGCAACACGATCTTTAAACATGGTTATGTTTGGGTTGTGTCTAGCTTTAATAATTCATAACTTCTTCTATATAGCTCTAAATTGAGTAAAATTAGATTCCTTTTCCTCCTTTCTAATTGAATTTTCCGTCAAAGCCCTTAAATCCAAATATTACTCAATTAAAGTTCACATTCTTCAAAAAAATCCAAAATCAAGGGAAAACATGTTAATTTTCACTTAATATGTATGTATGTATGTATCTAATTGAGCACTTATCAGTTAGATTCTTCGCATCAATTCTTCCAAATGTTCCCCTTCCTTTCCATGTTTTCTACATGAACTTGCATTTGTGCTTACACTTCTTTTATATATGTCCTCATTTTGGGAGTGGAATTTGCTAGTCCAAGCTAGAGTACATCTAGAGCCCTATATTGCTTCTCACTCGTCTTTTTGAGTTGGTGAAAATTTTACTCTTTGGGTGCCTAATATTTACCTACTTCTCTTTTCAGACTTCCTATGTTAATAGTACGGCTTACTATTCAGGTTTCCTATAAGGCTTCGATCTTCAATAGTTTGCCCACCTTATCAATTGCTACTATGTGAGGATTGTGGAAATCAAGTGTGATAGACTCAACTAAAGATTTATGGACTATATCCTAAATAGGTCATAGTTGATGGATTAGAGTAGCTAGGTAGTAACTTATGCACTAGTTAGATCTAATCAAGGATACCGCCTCGTAATTTTTGCAATCGTGTACTATCCTAGTGCAAGAGTTCCTCCTAGCTACCCATAATATATCCTTAGCATAGAACTCTTGTAAGACGTCAATCAAGTAGTAGGTAGGAATATCTTATGACAATGTGATTTTGGTAGTGAACGAATCAATGAGGTCAATTTGTTGTGCAAAGGCCCCTTGAGTGAAGTCAAGCTTTTAGCATTGCATATAGCTAATGAATTATACTATAATCAATGTCTTGTTAGTTTTTAAATCCCTATGTCTTTTCTTCTTGAGGTGATTGAGCAATTTAATTTGCTTTGCAAGAAGTTTGGGGACATAAGACCTTCCTTCTAAAAATTGAGTTACTATTTTTGTAACCCTAAAGTGGATGTGAAAATTTTCATTAGGAAATAATATAATTTTGAAGACCATTAGAATGAACACATGAATCCGAAGATATTGTCATGCTTTAAAATCTACACAAAATAAGTCTTGCTTTTCATGTTAGCTAGATTAGGCTGCAAACCATGTCAATAGATCATCTATCTTAATACAATTTCCACTACAGTTTGCTAAGCCTTATTTACTTTACCTTTACAAACCCCTAATAACTTACTGAAGATTTTTACAGGTCCTACTTCAAGATCTTGAATATATATGTTTTCAATGCTGAATGGAGCCTTATGCAGATGGGTGTATTCTTCTATGATTAGGTTTAGTTGATGGGAACCTAGGCAAAAAGCGATAACTTTTGGTTCCTAGAAATGAACCAAGGCCCAAACCAAAGTGATGTTGATAATGACTTTTTGTAAGAAGAGAACTAGTCTGATTTTGTCTTGAATGACCTCTTGTTGACTTGAGTTGAAGAATTGGATCCGTCGATCAAGTACTGCTTTTGACTCCATGGGCTTATGAACATAGATTTCCTTGAGAAGAGCTTGTATGTGGGATAAACTTGCCATTTTTGGAAAATTTACAAAAGTAAATATATTATGACTATCCTATTTACAAAAAAACACATTTGATACAAGGAATTTAAGAGAACAATTTTACATGAAAAAAAAATACAAAAAAAAAGGGAAAATGACTCCTCTAAAGTTGTAATCTTCCTTTTTTGGTTTGCCACCTTATGATTATTCATTGACTTGAAAGGTTTGTGAATGTAACTAGGTAGGTTCTAAAGGTCCCTAGTTTTTGCGGCCTCACTCATTTTCAAAGAAATGGTTTATTAGTCACATCGAAACTTGAGTGAGGTAGCTTAATTAGCCTCGAGCGATGGATACCCCGCAACATCCAAAGTTTACATAATGGCTTCCCTCCTAGGATCCTAAGACAGCTTAGGTTTAACTATATCTAACATACATTGATTTTTTTATTTAAAAACCCCCAATGAATAAACCCCAAATGTTGCATAAACAAAAGTTAGTATAATTATTTATAGATGAAATAAAAAATAAATAAATAAAGACTTCAATAAATATTTCAAAAAATAAATTTTATTTTTTGAAGGTTTAAGTGGCTAGCCCACTTAGTAGTCTTCGATGAAGTCACCATCTTGTTGAGCTTAAATTCTAGTTTATTTTTTCTTAACTCAATTTATATTAAATTATATACTTATTTAATATAAATCCTTGATTAAGAGTAGAAAAAAATTGATTTATTTTATTTAATTTGGAGAAATAGGAGTTGCCACTTAATTGAGGTTGGGAAAAGTGTTGAATTCAGACTAATTGAATAGATTAGTTCTAATTTAACCACTAGTCTATGTAAAATAAATAAATAAATAAAATCCTAATGTTAGAACTTTTAAGCTTCTAAGTTTAAATTTATTTTCTCAGAAAAAAAAAAAAAGAAAGATAAAAATTGTCAGTGAGAGTATGAGGCCGATCTTTTGCTAGATAAAGGCCTGCTCCCCTGAGTTGTACAAAGTAAACCAGTAGCCTAATACCAACTTTGGGTCCAAGGGTTTGTACACCCGAATTTCTTTGCGGAGGAGGCAGTCGACTACACTGCTAGCCATCTATTACAATAAGAAATAGCCTAGTTACAAACAGAACTACGAAAACATTACAGGGAAATGGTCCTGAACTCCAAGGACAAAATAACAAACCATTACATCGCCATTCAATTGTCAACCCCTTATTATGTTATGTATGCAAGTAGGTTGGTTCTAATTGGTTCCCGAGCTCTATGGCCTCCCGCATTCTCGAAGAAATGGATCTCAGGCCATATCGAAGCATAGGGTGGGGTAGCCTAATCGGTCCCGAACGGTGAATCAACTCACTTCGCCCGAAACCTACACAATGGCTCCCCATCTTAGGTTTCTAGGACGATCCGGGTTCGACCGCATCTACTCACACAAACATATGTATGCATGCAAACCCCCACAGTAAAGAAAATTCAAAATCTAACTAATCCCTGAAAAGTTAGTAACAGAGTAATAATTGAAACACATTTCTTAAAGAGAACAATTCGAAGAGATTTAGGTGGCTAGCCTACTGACATGCTTCCCCAATGGAGTCGCCATCCTGTCGAGTATAATTTTTGAATTCCCATTCCTAATCCGATCTAGACTAGACCCTATGCTCATCTAATGTAGATCCTCGACTTGAGTTAGGAATTTCGTTTGATTTTTGGAGTCGCCACCCAATTGTTGTTGGGAAAATTGAATTAAGACTAAAGGAGCGGATTAGTCTTAATTTGGACCACTAGTCGTTGTGATTTCCTCTTTTCGTTTTTGTGAAAAGAGGAAAAGGGAAAACCAGAGTTTCTAAGTCCGAAGGCTAACCTATTAAAACCTTTACGGTTACCACCTAATCTCCTAAAATTGTTCATCTTTATAAATGTGTTTTTATTGTGTTTCTATTACTTTTTATTATGTTTTTGAATTATTTTAAGAAAAATGATTTTTTTATTTATTTTTACGGGTTGACCCGAATGGGTGCCTACATACCTACTACTCAGGATCAAACAAGTCGTAGTTCGCTTTTCTGAAAACTTTAAGTTGGTTTGTGAATTTTAATTTATGAAACCTCTTTTAGTTTTATGTTTTTATCATTTTTGGGATTTTTTTTTTCTAAAAAAAACTTCTAAGCCTAAGCTTTGATTTTATTTTGAAAATGATTTTAGGGAAAAACATCAATTTTGGATTTATTTGAAGAAAAATGATTTTTCTAAGTGTTAAAACTCATTTTTTTATGATTCTTTTATAATTTTTGAAATTTTTTATGATTTTTATGATTTGTTTTGTTATTTTTGTGATTTCTAAGAATTTTGTGGATTTTTTTTATTTTTGGGAATTTTTGTTGATTTTTGGGAATTTTTTATCCTATTTTGACATCTAAAATTTTATTATTATTTTCCTAATATTTTTTATTATTTTTCTATATTTTTTTATTTTTTATTTATCTATTTATTATTTTTTATTATTATTTTTCTACATTATTAAATTCTAGAAAAATCTAATTTCTACATTTTCCTATTTATTAAAAATAAAACATAAACAAATAAATAAATAAATAAATAACTACATAACAAATAATAAATTAATTAATTACTTCAGAATAAATAAATAAACAAAATTAATTAAAAAAATCCGGAAAATCCGACTTACCTGGATCCGGGTCGGTGCGCGGGTCGAGTCGGTCGGGTCGAATCGGGTCGGGTCGGATCGATCGGACACGGCGGCGGGGAAGGCTCGTTCACGGCGTTCCGGTGGCCTTTTGCAGCGGGTGAGGTGTCGAATCCTAGCTTCTCGAGGTTGCTGAATCCAATGGTGGCGGTGGTTTGCTTCCAGAACGTCTCCTTGCGGTGACTCTAGCTCTGGTCGGTGGTTTCGGCTTCAAGCTTCTCCGGCGTACTCCGATTCGCTCCTTTCTCTCTCTTTCTCTCACTTTTTCTTCGTCTTTTGGCTTCCTCACCTCCTCCTCTATTTATAGGCGTCCGGAAACCCTCTTGGATAAGCTTGAATCGGCCGATTTGGATAAACCCATATTTTTCCGTTTTTTAGATTTGATTCTATCCAACCTATTTGATGCCGATTTGTTGTAATCTTGTGATTTATCTGGATAATTCGGTTTTAGATTTATTGAAATCCAAAAAGATTCGAAGAAATCCAGCAATTTTAACCTTATCGGACTTCTGCCGGATTTTTTCTCCGGCTGGGCTCGAGGAAGAAGACGACCACGTGCGAGGCACGTGTTTCCTCTCGGCCAATCACATGCTGCCATGTGGCAGCTCCAGGGAAAAGAAGGAAAAAATTTTACCGAGCGCACGCGGGGGGATTCGAACTCGCGACCTTCAGCCTTCACACGGTCCCAACATGCACGCACGAGCCAGCTGAGCTGGCCCAATTTCCCGATTTTCTTTGTATCGCAAATTGTATATATGCAATGCGATTTTTTTATTTTTTTGTATTTTTTGAAATTTCAAAAAATTGTAAAAATTGTTTATTATTTATTATTGCTATTTCTGAAATCATTTTTCAAAATTGATGTTTTTTCCTATTTATTTTTATTTTTTGAATATTTTTACTATTTATGCTAAATTAGAGGAAAATTAGGAAAATTTAAAAATTGATTATTTTTTTAGTATTATTGACTCCTGGGGCAAAAATGGGGGTGTTTACAGCTGCCCCTCTTTGTGGTAAAGTTTAAAAAACTTAACTACAAAGACAAACAAAAGACACCATTTTTGGCCTCTTGAATGGATTTTGGTAGGAAAATGCTCCAAGAGCTAATAATCCTACGATTGAAGATGTTCTTAACAATTTAAGGTAATGTTCCTTCCCAAAAAGTGCTTTATGGGCTGACTAATTGGCAAAGGGGCATGTCTCCATCATTGTGTAGGAATGTATGAGAAATGATGATAGGAAGCGTCTTATCAGACTTGCAACCTTGGAAAGAAAATTTACTCAGGAAGCGCCCTTATGAGCTGGCTACCTGTCAACAGAAGCGTCTTGTTAGACTAGCAACTGTTTGGAGGAATATTTCCGAAAAGTGCCCCGAGAGCCGACTAATCGGGAGAGTTTAGGAAAGTGCCCCTCATAGGCTGACTAACCTTTGAATTGAATGCCTCAAAAAGTGCCCCCTATGGGCTAACCTTAAGGTAGATTTTTAGGAAAGTGCCCCCTATGGGCTAACTAACCTATGATGGGATTGTCTCAAAAAGTGCCCCCTATGGGCTAACCATGAGAACAGATTTTTAGGAAAGTGTCCCCTATGGGCTGACTAACCTGGAGTTGAATTGTCTCAAAAAGTGCCCCCTATGGGCTGACCATGAAAACAAGGTTTTAGGAAAGTGCCCCATATGGGCTGACTAACCTGGATTGGATTTGCCTCAAAAAGTGCCCCCTATGGGCTGACCATGAGGACAAAGTTTTTTAGGAAAGTGCCCCCTATGGGCTGACTAACCTGGATTGGACTCGTCTCAAAAAGTGCCCCCTATGGGCTGACCATGAGAACAAGGTTTTTAGGAAAGTGCCCCCTATGGGCTAACTAACCTGCAATTGAATTGTCTCAAAAAGTGCCCCCTATAGGCTGACCATGAGAACAAAGTTTTAGGAAAGTGCCCCCTATGGGCTGACTAACCTAATATAAAAATGATATTTAGGAAGGCATATTTATAGACCGACCTTGGAAGAGATCTAGGGAAGTGCCCCTTTTTGGGCTGACTACCCTATGATGAAAATGATGGCTCAAAAGGTGCCCCATGTGGGCTAACCTTGAGAGATCTGGGGAAGTGTCCCTTTTTGGGCTGACCACCCTATCAAAGGGCATGTTCAGACAAGTGCCCCACTATGGGCCGACTCATCTTATGCTTCTGAATATACTTTCTACAGCCTGAACTAAATGATGTGATGATATGATGATAATTATTTATTTTAATATGCTTGCCAGTTTATCGTGGATAGCAACCAAACAACCGAACCTTAGGGCTGGTGTGCTTCTGCTTCATTTCTTCTTATCTTGACACAGGGTCGACAATTTTGATGTGCTCCCTTTCTTTATACACAGCGCTCTTTTGACGGTAATGTTATCATAATAACGCGCTCAATTTTAATGCTCAAAAATAGATAGGATTATATCACAAACCATATTAAGATTCATTATCATTTTAGTGTTTATCTTTCATTGGTGAAATGGTGGGTAATGTGTTTAAGGATATTTGTTATGGTGCGAATTGATTTGGATTATTGACCATTCATGGATATTAACTTTGCTTGTAAAAAGTAAAAACTTGACTCAACAAAACTTATATCAAATATTGGCTTTCATTAACATTGGCGAAATTTCAATTTCTTTGCCTAAGGATAGTACATCTTTACAGCATCTAAGTTAATGGGGTCTCTCAACTCAGGACCATCCATCTGAGTTAATATCAGAGCACCTCCTGACAAAACCTTTTTTACCACATATGGACCCTCATAGTTTGGGGTGAATTTTCCTCTAGAGTCCTGCGCGTTCGGGAGAACCTTCCTTAACACCAGATCCCCCTCTTTAAAGTACCGAAGTCTCATTTTCTTGTTAAATGCTCGGGCCATTCTTTGTTGGTAACACTGGCCATGACATAATGCGGTAAGTCTTCTTTCATCAATCAGATTCAGCTGATCAAGCCTCTTCTTTACCCAGTCTGATTCGGTTAACTGAGTTTCTGATAAGATTCTGAATGATGGTATCTCAACTTCAACTAGTAGCATTGCTTTAGTACCATATACCAATGAACATGGGCTAGCTCCTATAGATGTTCTTATTGAAGTCCTGTAAGCCATGAGAGCAAACGGTAACATTTCATGCCAATCTTTGTAAGTTGTTGTCATTTTCTCGATGATCTTCTTGATATTTTTGTTAGCTGCTTCTACTGCCCCGTTCATTTAAGGTCGGTAGGGAGTTGAATTTCTGTGGTTTATGTGGAATTGTTGACATAAACCTGTCATCAATTTGTTGTTAAGATTGGTACCGTTGTCGGTGATGATGGACTCAGGAACTCCGTATCGGGCTATTATGTCCCTTTTTAAGAAGCGGACTATTACCCCTTTTGTGACATTGGCGTATGATGAAGCTTCTACCCACTTGGTGAAGTAATCAATTGCTACCAGTATAAATCTATGGCCGTTGGATGCTGTTGGAGTGATAGGGCCAATTATGTCGATTCCCCACATGGAGAATGGCCATGGTGCTGATAACAAATGTAGCTCGTTGGGCGGAGCATTTATCTGGTTTGCGTAGACTTGACACAGATGACAGTGCTTGACATATTTTATGCAATCTGATTCCATGGTTAACCAATAATATCCTAACCTCATGATTTTTCGGGTCAACATGTAGCCATTCATATGAGGTCCACATACTCCTTCATGTACTTCTTTCATCAGTTCACGTGCTTCATCTTTGTCCACACATCTTAACAAGGTGGTATCAGCTGATCTTTTGTAGAGTATGGACCCACTTAATAGGAAATGACTTGCTAACCTTCTGAGTGTTCTTTGGTCATTCTTGCTAGCCATTTTGGGGTATTTACCTTCTTGGAGAAAGGTCTTGATATCGTGATACCAGGGTTTGTTATCTTGTATCTTTTCAATTGTTAAACAGTAGGCGGGCCGACTTTCGATGTCTATTTTCATCGGTTGAACTTCGGCTCCTCCTGTTATCTGGATCATAGATGCTAGTGTGGCTAGGGCATCTGCGAACTGATTCTGAGTTCTCGGGATGTATGTGAAAGTGATTGCCTTGAATTCTTCAACTAGCTCTGTCAAGAGTTGATGGTACGGTACTAGTTTGGGGTCTTTAGTCTTGTATTCCCCTCTTGTCTGTAGTATGATGAGCGACGAATCCCCATATACTTCTAATTTGCGGATTCCCATTTGGCAAGCCATTTTGAGGCCAAGAATGCATGCTTCATATTCCGCGATATTATTGGCGTATGGAAATGTAAGTCTTGTCGCTGCAGGGAATTGAGTGCCGTCCGGGGATATCAATACCGCCCCAACCCCACAACCGAATACATTAGCGGCTCCATCGAAAAACAGTTTCCATTTCGGGTTCTGCTCTGTCCCGAAGTCTTCTACCGGCCTATCTTCCACTGACAATATATTCTCATCCGGAAATTGGGCCTGTAGTTCTTGGGAATCTGTCTCGACAGGGTGTTCTGCCAACTAGTCGGCTAAGGCTTGCCCTTTCATCGAGGTCTGATTTACGTATGTGATGTCGAACTCGGATAGGAGCATTTGCCACTTAGAAATTCTCCCTATCAACGCTGGTTTCTCTGCCAAGTATTTCAAGGGATCATGTCTTGTTAGCAGTTCAATATGGTAATAAAGGGTGTATTGCCTTAGTCGATGCATGACTTATATTAAAGCACAACACGTCTTCTCCACCTCTGAGTACCTCTGTTCCCCATCTGTGAACTTCTTGCTCAGATAATATATGGAACGCTCTCTTCTCTCGTCATCTTTCTGCCCCAGCACACATCCCATGGATTCAGGGAGTATAGTGAGGTATAAGAATAAAGGCTTTCCTTGTTTCGGGACTATCAAGACCGGAGGTTTTGTAAGATAGTCTTTGATTGTTTCGAATGCCTCTTCGCATTCGTCGTCCCATTCTATTGTGGTGTTCTTCTTCAACAGACGGAATAATGGCCGGCATTTATCGGTGAGCTGTGAGATAAAACGAGCTATGTAATTTAATCTTCCCAGTAAGCTTCTTACTTCTTTAACGGAGCGTGGGGAAGGTAATTCTAATATGGACTTTACCTTGTCAGGGTCGATTTTAATGCCTTCCTGGCTTATGACAAACCCTAACAATTTCTCCGTTGCGACCCCGAAAGTATATTTTTCTGGGTTTAACTTAAGCTGGAACTTTCTCAATCGTTTGAACAATTTCCTCAGGATACCTATATGGCTTTCTCCTTCTTTGGATTTGGCTATCATGTCGTCGACATATACTTCAACCTCTCGATGCATCATATCGTGAAGTATAGCGACCATGGCTCTCTGATACGTTGCCCCGGCGTTTTTCAAACCGAAGGGCATGACTTTGTAACAGAAAGTCCCCCATGTTGTGATGAAGGTCGTTTTGGTTTTATCTTCCTCAGCCATTTTTATTTGATTATATCCTGAGAAACCGTCCATGAATGAGAAGAGATGGTTTCCCACAGTATTGTCTACTAGAACATCAATGTGAGGTAGGGGGAAGTTATCCTTTGGCGTGGCTTGGTTTAAGTCCCGAAAGTCTACGCATACGCGTACTTTTCCATTCTTTTTCATGACAGGGACTACATTTGCTACCCACACTGGGTAGTCGGATACTTCAATGAACCCTACTTCTAGCAGTTTCTTGACTTCTTCTTTGATTTTCAGTAATATGTCAGGCCTAAATCTTCTCAGTTTTTGCTTTTTAGGTTTGACATCTTCCTTTGTGGGAAGCCTGTGAACTACTATTGACTGGTCTAGCCCTGGCATGTCACCATATGACCAGGCAAACACATCTGCATATTCCGTTAATAGCTCGGTTATCTCACATTTTTGCTCGGCACTCAAACTGGTCCCGATTTTGAGGTTCTTAGGGTTTTCCATGCTTCCTAGATTTACTATCTCCATAAGCTCGTCGATCGAGATTTCGCCTTGTTCATGTTTTAGCCAATTTTCTTGTATTATTTCGTGGTCTAAAATATCGCCTTCAACAACTGACCCAGTAGCGTTGGAAACGATATCAGCGTTTTTATTTTCTACCTGCGCGAAATATCCCTGATGTTCGATGGTAGGAGATCTGAGTAAAATGAAAGAATATATAAGAAGAAGAAAAAAAACAAACTGTAATTGAACTTGATAAAGAGTCTCAATAAAATTTGTTTAATAATCTTTCTCTACTCTTGAGCTAACCTAGCGCTACTGATAGGATAACAAAACCAATTGTTGAGAGCCGGATGTTGGTTAGACGTGCGGGGAGTTGATTTCCCCTTGTTGTCATCCTCTTCATTTATCCGAAGCTCTTGAATGACGTTTGCCTTTCGAAAAGATTGTTGGAGAGGTGGGATGTACATCTGGGTGTCGATCAGCTTCCCCTTCATTTTGCCTTTGACACCTTTTATTTGCGCTTCTTCTGCGGCCGTAGGAATGTACCCTAGTCCAAATGTCCCATGCTGCCCCTCTTTAAACTGATGGCCCTCCATGTTCACTTCATTGATCATGTTTATAGTCTTCTCTTCTTCCTTTGCCGGGTTGTCCTCCTTCTCAAACTCCGGTCCCCATCCGCTAGGTGGCCCTTGCTCAGTCGGGGTATAAGAATAATTCACTAAGTACTAAAATCTCCCGTGTGATTCCCCCAAAGGGCCGACCGTTGGGTCTTCGGCTAACCATCTTCTCTTAATGTGTGCTTTTGGAGTTTCTTCTGGAGCTTGGTGGGATTGCTTCTTCTGTTGCTCAGTTGGATTCTTTTTAGGGGCTTCTTTGGGAGCCGACTCCTCTGATGTGATCATATTAATGGCGGGCCTGTGATTGGGTAGGGGGTTGGTGTTGACATTGGGTGCTGGCTTGTTCACGAAATCCAATTGTATGATTCCTGCATCAATTAAATCTTGGATTTTGTGTCGGAGCCTCCAGCACCTATCTGTGGAATGCCCCTCCTGACCCATGTGGTAGTCACACTTAAGATTTGAGTCAAAGTTCTTGGGCTTGTACCGGTCGTTGGGGATCTTGAAACTAATCAAGTTGTCTGCCCTCAACCGAGCAAAGACTTGACTGAGTGGGATGGGGATTGGAGTGAACTGCCTTGGGACCTTGACAGCCTGAGTTTGACCCGTCGTGGTTTGCTGGACTGAGGTACTCGTGGTCTGAAATGTAACACGAGTCCCGACCTTTTCTGCTTTACCGGAGTGGACCGTGCTAACAGTAGACTCTTTAGCTCTGTTTCCTCCCACAGGCCTTTGTGTTGGTGTGACCCTAGGAGGCTCCATTGTTTAGAGACTACCGGTGGTGATGGCGTTCTCAATCCTACAGCCCGCGGCCACCAACTCTGCAAAACTGGAGGAGGTTTGGCCTACTAGATGTGAAAAGTAGGTCTTGTCCAGGGTATTGACAAATATGGATGTCAATTCCTTCTCTGACATCGGGGTTGCTACCCTAGCGGCTTGAGCTCTCCAACGCTGAGCATATTCTTTAAACGACTCAGCATGTCTCTTCCGGAGACTTCCCAAGTCGATTACAGATGGGGCGACTTCAATATTGAACTTATATTAGTCATAAAACGCCCGGGCTAGCTTCTCCCAAGTGTTGACAATGTTGAAGTCCAGGTGGGCATACCAAACCAGTGCAGGGCCTGTGAGGCTATCTTGGAATGTCTGAAGCATGAGCTGGTCGTATTGAGCATACTTGCTCATTTTCCGAGCATATAGCCTGGTATGCATTTTGGGGAAGCCGATCCCATCATACTTTTCGAACTCTGGGGTCTTGAACTTCTCGGGGTATGCCTCTTCTCTATATGCTGGCAGGTTGGTGATTCCGGCCTGTTCAAAACCGTCAGGGCCCTCAATGGTTCTCATCTTGTCATGGAGCTGCTGGAAGAGTCGTTTCTCCATCTCCTTCTGCCTCTCTTCCATCTCCTTTTTCAGGTCATCAGAGGTCGGCCCCTGGTTGACCTTTAGCTCATATTCAAAGGTCGGGTTAAGGTGGGAATTGATCTCTTCATATTCCGAAGGCTGTCCCTCCACTGCTTTCCCCTTTCTGGCCCCTGAATACTATTCCTGGGTTGGCTGAGTGTTGTGCAGGAGGCCGATGCTTTCAGTTAAGAGGTGAACCTGGGCAGCCAGTTGTTGGACTATTTGTTCTAAGGACATGATCCTAGAGTCCGAGCCAGCTTCAGCATTGGTGTTGTTGCGGTTGTCACTGCTGTTGGCCATTTTTGTTTTTGAGCGCGTGAGAACTGGGCTTCGAGGAGGGTTCGATTGTCTGGAAGCTATTTTGATACTTGGATTCGCATTTTGCTTTTTAGTGTAATGAATGCAAGAATGATATGCATGTGTCACGCGGATGCTAAAAGGGTTGACAACTGAATGACAATGTAATATTGAAAATTTACTTTTATTAATATTGAGAATTCTGGAGTTTAAAATGAAATATTACAAATAAAGATCTACTTCCTAGTTCTTTTAGTCTTTTGTTGTGGAGGCTCAGATTTCCCACTGATGACGGCTTCCAATTCCTTGACTTTGGCCTGGCATTTCTCCAATTGTGCTTCTAGGGCCTTGTTCCTTTGATCGGATTCTTTGAAACATCCCTTCCAGATGTCTTTCTTTTGATCCACAGCTTCAAAGTACACCTCCATTCGAGCCCTGACTTGTTCCAGGTATACTTCTATCTCTGGATTGATCTTGTCTAGTCTTGGTTGGGTGGCGTCTGGAACCCGATACGCTCTTTCCCCTATCTGGTATAGCTGGTGGATTACAAATTCTCTGGTGGCTCGGTGCTTTCCCACTTCGCCATCTAATTCCCCGAGGTCCACATTCGGGCTTTCAATTCTGGCTTCCCAAAGTGCTTTGACCTCTACCAGCTTCACAAACTTCTCAGCTACTAATAGGTTCGGATCTTGATAATCAAAGGTAACTGCTTGTACCGAGGGCCGATAAACGATATCTTGAATAGTGCCGAACTGGCGGACCACTAAGTTTGGGTGATATCCGATACATCCGCTGATTCCGATTAAAGGCACTGCTTGGAAGTTTCTGCAGGTCAAGATGATTTTGTTATAGCAACTCCACCTGGCTGTCCATAAAATATCTTCGGCACCGAAGCTCCTAAGCAGCTCTACCCAACTGTGGCTGGTAAGGTCGTCGGGTAGCTTTACCTTTTCTACACATGAATCCACCAGATCCACCTGTTGGGCTAGGGTTTTCCTGACCATGTTCAACCCAAAACACTTGAGGTGGCTCACAAACCATATTAGCAAAAGGTTGAGGCTGGAGCGAAGGATCCCATGGCTTTTTTTCTTGAGGAAGTTTAAATTCCGGATCTGTTCAGCTAGTAGAGCCGGGATGTAGGATCTTCCCTCCAGGAATTGGGTCACCAGCTCAGCAACCCTGTAGTGAATATAGAAGGTCCCGGTGGGGAACAGTATGGTGGCGAAGGCTGTCAAGATAAAAGCGTTCACCCTTCTCTGTCTGTAAGTCTTGGGGTCCCCACTCAGGACGTCCTTTCTATCCCCATTGTCCTCTCAGGCGATGAACCATGCTTCTAAATCATCCATCCGTATGCAATATCCATTACAGTCTGTCGGGGCTTTGTTGACTGCTGTCTTACGGATGCCTAATAATCTACTGAAGGTACCGGTTGGCCCGGCCTCTAGGTCTGGAATGTAGATCTGATCGGTTAGTGCTAGAGCCTGTAGCAACTGGGTGTACTCCTCCAAGGTAGGGGTGATCTCCTGCGGCCCGATAAAGAAAGCAGCGGGCTCGATTTTCCATAATTGGAGCATAGCCCAGACTAAAGGCAAATTCACCTCTATCTTTGTCAGTGAGAGTATGGGGCCGATCTTTTGCTGGATAAAGGCCTGCTCCTCTGAGTTATACAAAGTAAACCAGTGGCCTAATACCAACTTTGGGTCCAAGGGTTTGTACACCCGAATTTCCTTGCGGAGGAGGCGGTCGACTGCACTGCTAGCCATCTATTACAATAAGAAATAGCCTAGTTACAAACAAAACTACGAAAACATTACAGGGAAATGGTCCTGAACTCCAAGGACAAAATAACAAACCATTACATCGCCATTCAATTGTCAACCCCTTATGATGTTATGTATGCAAGTAGGTTGGTTCTAATTGGTTCCCGAGCTCTATGGCCTCCCGCATTCTCGAAGAAATGGATCTCAGGCCATATCGAAGCATAGGGTGGGGTAGCCTAATCGGTCCCGAATGGTGAATCAACTCACTTCGCCCGAAACCTACACAATGGCTCCCCGTCTTAGGTTTCTAGGACGGTCCGGGTTCGACCGCATCTACTCACACAAACATATGTATGCATGCAAACCCCCACAGTAAAGAAAATTCAAAATCTAACTAATCCCTGAAAAGTTAGTAACAGAGTAATAATTGAAACACATTTCTTAAAGAGAACAATTCGAAGAGATTTAGGTGGCTAGCCTACTGACATGCTTCCCCAGTGGAGTCGCCATCCTGTCGAGTATAATTTTTGAATTCCCATTCCTAATCCGATCTAGACTAGACCCTATGCTCATCTAATGTAGATCCTCGACTTGAGTTAGGAATTTCGTTTGATTTTTGGAGTCGCCACCCAACTGTTGTTGGGAAAATTGAATTAAGACTAAAGGAGCGGATTAGTCTTAATTTAGACCACTAGTGATCGTGATTTCCTCTTTTCGTTTTTGTGAAAAGAGGAAAAGGGAAAACCAGAGTTTCTAAGTCCGGAGGCTAACCTATTAAAACCTTTACGGTTACCACCTAATCTCCTAAAATTGTTCATCTTTAGAAATGTGTTTTTATTGTGTTTCTGTTACTTTTTATTATGTTTTTGAATTATTTTAAAAAAATGATTTTTTTATTTATTTTTACGGGTTGACCCGAATGGGTGCCTACATACCTGCTACTCAGGATCAAACAAGTCGTAGTTCGCTTTTCTGAAAACTTTAAGTTGGTTTGTGAATTTTAATTTATGAAACCTCTTTTAGTTTTATGTTTTTATCATTTTTGGGATTTTTTTTTTCTAAAAAAAACTTCTAAGCCTAAGCTTTGATTTTATTTTGAAAATGATTTTAGGGAAAAACATCAATTTTGGATTTATTTGAAGAAAAATGATTTTTCTAAGTGTTAAAACTCATTTTTTATGATTCTTTTATAATTTTTGAATTTTTTTTTATGATTTTTATGATTTTTTTTGTTATTTTTGTGATTTTTGAGAATTTTGTGGATTTTTGTGATTTTTGGGAATTTTTGTTGATTTTCGTGATTTTTGGGAATTTTTGTGATTTTTGGGAATTTTTTATCCTATTTTGACATCTAAAATTTTATTATTATTTTCCTAATATTTTTTATTATTTTTCTATATTTTTTTATTTTTTATTTATCTATTTATTATTTTTTTATTATTATTTTTCTACATTATTAAATTCTAGAAAAATCTAATTTCTACATTTTCCTATTTATTAAAAATAAAACATAAACAAATAAATAAATAATAAATAACTACATAAAAAATAATAAATTAATTAATTAATTCAGAATAAATAAATAAACAAAATTAATTAAAAAAATCCGGAAAATCCGACTTACCTGGATCCGGGTCGGTGCGCGGGTCGGGTCGAATAGGGTCGGGTAGGATCGATCGGACACGGCGGCGGGGAAGGCTCGTTCACGGTGTTCCGGTGGCCTTTTGCAGCGGGTGAGGTGTCGAATCCTAGCTTCTCGAGGTTGCTGAATCCAATGGTGGCGGTGGTTTGCTCCCAGAACGTCTCCTTGCGATGACTATAGCTCTAGTCGGTGGTTTCGGCTTCAAGCTTCTCCGGCGTACTCCGATTCGCTCCTTTCTCTCTCTTTCTCTCACTTTTTCTTCGTCTTTTGGCTTCCTCACCTCCTCCTCTATTTATAGGCGTCCGGAAACCCTCTTGGATAAGCTTGAATCGGCCGATTTG
This sequence comes from Laguncularia racemosa, assembly GCA_037954665.1. Taxonomy (NCBI): domain Eukaryota; kingdom Viridiplantae; phylum Streptophyta; class Magnoliopsida; order Myrtales; family Combretaceae; genus Laguncularia; species Laguncularia racemosa. The sequence continues at coordinate 154,836 of JBBMOL010000521.1, read as the reverse complement.
GATAAACCCATATTTTTCCGTTTTTTAGATTTGATTCTATCCAACCTATTTGATGCCGATTTGTTGTAATCTTGTGATTTATCTGGATAATTCGGTTTTAGATTTATTGAAATCCAAAAAGATTCGAAGAAATCCAGCAATTTCAACCTTATCGGACTTCTGCCGGATTTTTTCTCCGGCTGGGCTCGAGGAAGAAGACGACCACGTGCGAGGCACGTGTTTCCTCTCGGCCAATCACATGCTGCCACGTGGCAGCTCCAGGAAAAAGAAGGAAAAATTTTTGCCGAGCGCATGCGGGGGGATTCGAACTTGCGACCTTCAGCCTTCACACGGTCCCAACATGCACGCACGAGCCAGTTGAGCTGGCCCAATTTCCCGATTTTCTTTGTATCACAAATTGTATATATGCAATGCGATTTTTTTATTTTTTTGTATTTTTTGAAATTTCAAAAAATTGTAAAAATTGTTTATTATTTATTATTGCTATTTCTGAAATCATTTTTCAAAATTGATGTGTTTTTCTATTTATTTTTATTTTTTGAATATTTTTACTATTTATGCTAAATTAGAGGAAAATTGGGAAAAATTAAAAATTGATTATTTTTTTAGTATTATTGACTCTTAGAGCAAAAATGGAGTGTTTACAACACTAAACAATGAAAAGAGGAAGAAAGAAGAAAAAATAAAATAAAAAGGTGAAAACAACGAACTCACCTGGGAGTTGTGAATGACTTCTGGATGCCGATCGGATTCCGGTTTGTTGTCGGCAAACGGAGCAAACGAGTTCTTGGATGGCGTGCAAGTGTTTCTAGTGATGAAGAGGGTATTGTAATGTCGGCTAGGGGGTTTTAGAGGGGGACGATTTCGATGAGAACAGTGGCACGTCAGCGACTTCACAGCGAGTAACGATGGCTGGAGGTGATGGCGTGAAGGACCCGCGAAGGAGTTCAGATAGGAATTGACTAATGTGGTTTCACATGATTTCCAAGTGATTGGATGGTGTGGCTTGAGATAATCGTGGTGGTAGCTTCCTCCGAATATACCTGGAAAAAGAGATTTCTCGAGAAAGTATAAAAATGGGTGGAGTGGAGATTTTTTACTTTTTATTTTTATTTTTACTTTTAGAAAGAGAAAGTATTGAAAGCAACTCATATGAATGGAATTGTCAAGAAAACGATGATAAAATGAAGAATAGCCAGCCCCATATATACTTGATGAGCTCGCATTGTGCTTGGCAAGCTCATCAAGGCATGAATTTGATGGTATGATATGGTTAGGAGATGCTTCAAAATATTCTTTCAACTGGAGGAAAATAACAAGATTCTAGTGATTTTGCGATTTACAAAGTGTAAAGGTCAAGTGCATTCATTTAAAGTGTGCTTCACAAAAAGGAAAATACAATATAGGAGGAAAATTCGATGTAGAAGATGATGACATGGTGTCATGTAGCACCACATCATCACACATGGCATTAAATGTTTGCCATGTCAAGGCATGAAGCCTTGTAAGGGACACAGACTGGTAAGCTCAAATTTAATCGATTGGTTTAAGTTTTAAATTTATAACCAATAAAATCTATGATCGAGCTAAGCAATATATTTATCGACTATAGATTTAATAAGTATCGTCCTTTGGAATATAAAAAACAAATACTGGTATTACTTTTCTTTACTATTTAGCCTAATTCATGATGTCGAAATTATGAATTAAATTAACAATTAACAAATCTTAACAACCCTTGAATTAAATGATATTGTCTTAAAAATGTATTCAATTACAAAACATATTATTCATCTTGTTTCACCCTAACCCTTAAATTCTTAGAATAAGATTTCAACTAATGAATTGATTTATACTTTGTACTATAGGAATTCTTAAGTAAAATCAATTACTTCCTTGAGTTAATTAATTCTTAATCATGCACAAGATAATAGAGACCTCTCCCTCACAACCGTCATACAAGATCTTATTAAGTTTACAATTTCCAATTAAAATTTTAATCTTTATTGCAAAAAATCAATATTTTCCTACCTCTAGGAAAAACATGCAATCTCTCCATTTATAAAGATCTAATTTACTAGATGAAACCTCTTTCAATCTAATAAAAATCAGACATACAATCAATTAGTGCGCATAAATCAATCACAAGAACAATGGAAACACATGAATAAATGCAAAGATATAAACAATTCATTAATCAATCAATGTTTCAGCACATAAGTTAAGGTTTCACAAGATGATAGATATAAAGAATTACTCTTCTATGGAGTTTTCAATAAAAACAGAGAATCTAGAGAAGTAAAAATAATTCATGATAGAATGAGTAATCCTTTGTGTTGTTGCGTGATCTTTAATGATGTTCGGACAATTCTTCTCTTGAAGCTTGTAATAACACTCCCCTAGGTTTTCAGAACAGAGCCAAATATATATATATATATTTTAAAATAAAACAAGGTGTCTATTTATGGTTCTGCGAAAATAGGGTTCAGCATGGTCATGCTCGAGGTCGTGCTGACTTTGAAACACATGATTTTCACTATCCAATTTAGCACAGCCTCCAGCATAGCCGTGCTTAGGGTAGGGCTAAAAAAAAACAAACTTGTATTCTTGTTACTAGCATCAGCATAGGTTGTGCTAAACTTAGGGTACACCTTGATATAGCTACTGATCATGTTTTTGCATCTAGCACTAGTGTCTGCATGGGTTGTGCTGAGCTAAAAATGATTTTTCTTCATTTTTTGCCAAATTTCACATCGCCTTTGCTCATATCATCCTTAAACCTTTCTTTTGTTTCCATTGAAGCCTGGAATGAAATTTTAATTATATAAGTACCCTTTTCTTCAACAAATCACATGAAATCCATATAAAATCATAACTAATAAATATTAGAATTAAGGGTCTTCCGACACTTATCAAATTTCCCCAAACTTAACCATTTGCTTGTCATCAAGCAAACAAAATAAGGAAAAAATAGATCTCCTCTCATCAATTGTACTCATTGTTGAACTTTAAATCACAAATAGCATCTTCTATTTAATTCAATCTTAGTGATTCATTAGTGCCTACTGCTCAAACCTACCATGATTGTACGTATACTAAGCATACAAAAATTAGAGTTTACAGATTAATCCACTCTCACCATTTAAGAAATGCTTTCCAAGTTACAAAGAAAGTCAAACAAAGCAAAAGTGGCTTGGTCACATCTCACCACTTACTAGAGAATATATAAACCATTCAACTACCTCTTCTAAGCATAGCAACCTCAAGTGAAAGTATATGGTAGGCTCGTGACCCAAGTTAATAGACATTATCCCCTCAATTGAAGGCGTCCCTATGAACTTAATTATTTGAGTTACAAAACCTACTGAACTTTGCCCTTTTTATATCCCATTTTGTTATTATAATATCATCAATCGGCCAATCCCAAGCCAGGCAACCTTAGGTGACCAGGTTTTAAAGAGACTCCATCAAACCTTCATTATCCTAACTTTATGGATTCATAAAGATACTCTCAACTTGGAGAACCCGAGTCATTAGAGTAGTGGCTTATTATTTCTTTAATTGACTGACTAGTCAGCAGCGGAGTCAGACTTTGCTCTTTTGAGAGACCAAAGCCCACCCATACTAACTAAGCTTTTTACATTATTTCTCAATTAACATATTAATTAATTAATTTCCAAAGGGATTACTTAAGAGGAATCACCAAGTGATAGACTTTATGCACCTTTCACGAAAAGTTAAAAGAACTCTTAAAGTTTTTTAAAGGTAAATATATTAACCAATAAGCTTAAAAATACAACCATTTAACTTTAAACTAAGGACTTCAATCTATTTCACAACTCCAGAATCAATAATTAAATAGCAAATAAGATTACCTCACTTAGATTTCATTCTAAAATTCCAACTAAGTATACCAAGTTCAACAATAGGCGAGTAAAGAACACAAAACCACTAACTTTTCTTCTTCTCTTAAAAAATGTTAAATTTTATTTTATTTTTATAAGCACAATTTCAAGGATTTCACCTTTTAATGATTCAAGATCAGCATTCAAACTCAATTGTGAACTTGTAAATGGAGAAAATTTAATAAGATAGTGCATAGATAACACAAGTAAAGCAAGACCCAAATTTCTCAATTTTCTTCATTCCATATATCCCTTCCCCACACTTATTTAAGACATTGTCCCCAATGTCTTCCTAAATCAAGCATACAAAAGGAAAAAGGAAAAACAAAATGAAAAATAACATAAAGAAAAGGACACTAAGAACTTTTCTGGTTTTCATATGTAGACAGTTGCATATAGAGTCTAAGACCGGGTATAAGAGCAAAATAGTAATGGCGTGTCATCATTGGAGCTATGAACCCAAAGTTTATGCTGCATTATCCTAAAAAAAAAAAGAAATTAAAGGTAAAAAAAGAAGTTAGACTAGGTCTAGATAAACGAGGAAATCACCCAGCAGATCTAGAGTCTTCCTTGAAAAGGGATCTCAACAACAAATACAGATTATAGTAAAAGAAAATGTCAGCAAAAGTCTCATGTAAACAAAGTACACAAACAGAAAAATCAATAAATCAAGTCATAAAATCAATCCTCCTCCTCGCTGTTGTCTTCATCATCCTCTCCTTCTTCATCGCTTTCTTCCTCATCTTCCTTAACCTTATCAGTTTCCTCTTCACTATTTTCCTCTTTTGTCTCTTCTTCAACACTTTCCTCTTCCTCTAAACTAGAGGACTCAACAGCCATGGGAGCCTCCTCACATCTCCTTAATGGCTCAAGAGCATTGTTTCCAGATGAAGTTGTTTTTAGAGAAGACTCATATGTAAGTAGATTAGCTAGTGGAGAAGAGAAACAGCTAGCAAACTTCTCTAAGAAGCACCAAACAACCGCTCGAAAGTGCTTATTCTTCTTTCTTTCTCGCTGGTTCAACTTCCTTTCTTCTTGAAATTCCCACCTCAATTGCTGGATTTCACTTTTATGAGTGGGAGGTCGGGAAGTGGATGCAGTGTATGGAGAAGAAACTCCTTTGGGCAGAGTGGAATATCTAGCTAAAGAAAGCTGGTCAATCAGCTTTACCAACCCCCACAACCAGAATGGTCCATCGATAATTGTGGTGGAGGAGATTCCTGGATCAGCTGAACCAAGATCCTGAAAAATGTGATAGCCCTTCAAAAATTTGGTGATGTATCCTCCATTGTAAATTCCCTTCGCCTTATGATCTGTAGCTTGCCATTATTGGCCATGCTATACATCTAAAAGATTTCAAAAGTATTAATGACTCCATGGCTGCTTTTTCTAGAACCGATAGTGTGAGCTAAAATGTGGTGAAGTACTTGCATATCTACATTGATCATGCAGGAGGCCTTCCATTTGGAAGGATGATAGCGAAGGGGAGGGTCATCGCACTCCACATAACCACACAGCTATGCCCAATAAGATTGAGCTATCACCCCCTCAGGCCATTTATTCTTCAATTGTTGGAAATCCCAAGTATTACTCTCAGCCAACGAATATAACCCCAAATAAAAACCAACCTTGGAAGGATGAAGAGTGTGCTCTTTACCATATGCCCGAAACCTCATTGTTTGATTTGTGAGCTTTAAAGTAGTGAGAAATTCTAAAGTGATTTCTCTATAGGCTGGTTCATTACACTCAACCAAGGTGATTTAAAGACCCAAATTTAATAAGGGGCAAATTTTGTCTTCAATTTTGTATTCCCTAAGCAATTTCCAATCTAAATATTCATTGTTCCCAAAGGTGAGGTCCTCAAGCCTTTTCCTTCTCTCCTTGCTCCAAGCTTCATCGGAGAGTTTCAATCGAATATAGACGGGTTCTAGTGGGGGCTATTGAACCTAGGGCCTCTTTTTAGATTTTGAGGCTTGTGAAGTAAAAGCATGTTAGGTGGCGTTCTTCATGCAAGCTCTCTTATAACTCATCTTTGGATGCTTTAGTATGTAGGAATTGATGTAAAATAACAAAAGCATCAAAATAGGAAAATATATTGAACAAGAGAGTCATGTAGTTCAGCACGGCCTTCAGCATGGCTGTGCTGGAGGTGTGGCAGAAATATGAACAGTAGAAATTTAAATTAGCACGGGCGTGGGAAATTGGTCATGCATAAGGCCATGCTGAAATCGAAAACAAAAATTTCACACAAAAATCACTTAGAAATGCTAAAATTTCCTTCCTTATCCAATGATTTTTTCAAAAACCCCAATTTGTGGACATTTAAGAACCTTAGACATGGCAATGTGGCATCATTAGCAATAGAAATTCAGATCATTCATATCCCATGACTTTAACAACCCTTAATTGCATAAAGATCACAAAAGCCCCAAAAATTTCAACAAGCATCGATCAAGAACCCTAGCAATGTGAAGAGAAATTCGGCATAATCTCGCACCATCACACACAAAGCAGTTACAAGAATATACTCACGCACAAAGGAAGAGGAATATGACATATAAAAACAATTGCATCCACAATCATCATATAAAGTCGGATATGTAAGATGAATCATGAAAAATTAGTTGAGTGTGTGAGCCCACAAAAAAAAAATTAAGAGAAAGAAGAAGAAAAGGGAAGAAAAACTTACTTAAATGTGGCCGTGAAACAAATGGAATGAAAGAATTATATATTGTGTGAATGTAAAGTGTTAGAAGAAGAAGAAAGTCGAGAAGTAAGGGAAGGTTGTTGTGACGATTTAGAGAGTGAGGGGGGAGAGAGAGAAATTGTATCTATATGTGGGTTTTCAACACGGGTTGTTGTACCGCCATGCTCGGGGCCATGCAGACCCTTAAAAGGAGTATAGAAAGCGGTCTTTTACAGGGCAAGTCTACCTGGCTTTAGCACAGCCATGCTTGTGGCCATGCTCACTTTAAAAAAGAAATCTACAGAATAGTTAATAGATGCAGCATGGGCTTTAGCATGGCCATGCTCATGGTCGCGCTGACTTAAAAAAATCCACAGAACCTCTTTAGGTTGTGCATAGTCTTGAGCATTGATTATGCTCAAGGTAATACAGACTTTGAAAAACACAGAGGGAAAATAAGACTTGCCCATGCCAATAGACAACAACTATGATCATCATACACCTCTAAAAGTGTAAATGAACGTGGAGAAAGGCTTGGTAGGTGCACTTAGTGATTAGAATTCAAACTTCCTTACTTGTCATTAGCACTTCCCTACACTTAGAAATTACTCTCGCTCTCTTCAAATAAGCTCAGAAACTCTCCTTAAGATCTACAAATTTCTAAGAATAATAGACTTAGGATAGTGACAACAAGAAGAAAATAAAAGGGACGCTACGTACCTAAGTTAGACATGGGTTGCCTCCCAAGAAGTGCACTTATTTAACGTCGTTAGCTTAACGCTCTTCATGTTCTTCAACTAAGTCTCTGGTAGTTGGAGATCCAATTCCTCCCTATCTTCAAATGCTGCTTCATCTCCAAGATATAGCTTCAATCTGTGACCGTTAACCTTGAAATCATCATGATCTGGGTGTTCAAGTTCTACTACACCATGAGGAAAAACATTCTTGACTACAAATGGACCGAACCATCTGGATTTCTGTTTCCCTGGAAAAAGTCTTAACCGGGAATTAAACAACAGCACTCGATCCCCTTTCTTAAACTCCCTTAGATAGAGGATATGCTCGTCATGGTATTTCTTGGTTCACTTCTTGTAGATCCTCGTATTCTCATACACTTGTCTTCTCCACTCATCCAACTCATTTAATTGAAATCTCCTTTTCAAACCAGCAGCACCAAGGTCAAAATTGACCAATCCGATTGCCTAGTGTGCCTTGTGCTTGATTTCCATCGAAAGGTGGCATGATTTCCCATACACTAATCTATAGAGAGTGTTCCTTAAAAGTGTTTTATAAGCAGTTCGATGTGCCCACAAGGCATCATCAAGCTTTTTCACCTAATCTCTTCTGTGATGTTGCACTATCTTTTCTAGGGTCCATTTTAGCTCATGATTGGAGACTTCCACCTGACCTCTAGTCTAAAGATGATAGGGTATAGCTAAACGGTGAGTAACTCCATATATCCTCAAAACCTTCTCTATCTGGGTATTACAAAAGTAGGTTCCCCTATCACTTACGATTGCTTTTGGGGCTCCAAATCATGCAAACAGCCTCTTAAGGAACTTTACAACAACTTTAGCGTCATTAGTAGGTAGAGCTTGTGCCTCAACCCACTTGGACACGTAATCTATCACCACTAAATGTACTTGTTCCCATAAGAAGTAGGGAATGGGCCGACGAAATCAATACCCCATAAATCGAAAAATTTCGCAAGCAAAAATGAAGTTTTAGGGCATCTCATCTCTCTTGGACATGTTCTTTATTTGCTGACTTCGATTGCATGTGGTAAAAAGACGATGAGCTTCCTTAAAAATGGTAGGCCAATAGAAACTGGCTTCAAAAACCTTATGCGCTATCCAATTAGCTGAGTAATGACCACCAGTGGGATCGGAATGACAGTCATTGAAGAATTTTCCATCCTTCCTCATGTGAAACACATCGTCTTATGACTTGATCCCCACAAATCTTAAAAAGGAAGGGATCTTCGCAATAATAATGTTTAAGCTTTGAAAAGAACTTCCTTCTCGCATTATGATCAAGGCCTTCAGGGAGAACTTTTCCCACCAAATAATTGGCAAGATCTGCAAACCACGGAGTCTCGAGAGTCATGAGTTGGAAAATTGCATATAATTTCTCTTTAGGGAAGGAATCATCGATGTCCTCCTCCCTGAGTTCATCTAAACCTGAGTTCTCAAGTCTTAAGAGATGGTCAACCACCAGATTCTCTACCCCCCTTTTGTTACAAATCTCCATATCAAACTCTTATAAGAGCAAAATCCACTGAATGAGCCTGGGTTTTGCATTTGCCTTATTCGACAAAAATCTAAGGGCAAAATGATCAGTGTAGACAACAACTTTGGATAGGATTAAGTAAGGACGAAAATTATCGAATGCAAATACCACAACCAACATCTCCTTCTCTATAGTAGTATAATTTGCTTGAGCGTTGTTGAGTGTCTTGCTGGAGTAGTAAATAGGTTGCAAATGCTTGTCTCGCCTTTGTCTAAGTTCCACCCCAACCGCATAGTCACTGGCATCACACATAAGTTCAAAGGGCAGGATCCAATATGAAGTTATCATAATTAGGGCATTCATCAACCTCTCCTTGTGTACATCAAATGCATGCTAGCATTCAAAAGTGAAATTAAATGGGACATCTTTTTTTTTTATAGCCTAGTTAAAGGATGGACTACCTTAGAGAAGTCCTTTATGAAACGCCTATAGAAACTAACATGACTTAGAAAACTTCTTATGCCTTTAACAGAGTTTGGTGGAGGGAGTTTTTTATCACATCGATTTTAGCTCAATTGACTTCAATCCTTTGATGAGACACTTTATGACCAAGTACTATGCCCTCTTTACACATGAAGTGGCACTTCTCCCAGTGAAGCACAAGGTTTGTCTCCTCACACCGAATGAGCACCTTCTCAAGATTCTCTAGGCAATCTGTAAAAGAGTCTCCAAAAACGGAGAAATCATTCGTCAAGAATTCCATGCTTTTCTCCACTAGATCTTCAAATATGGCTAATATACACCGTTAAAACATAGCTGATACATTGCATAACCCGAACGGCATCCTCCTGTAGGCATATATGCCATAAGGGCATGTGAAAGTGGTTTTCTCCTAGTCCTCAAGAGTAATAGGTATTTGAAAGTAGCCAGACATCCCATCCAAGTAGCAATAATACATGTGTCCAGCTAACCTTTCCAACATTTGATTAACAAAAGGGAGGGGAAAGTGATCTTTTCGAGTGGCATCATTTAATTTTCGATAGTCGATGCACACCTACCACCTAGCGATGGTCCGTATGGGAATGAGCTCACTCTTTTCATTAAGGACAACAGTAATCCCTCCCTTCTTTGGCACCACTTGCGTTGGACTAACCCAGCGGCTATCAGATATGGGGTAAATAAGTCCAGCATCAAGAAGTTTGATCACCTCCTTCTTAACTACCTCCTTCATACTAAGATTTAGCCATCTCTATGGTTGCACTACAAGCTTGAATCCTTCTTCTAATAAAATTTTGTGAGTATAGAAAGAGGGGTTGATACCTTTTATATCAGATATTTTCCAAGCGATGGCCCGCTTGTGTACTCTCAGGTCCATGAGTAATTGGTCTTTCTACTCTTAAGATAAATCTGATGCTATAATAACTAGCAGGCTGAAGTCTTCCACAAACAAAGCATATTCCAGATACTTTGGTAATTGTTTCAATTCCAACATTAACGGCTCTTTTATAGAAGTTTTAAGTCTTACCTCATTTTTTGTTCTCAACTTTTCAAACCCATGTTGAGGTGTAACACCTGCTAAACCATCAAGCTGTTCAATGAATAGTGCAACCTCTAGGTTATCTGCATCCTTCTTCTCTCCTAATGTCAAGCTTAGCTCTAACTCATCTTTGCTCAGAACTTCCTTCATATGCTCATCTACTAAAAAATCAACAACATTAATAAAGTAACAAGAGTCATCAATGCACATAGTGTGTTTCATAGCAACAGCCATTTGGATTACCATCTCTTTATCACTAATTCTCAAAGTAAGCTTGCCTCCTCCCACATCAACCATTGCCCTTGTAGTGGCTAGAAATGGTCTCTTAAGTATCAAAGGGATATCCCCATCCTCATCCATTTCTAAAACTATAAAGTCAACAAGGTAGATAAAATTCCCTACCTTTACCAAGATATCCCCGATCTTTATAGAGCAGTCAGCAAGCTGTAGACTCATCCTAGTCGATGTTAGGTAAAAAAGTCCCAACTTCTTGAAAAAAGAATATGGCATTAAATTAATGCTGGCCCCAAGATCAGCTAGGGCCTTATCAACTGAAGTGTCACCCATGACACACGGAATTATGAAATTGCCTGGATCCCTTAGCTTTGGAGGAAGTTTATTCTGAATGATAAATGAGCAATTTGCATCAATTTCTATGGTAGACACATCCTCTAACTTCCGCTTGTTGGATAGAAGCTCCTTTAGGAACTTAGCATATTTTGGCATTTGCAAAAGTGCCTCTACAAATGGAATGTTAATGTGCAGCTATTTAAATAGATCAAGGAATTTACCAAACTGCTCCTTGTCTTTGCTTTGATTAAAGCGAGTTGGATAAGAGATTTTTGGCACATAACAGCCGATGGTGATCTCCTATCAGGATGTGTTTCCTTTGGTGTCATCTTCTCCTTTTCAATAGGTTGATTATCCTTTTGCTTCTTTTCATGCCACTGTTCAAGTGGTAACTCTTTCCCACTTCTCAATGTAATGGCTTTCGCTTGTTCCTTTAGATTGTTTTTCGTGTAGCTAGGAAGAGAGCCAGGTTATCTCTCAGACATCATCTTAGCCAGTTAGCCAATTTGCTTCTCAAGATTGTGAATCGAGGCCTCTTGATTACAATGTTTTGCATTAGAGCTCTAGATGAATTGACTCGGTATATCTTCCAAGTTACCCTTCTTTTCTTGTTGACGTGGTTGCGTTGAAGGAAGCGATAAAGGTTGATAGAGTGGTGGCTATTGCTTCAAATACCCTGGTGGTGGTAGATTAACTCTTTGATAGTCTTGGTTTCCATAAGACAAATTCGAATGCTTTCTTATCCTCGGATGGTAGGTGTTACTATACTGATTATACTGTTGTCTATTTAAATTCCCAAGATAATCTACCTGCTCATATTACAAAAAAAGATTCACACCCTCCTCAAGATCTCCCATCTAATGTTGTTGTTGTGGTCCTTTGGGATTCTTGAGAGTTGCAACTTGGTGGCTTAAAGCTTCCATTTTTGCTACCAAAGTAGTCATGACATCTACTTCATAAATTCTTGTCACTTTTAGCTTACTCTTGCTACGACCCCACTGGTAATTTTTTCTTGCCATATTAGCGAATGGCTTCCATGAGTCCTCCAAAGTCTTAGTATTTAATGTACCGTCAGCTACGACATCTACCAAGTGACGTGTAACCGAATTTAACCCATTCAAAAATGTCTAAACTTGCATCTATGTAGGTAATCGGTGATGTAGACACTTTCTCAACAACTCTGTCCATCTCTACCAAGCATCATATATCGTTTCATGATCTTGTTGAGTGAAAGTAGAGATGACATTCTGAAGCTTGGCGATCTTATATGGTGGAAAATAATTGTTTAGAAACTCCTTTACCATGTCATCCCATGTAGTCAAAGCCCTAGGACCCAATAATTGAAGCTAATTCTTAGCCTTCCCTCTTAATGAAAAAGGGGACAATCTTGCACACACTGCTTCAACCGTCATCCCATTGTTCTTGAAATTTTCACAAATCTCCAAGAATGTTTGAATGTGAGCATGGGGGTCTTCATTAGGTAATCCATCAAATTGATAGTATTGTTGTAGAAGTTGAATCACCACTCCCTTGATCTCGAAATTATTAGCCCTAATGGGAGGCTTAACAATGGTCGGACCTGTGTCGTCCAGTGTGGGCCTTGCATACTCAATGTTTGTCTTTAATAGATCCTCAGCCATTACTTCTTGTACCTTTACCTCACTCTTTGTAGATGACTCTGACTCAAAACTATCAAAAAGTTGCTCAATGAGCTCTTCTTCTTTAATCTCTGTTGCTACTGCTATATTACGTTCTCCCTCCTCATTGACTGACTGCTCAGAAGATTCGGCAACTATGTTCCTTCAAAGTCAGCAGAGTGATCTCTCAATCTCAGGATCTAGATCAAGAATGTTAGAGGGAAGATTTCTTGTCATACACTACAAAAGGTAACCAAGTGTGAATTAGAACTTTTCAAAAGATAGACAGAAGAGAAATAGATAAAAAAAATAAGAAGAGTGACTAAAGTAGTAGATACTACGGTTTTTCCTAATATTGCCTTGCTAAATCCCCGGCAATGGCGCCAAAAAACTTGGTGCTCTCGAATTTAATCGATTGGTTTAAATTTTAAATTTATAACCAATAAAATCTATGATCGAGCTAAGCAGTGTACCTATCGACTATAGTATAGATTTAACAGGTGTCATCCTCTAGGATTTAGAAAACAAGTACTAGTATTACCTTTCTCTACTATCTAGCCTAATTTATGATGTGGAAATTATGAATTAAATTAACAATTAACAAATCCTAAAAACCTTATAATTAAATGATATTAAAAATGTATTCAATCACAAAACATATCATTCATCTTGTTCCACCCTAACCCTTAAATTCTTAAAATAAGATATCGACTAATGAATCGATTTACACTTTGCATTATAGGAATTCTTAAGTAAAATCAATTACTCCCTCAAGTTAATCAATTCTTAATCATGTACAAGATAATGGTGACCTCTCCCTCATTACCGTCATGCAAGATCTCATTAAGTTCACAATTTTCAATCAAAGTTTTAATCTTTTTTGAAGAAAATCAATGTTTTCCTACCTTTAGGCAAAACATGTAATCTCTCTATTCATAAAGATCTAATTTACTAGATGAAACCTCTTTCAATCTAATAAAAATTAAACATGCAATCAATTAGCGCGCATAAATCAATCACAAAAACAATGGAAACAATGAATAGATGCAAAGATATAAACAATTCATTAATCAATCAATGTTTTAGCACATGAGTTAGGGTTTCATAAGATGAAAGATATAAAGAATTACTCTTCCATGGAATATTCAATAAAAATAGAGAATCTAGAGAAGTAAAAATAATTCATGATAGAAAGAATAATCCCTTGTGTTATTGCATGATCTCCAATAATGTTCGAACAATTCTTCTCTTGAAGCTTGTAATAACACTCCCCTAGGGTTTTCAAAATGGAGCCAGAAAAAAAACATATATCTTTTAAAATAAAATAAGGTGTCTGCTTTTAGTTATGCGAAAACAGGGTTCAGCACGAGTGTCAGCACAGCCATGCTTGAGGTCGTGCTGACTTCAAAACATGTCATTTTCATTGCCTAGTTCAGCACAGCCTCCAGCACGGACATGTTTAGGGCAGAGCTAAAAAAAAAAAAAACAAACTTGTATTCTAGTTACTATCATTAGCATGGGTTGTGTTAAACTTAGGGCACACCTTGATATAGCTACTGATCATGTTTTTTGCATCTAGCACTAGCATTTACATGGGTTATGCTAAACTAAAAATGAATTTTCTTCATTTTTCGCAAAATTTCACCTCGCCTTTGCTCATATTATCCTTAAACTTTTCTTTTGTCTCCATTGAAGCCTGAAATTAAAATTTAATCATATAAGTACCATTTTCTTCAACAAATCACATGAAATCCATATAAAATCATAACTAATAAGCACTAGAATTAAGGATCTTCCGACACTTAACATGGACTAATTATGATGTGACACGTGTCTATGGGTAAGGAAGAAAAAGAATACACAATCTATGCATAATGGGGATCAAGCTTTTCTCTTCAATGTGTTTGGTGCATGTTTTTACCACTAATGCACAAGTGACTCCATTGAGTTATGTGCAACAATGTTTATTTAACCCTTACTACTCTGCTAGGCCAAAAATTAAAAGTAAGTCCAAACTAAGCCTAGGAATTAATTTTACTAAACCCCCCCTAAATTGATATTGTTTATTATTTTATTTTTATATATATGCAAAATTTCAAACTAAAGAAAAGCAAAAATGAGGTATCTACAAATATTATATAAGAATATAAGTAATATAACATTATATCTTCAGTGATAGTGAATGTATATTTATCTGCTTAAGAGATGAGAGATGAAGTTAAAGCACTAGAGGAAGGCATTACTAAATTGAATTGCGATTGTGTATTTAGTCAAGAAGCTTACAGGACAAGTATAGGAGTCGTTGTGAGAAACTATAATGGAAATATAGAAGCGGCATTGTGCCTATGAATAATGTGGGTGATTCCGTCACTATAGAGATTGAAGTTATGAGAGAAGTAATGTTGTCGGGTAAAGAAGAGGGTTAGAACAAGATTAAGGTGGAGATAGTTTCTTCCTTGGTTCACAATTGGTTGACTGGAAATAGAAGTATATGGTTTGTTTCTAGCATTGTGGAGGATATTCGAGACTTAGATCTGATTTTGACTTTTGTGTTTTCTCACTGATTAATACAAAAGTAAATGCTTGAGTTAATTGGGTAATCAACCAAGGCAAAAAGTTGTACATGTGATTTTGGGATTTGAATCTCCAAATCCTTTAGTTGACCTTATTAACTCCGATCATGTATCTCAACCTCCAAATATAGTGTGTGATGTTTGATGGAAATATTGTATAACAATCTTTCTTTTTGAAAAAAAAAAAAAAAAAGAAAAGAACAAACATCACTTGATTAATGTTCCTTTTTCTATTTTTATTTAATAGTTCTTGTCTAATTCCTTGATAAACATAAAACTATGTACCCATAATATGTATGCTAAAATAATTAAATCCATCATTACGATTGAATTTAAGGAGTTAAATAACAATATAAATATATTTTACCAAGATTGATTGTCAAAAAAAAATGAAAATAAATAGGGAACATATTCTTAAATTAAGTTACAAAACACCAAAAATTTGCACTTGAAATGACATTTTGAAAAAGGAGTATTTTATTCTAATCAATTTCCAAGTATATTGCTCCATTATTTATTAGAAAGAGCTATGATGCATCAATTGGGAAAAAAAAACGAATAAACAAACTATACATACACAAAGTGCAAGGAAGAACTTTGACATTAAATTCTTTAACCTCCCAACCACTAGTTATTAATCATATATAACTCGATAAATAATGTTAGCAATTTCAATTTAGATATAAAACATTTTTTTCCTTTCATTTCGAATGAAAATAGTTGAATTTATACAATCGTACATATGACAGAGAGTCAACTAATGCGGTTAAGAAATTTAGCAATGCGGGAAGGGGATGGTGGGAGAAGAGGGAAAGAAGTAGAGGTAAAATTAGTTAGTTGGTGCTACCGCTCGATATATATGCTTTACCCAAATGATTGAGGGTTGAGTCAAAATTCCATTTAACATTTTTCTTTTTTCTAGTGATGAGTAGATTGTAAACAGAAAAAATAAAGGCGATTAATTATTTAAACTCTTATAAATATTGGGCAAATAGTCCTTGTCATCGTCCATTTGAATTGAATCACTATGTCATCATCCATGTTTTAGAAAGAGGGTCCTCTAGTAAGGTTAAAATTGTTCTCTCTGACGTTTTAAAATGTTAGCATTCCGTCTTTTTAGTTGCCAATAAGAAACCAAATCAGCATTCTAAACCATCCACTTACTACAGGTTAAAATTCAAAAAACATCTCCTCTCTCTCTCTCCCGTAGTGTGTAATATAATCTACTGCTATTCCAAGATATGTATTGTAATTAAACAATTATTTATCAGCCAATGATTAGCATCTCTCTTTCCTAAGAGTGTAATTCCAGCTGTCTATGACCCTATATGATGAATGATATCGATCACTTTCTTCGTATGAACAACTTTCCCTTGCTAGCACTAGCACAACATTTCTCAAGAACTGCTCAACAGTCCCTTATTCCCTCGACATGCATTATATGCACTTACGATCATTCATCCATTATATTTTCCACTAATCAAGGCCCTTTCTCTATCCCTTACCATTGTCGTATCAGTATCAGAAATTACTAGTAGTACTGCCTATCATCCACCACACGAAATACAAGGAAAAAATACCAAAAAAAAAAAAAAAAACACACCGGAGACCCTGCGGAGCATCGCATTAGCATTCAGCAATCGCAGCCACAGGGAACGTACGTGCCCATTGCTGGACATGGACCATTCAAATTGCCCATCAAAAGATGGTCCCACGGACCCATCCATCAGATCTTCCTGATCCATCCACCCGTAAATAGGGTCCCACTAGCCACCCAATAGTGTATATATATATATATATATGTATAACGGGCCCACTCACCAAATGACTCCTCACACCACACCATACGAATTCATAGGATATATATTGGGGGGAAGGTGGAGTATGTTAGCTGATAAGACCCCACAATGTTACACGATGAGGAAAAAGTTTCCACACTCAACACAAAAAGAGAAACGGTTGGTAACAAAGAATCAGAAGGAATGCAAAAAGAAAAAGCTGAAATTTGAATTGTGTCTCACCACAACCATTGCCCTTTCCCTTTTTTTTTTTTTTTTTTGCTTTACATGCACCAACACCATCATATCGTAACCTCGCAATTATTTAGTCCCCCACATACTTACCCCCACCCTCCCCTACTATTATTATTATTATTGTCAATCAAAAGTGACCCCATTTCCATATTTCGAGAAACACTTTCATTTTTTTTCTTTTTCCTCCCTTACTTGCCGTTGACCGACCTGAATCATCCAAAATCACTCTCACACATAAATAAATAAAATCACTCTCAATCACCAAGATTAGTTATAACAATTGTATAATTCTTCAAAACTCAAAGCATATTATAATCCGAAAAATCAGCCTTTTAAAATATTTTCGATTTTATTTTTCTTAGCAATTTAAAAAAAATCTATAATACCTTTATTGTCCCTTATTTATTAGACATGGAATCGGATATTCTCTCTCTTTTATTTTTTATGATTATAATAAAATAAGAGGGATTCGAACATAATTTATTTCACTTAAGATATCAGTATTCATCTTATTAGATGACATAGACCTTGGTAATACTCTCAATTTTAAAATTAATAATTGAAATTATCTAAAACAATATTTTTGAACCATTATATGACATAGTTATAACATTATATTTTTCCTTATAATTTTAACCATTGATATTACTCCTGATAATATTTGAAGGGAAAAAAATTAATGAAAATTGAAATAATGAAACTAGAGATGATTGAAATCCAATTAAACATGGTATTTGTATATTGAATGAGTTATGTAGGAAACTATTTAAAATACAAAATTGCAGCCCTAATGCTATTTGTATATGTGGATCATATAAATGGGTGTTAAGATTTTTGTTTGTATACAAGTGCATAAAAAGATAAATAGATTAGTAAATATTTTGAAAACATTCGTTAACTAATGATATATAAGCAGCTCCTATCATATGCATGCCATAGGGTCATCTAGTAATCAACAATCATCAAGATGAGTAACCTCCACTCATCACTGGCTTACACTAGTAGCTCTTCCCTAGGTTGGGATCTCCACAACTTTGGAGTTTTCAACGCAGACATGCCTTTAGGTACTACTTTCCTTTCTTCTTTGTTCGCTTACTTTCACTGTTTTTGTCCATAATGGGGATCTTGGAATCGTATGGGCTATAAGTCTAGGGCTAGCATACATGTAAACCTAAAACATTACCTAATTCATGTAATTGCGGGTTCGACAATAATTTGGTCAGGTGAGGTTATGGAGAGCACTAGCACTCCGCCATATTTGTCTGCTTTGGAGTTGGAGTCAGATCTTTCTACGGGTTATCTGGAAGATGCTTTAGGAGAATTCATGGATAGGTCCAAAAGAAGAAGGTTGCTGTCGTCATTTCCTGATGATTATGATCAATCTAAACACTTCAACAATCATCAACATCACCATGCACTGGTGAGTTTCTAACTTAATGTCTTTGATTTTTTTTTCTTTCTTTTATCCTACCCTTTTTCTTGTGTTAATAACGAAAATCGTAGCGAAGAGTTAAATTAATTTATGTTAAAAGAAGCTTCGAAGGACCAACATTTATTGATGATTAAATAATGATGAGCACACATATATATATATATAATTTATGTCATGCAGAGCTACTGGAGTAATTCAAGCTGCAGGTGGGACTTGCTAGAAGATTTTAATTGCGTGAGACATGTGAATAGCATGCATGGATTTTCTGGTAAGATATGATATGATCCTTAATTTTTTAATTTTTTTTTTTTAAAAAAAAAGAACTATATAATACAATTTTATTTGGTTGGTCATGGATTGGATGGTCCTTACTGATAAGAGAAAATGCGGTTTTGTTTTATTATATTTGTCTTAATGATAATAATAATATACGTGTATGTTGTTAATTAATAGATGATTTTGGAGTTGGAAGCATAGTGAGAGAGGAAGCAAGTATTTTTACAGAAATTCAGACGCCTGAACAAGCAATATCCATACTTGATAGCTCTCCTGCCGATTCCTCCTCTTCTTCATTCAAAGATTCATCCTCCATAGTCAAGTCATCCTCGGATAAAGATGCAATTATTGCTGCCGAGACAACCTTTACTTCATCTGGTATAGAATAATTATCTGCTCTACTGCACATACACACACACACACTCTCTCTCTCTCTCATGCATATTTCAAACTCAAAGTGGAGATTTGAAATAAGGTCATGCGTGCGGGGGAGCAGGAGTAGAACAGTCCACCCAAGCAGCAGGGAAATTTTGACCACCGAGTATTATTTTAGCCTATAGGCATATGTTCATATACTGTAGTGGGTTGTCCAAAATGAACACATATATTCACCTCGTTAGGACAGCCGTTATTATATTCCTCGATAACGCAACAGAGTAAACATATGTAATCATGTGACGCAGTCCGTATCAAACCAAAATTAATACTACCTGTGCAACAAATAACCATGGATATCCAACTTCATCTTGACGCGTAAATCATTTATATTCTCCAGAAACCACCATCTTGTTTGTATTTCATCCGATAATAAACGTGTTTTTATTAAAAGCTTGATTAAGTACGTTGCAATTTATATTATTGGTGTATTGTATTAAATTTAATTTTATATCAATGCCTATTTTTTAAAATAAAAAAAAAAAGAAAAAGAATAATAGTTCACATAGTCACTACAGGTAATTAGTTTATTTTAATTTATTTTTGGCCAGATCTCTGTTTTCGTATTGGATTTTTATAATCGGATTAAATTCAAAAATGTATTTTAATATCAATAACCGTGTCACTTAATATTTTTATATATGTTTTATTAATTCGATAAGAATGTTACCATAGCTAGTTTTAAGCACATAACATAAGTAAGCATAGATACAAATATGTCCAAATTTCTGAGGCATCTCGTCTGCTATTTATATCATGTGTGCAGCTGACAAGAATAACAATGATATTAGTAGTAAGAAGAGGGTAATGAAGAGGGTGGTATACCCATTTGCCGTGGTGAAGCCGGGAGGATGTGAAGGAGATGTGACCTTAAACGACATCAACGAAAGGATCCTAATGCCACCAACACGACCGGTCCGACATCCGGTCGGTGACTTTGCCTGTCGACCATGTGTGTCCCCTCATGGTCCTGGTCTCTCCGGTAAAGCGGTCGTTGCTCTCACTAGAGTCCATACTCGAGGAAGAGGCACTATCACTATCATTAGAACTAGAGGTTAAACATTTTGTTAAGACCTACTTTCTTTTTCTTTTCTTTCTTTCTTTCTTTTTGTTTTGTTTTTTCCTTTCTCGGAAACATATATGATTAGTCATGTTTGGTCAAGTTGTATAGATAGTAATCAACAATTTAATGTTTGAGTAATATTCGCTTAAGTATGTTCATACACTTTTTCATTTTTATTTTTTTGGTTTGGTTTGGTTTTATTAAAGTTATGGAGATTCATTACTATGCGTTCTTTTTCTTTTTCCTTTTTCCCCCGTTTTGTCCTCTTTTGACTTCATGTATAATAAAATTACAAATGAGTAGAAAGAATAGAAGAATCCGAACCCAGATGTGGCGTGAAGAAGAAAAAAGATGCAAAGGGGATGAAGCAAATTAAAGTTGAAAAAGGAAAGGAAACGAAAGAAAAGACTTACAAGAGAGAGGATAGCTTTTACATGTACGGGCTAGCTAGACCAAATTAGTTCTCAATATTCCAGTGATATTCAATCTCTCGACTGTAAATTATCTAAATTTCGAACTATCTTATACTACTAACTGTATAAAAATTATACGTGATAATATTTTTACAGTGATATCACTGCAATGTCCAACGACTTATGAGCTACTCAATTTATAAGCAATGTTTATCGCCTTGACATATAAATTTTGGGGATTGAATAATAAAGCATTAATTGCATTTGATTGGATCGCAATTTGTAGACCATGCGACACTTCCGTTTTTCCACAACTACTCAGATTGTTTTAGGGTGTCAACCGTACACCATTATTTCTACCTAAATTGATAACGAAGTTGGACTATAATGCATCATTCAACTACACATGTCATGCATAGGCTAAAAGATTGTCGGAGCATTACTTTCTTGTTTGTCATTTATTTAGGGCTGACTGAATATAGATTGAGTTGGTACCGTTATACCCCAACTCCCACAAAATGATTTGCCCTTCTAAAAACTATCCAAAAAAATATTGCTGCAGCTAGGCATTTTGCATTTGAGTGCATTTCCACTATGTTTGGGTAAAGGAAAAAGAAAAAAGAAAAAAAAATTGAGACGAAAGAAATAAGGTGAAAAAAAAATTTTGGATAAAAAAGAAAGCGGAATGAATGATTATAGATGAAAAGTTATTTTTTTTTTTATTTTTTTTAATTTGTTAAAATACCAAAATACCTTTAAAGTTTTAAAATGTCTTTTTATTAAAAGGGCATTTAAATAAATTTATACATTTTCCTTTCAAATTCTTTCCATATTGAAAAAAATGGTTTTGTTGTGTAGTCCATAAGAAAATTTGTGCTAAAAATTCCTTTCCCCCAATTTCTTTTGCTTTTCCAAATAAGGGGAAGAAATTGAGGAGGAATTGTTTCACCTCCAATCCTTTGCTCCCTTTTTTTTTTCCCAATCCAAACATAGTCTCTAGACCATTTATATCAACTCTATTTAATTTGTGCAAAGGGTTGGAATTATTATATGAATATATTTGCCTTGATTCATTGTATTAGGTAATAAGGCCTAATAAGTTTGGTCTAATTATTGGAATAACTTAGAGAGATTCGGTTTGGTATGCTTGAAACCAAGATCGTTGGACTAGTTCATCTGCATCTAACCTTTCTCAAGTAGGCTATATACTTATGAGGAAAGCTATTAGCGTTAAGTCTATAGTAAGCTCATTAGGATAACCCTAAAATGAGCAGACTCCATCTCGTCCGTTGATCACTAAGATGATCTGATGAATGCCATTAGACTCAAGAGTCTATAAATAGTCAACAATTTCTCCTCATTAAAGCATTCTTTTTCGAATTCTAGAAATAAGATAAACCGTGTTCTATTGAGAATTCTTTACTCTTAAAGATTAAATAAGAGTTCAGGCGAAGAACAATCTTTAGTGCTCAACAACTATAAGGTTGATGCTTAAGATCTCCTTGGCTTCCTTATTTATCATTTGTATATTCGAAACTTTCGATATTGTTTGGTCCTTCTCTCTACCACTCTCTCCTTAGCCATCTCATCACATGTTATCTCCATATCACCTTTTTAAAGTCATGTATAGTGCGGTACTCACATGATCCTCATGTTGACCACTCCTACCAGGATCCCTTATCCACAATTTGCACAACAAAGCTACTATCTAGTTTCGTTCCAATGGGATTCAACTCCATTTAGATAAGTCTAAGTTGAAGTCCATACAACAATGTGCTATCAAATGATAGCCGTGTTATGCAAAATTTTACGTGTTTTATTTAGTATATATATATATATATATATATTTATATTACAACCTTTTTACCCTCAATTAGCCCTCATTAAGTTATTTATGAGTTACACCAAAGATTATTGAGTTTTATTCAAAGACATTGTTTGTCAATAAGAACTTTAGGTTTTGATTATTAAATATTGAGAATTTCTTGCTCTTTATCCTTTTGGTTCTTATTAATCATATTGATTGTAGCGAATTGGATTTTTTAGATTCCTATGTAATATAGGTATCAAATAAACAACCCTCGGTCATTTTATTAGACCATGCATAAACTAAATATGTGATTTAATCTATCCCTGTTTGTTTTGATATTAGTGTGTAAAGTGTAATCTTCATTTGTCTATACTCTTTTCTGTTAGATGAACACAAAATCATGTAAAAGTCCTTTATTTATCATTGAAATTGCATGGATCCAAATTTTTCTAGTTTTGTTTTATTGCATGAGCTTGCTTGGAATTTGAGACTATTACAAAGGAGTTAAACTTTCAATTTATGGAGCATTTGGATTTTTGTAGATAGAGAAAGAAACAATCAAAAGGTAGTTGGAAATTGATCAAAAGTGACACGGATTAAAAGCAAAAGCCTTTAGAAGTAGTCAAAAGCAACATGAGTTAGAACGAAAAAGAATTAGAATTGGTTAGGAAAAGTTAGAAGCATCTTGGAATGGAAGAACATTCTTGATTTTTGAGCATGCAAATGGGTCAACTTTAAAGTTGTCTTGATTTTTTTGCTTATGAGGAGCTATAAAACTTATAATATATCAATATAAAATGATTTGAGTCTATTTATCTAGTGTATGCAAATAGTTGTACCGTTTGGCACCATTTTCGAGGTTAAAATCCTTTATTTTCACATCGTATGATGTTGCCAAAGTTTCTTCACTTAATTAGAATGTTTATTTTAGTTCATTTTCTTTCTTGATTTCATATATACTTTTTTTTTAATAATTAATTCTAGGGTTTGAAGTTTATAAATAACCCATGTTGCGGTAAATTAATTATTGATATTACGAATTATTTTTTCCCTCGTATTGTATTTATCACTTCACACTACATTAGAGTTACATAATTTAAGCACATTAGGAGATTTGTTCCTAAAGTGGTATGTGGAGCTCATTTTGATCCTGGGCAAACAAATCGTCTAGTGGTCAGGTTAGAGCTCCATTTAGGTTTGTGAGTAGGTGATTCCATTTTTTGGTTCGGTTCTGTTTGTGTTTTGCTAGTTTGGTTTTGGGCCCTAAGGTAATAAATTTGATTTGTGGTGGCTTGTAGTTGATTCCGCTGTGAAGTGGTATTATTGGTATGATGTTTCGTTTCCTATGTTGATGTTGGTCTATTATCTAAGTTCTTCTTGCTTAATGCATGGAATCACTGGTCTTTCTCAAATTTCCATTTAATGTTGAAAATGTTTTGTCAATGTTATATCCTAATAATAATGCATGAGTTTTAATAATTTTCAAAATTGATCAAGCTTCCGCTTTACACAAAATCTCAATTATATATGCTATCATGTCTTGCTATTAGCATTCTTGAAAATTTATCTCCCTTTGAAAGCCTTTGGTCAAGCCTCTTGAACATTCAGTCCTTACAACATTTGGTTATGCATCCATCCATTGAATCTTTTTTGTTTTCTTTCTCCATCGCACATGAGCACTCAAAAATAAAATCTCACGCAAAAATAAAAACCACATCACTACCTGATTAATGTTATTCAGTGGCTTGTTAAATTATTTCCCATATCAATTCATATGACTACGAGCATTCAATGTGAAATATATGCCTTCATCTGCTTTAGCTCTCGCCTGAATCTAATTAGTTTTGCTAATACTATCCTTAATTTGTAATGCCTTCAACTCTTGGTCATTCTACTCGGAGAAGGGATTGACCTGTTTATATATGTCTTTGATTGGCGTATAGTTTTTTTTTTTTTTTTGCTTGCATATTGACGTGGTTGTTGCACTTGTAGTAAGTCGAATCGATCGTATCAACCCTACTTTGTTTCGAATTGTGACATTCGTACTACAGCTTTATTACTATTCAGTGCTTATGATATATTGGAGTTTCCAAATACTTTTTAACTTTCGAGTGAACTCCATTTTTCTGGGATAGACTTGATGATGTACGGATAGTCCGATAAAGAAGAAGATTATTAATTTAATTTAATAATCTAGAAAAGCTTTCCCTACCCTCACTATTTCTTTCAGTGAAAGCAACAGGAGGAGCAGCTTTCGTGAGTGACACAGGCCGGCCGGGCGAGATTTTTAAGACATGAAAAGAAGGAAGAAATTTGACAAAAGTCGTCCTATTTAATTCATTGAATGCTCCAATCATTAACCACAAAAAAATTAAAAATTAAAATATATATAATTTAAAAAAAAAAAAAAATCTCAGACGTCGTCTCGTGGTTATCTTCATTTCTCTTAATTATCTCCCATGTGCTGTTGACATGTGATGTCGTCTTGTTTCTTAGGTCAATACCTCCAAATCCAAAGTCCCAACATTACCAAAATCCCAAGGCATCAGTTAAATATGTAGGACCACTGAAAGGAGGACTCTTGAGGGTGGTTGTATAAATGAATAGAGAGGCCTCCTGTCCTCCCTCTGGGTAAGCTAAAATAAGAGATTAGCTGGTAAGTTCTTTTGTCCTGTTCCCCCTTTGTTGTCAATGCTGTTTGACTTTTGTTGCTTCCCATAATCATTCTTATAACTTGATTTTTATATCCTAATAATACGCCATGAATCGCATGAAGTGAATTTATTTGCATTAAGCTAACCAAAAGGGTGGAATTGAGAATCAATTTCGATTCATTTAAACGGATTTTATTAGGAATAGATATCCACAAAAGGGGAAAAAAAAAAAAAGAAGTCTCTGATTGCTTTCTTTAACTAATATACAATGGATAATAGAAAGAATTACAGCTTCTAGCAAATGTACCATGTGAGTCGATGATGATCACATACATATATAGCTTAAGGAACTCCGAGTCCACTTGCAAAAACCCCAATGATTACCTATAAATTTTTTAGCTGGTGGAATATAATGTTGATAATTTTTTAACACGGAAAAAGGTAACAGTTTCAGTGAAATCCTGAAAAAGTGAAAAAAGAGTCTCTTCCATTTCTAATTACATGCCAATTTTGTGTCTTTTACTTTTTCTTGACTGGCTTTCATAAGAATAAAGATCGCCGATCCTTAAGACTCTTTGCTGCCAAAGAACCTTATTAGCTTTATCGGAAACAAAAGAACCCCATTCCTACTTTAGTCAGCTCAATTACTGGGAAAGACCGCGAAGTCATCCTGGGCTTGCTCAATTGCAAATCGTTGAGCTGAAATATTGTCAAGCTTAAGCTCTAGGTTCTTAACGTTTTCTCTAATGTTTCAATACGTTATTCACCGTTGCAATAATAAACAATACATCAGAAGCCATTCTATACCATCGCACGATTACAAGTGGATTTGTGGGAAAATTCGATACGATTAGTAAACGGGTAAGATTCCATTTTGATTTATTTATAATCGTGTCCAAATTAACGTGTAGCACCAATACATATAGATGAACCTTTCAACCCATTTAAGATTAGAGACTTTTTAACGTTTCTTCTAAAATTGAAGCCTTAGTTAGAACTTAAATATTGTAGGGATTTTGTGTAATTGATAATTGGATGCCTCATCTTGTATTTTGTTTCAAAATTATACTTTAAGAAAAGCCATTTCAAAGTAAAAATTTAGAGGTTTTAATATTTTGATTATGATAGACATGCACTTTACCTATAAAATCTCATGCTATGGTTTTATATCCATACTAGAATGTGAATTTATTTTTCTTATAACAAGTGTATACTATATGATCCTATTTTTTCTTTTACATTTTTAAAACTTTAGCACTTGAGTATAAAAATATATATTTTTTAAAAATAAAATTACATTTGATTAATATATAGATGGATTAATAATCTACATAAACCGATTGGATCCATCATTGATGATATGGTCAACTTATCTTGGTGAACTAATTTTTGGTAATTTCCAGTTTCATGTAATCTTTGTGCCTAGTAACTTTTAATATTAAGTGTTAGTGATGTGCTTGGGTTTAGGGAAGTCCTAAGCACATTTTGTGGGATTAGCATAGTGATCTAACATATGCAAAGGTGTATTTTTGTATTTTTTTTATTTTGTTTTTAGTGTTTTAACTATAACAAATTTTGAAATAATATGAGTATGGATGACTTCTAAAAATTTATTTCAAATAATTGAATTGGATAGTCGAAAATTCCTAAATTGATATGACTCATGATTTTCAAAATTCAACAAGTTAACACAATTATCTTGACATGACTCACGAGACAAAAAAGTTAAAGAATTGCCACAATCAATTGAAGAGAATTGATTAATGAGATTCAATTAAAAGAAAACTAGATACATTATGGGTTAGGATTTCCACTCAAAAAGAGTTCCAAATTTTCAATAAAAAGAGAGATAAAAGTTCTGTCTATTATAGAAAAAGATGCTTAAATACTTATTAAAACATTAATGGTATACTTATAAATATAGGACAACAAAATATAAATAAAAGATAATTTGTAAATAATTTTAAAAAGTGGAAAAAAAAAAGACTCATTAGGAGAAACATATTTGAGAACACTATCGTATTTGTGACTGTGTAACCCATTGGTCATCCTTTTCACTCAACACGACTATGTTCTTGGTCATGTAGATGAACAACTTAGAAATACGACCATTACTCAGCCATGTACCTCTCTATGATCTAATTTTGACCCTTTAACTCGACTTTTAACACTTCAGTTCCCTTTACAACTGGACCCATGATGGTAAGAACCTCGAATCCTATCATCACTATAGGGTTAGCGATGGTTCACCCTTGAATCTTGTGATTGATGAAACCTACAAAACAACAAAGATGGATTTTAAGCAAACAAACTTAACTACCTTTCTTTTAGTTTGCCTAGGGCCTTTTGATCTTCCTTGATTTCCTTTGGAGTCATAGGAGTTAAAATAATCTATTTTCTGTCTTTAGCAAATGTAAACATTTTTTAACCCATCATACACTACTCTCTTATAGTACATCCAAGTTTAACCAAATAATAAATAAGCCACTTCCATTATAGCAGTATCAAATATTAGTCCATCATCATACTCTCCAATCTTTAGTGGAACTCAATGCTACTTGTTGATATAGATCTTCCCTTTCTCACCAAACCAAATCAATGCATATGTTATGGATGTAGAACCATCTTCAATCCCTAGGCATGCATAGAGGTAGTCGAAGCTATGTTGGTACAACTATTACTATTAATCACCATAGATCAAGTTTTACCTTACACTAGGTATTGGTAAAGAACAAGTTAGTTCTCTACATTACATCAATTGTTTGATCTTGTAAT
Source organism: Laguncularia racemosa (assembly GCA_037954665.1). NCBI lineage: Eukaryota > Viridiplantae > Streptophyta > Magnoliopsida > Myrtales > Combretaceae > Laguncularia > Laguncularia racemosa. Next base: position 126,808 of record JBBMOL010000521.1, on the reverse strand, counting down.
AAAGACTGACTAATAGCAAGTGGCATCATTTCTCCATCTTCATTATCACCCTCTATATAAATAATACCGTTTGATTCAAAAAGTTGCCTCAAATGCTCAATCTCTACATTAGGCTCTTCCTTTTCTTCCTCACTAACCACTTCAAGTTATGGGAGTTTGATCTTAATTACCATGACTCATCTATTTGGACATTTTGAAGCTAGATGCCCAAATCCTTGACATTTGAAACATTTAACCTCACTCAACTTCAGTTGAGAGAATAATGCTTGTTTATAATAATGAGGTACAGATTTTTTTCTCATCAACCTTTGCATTGTGTTCCAAGTGGTTACCTTAGCTTCTCCATCATCTCTCCTATGAATACAAACATTTGTTCACCATAAGGTGACATAACCCGTAAACTCTAAGGATGCTAATTTAACCTTAATAGGCTTATCATATTCACAGTAATCAAACAATCTATCCACATGACTCTCTCAATCTAAGTAACCATTTGGTAGTCCATGCCCATCAACTTTTGGAATTGATAGTTTAACAAAGTTAAATCCTCTCACTTGTTGGCAACTAATTTCTACATGATTTTTACCATTCATGTAACTACCTCCAAAATGGTCTCCTCTTCCTTCAGCCAATTCATCAGCTTCACATCGCTTCCTACTACATTTGTTTCCCAACATATTACCTTAGGTGGCATTTACCCCTATGGTTTGTATTAATGTGGTTTGTGTAGTTGACATTGTGTGCATCATTTATGCAATATTAGTTAATTGCTGATTCAAGTCATCCCCAATGGCATTTAGTTCTCTTCTCCTAACATTACCCTTGCTATTTTCAACATCCATAATCTCATTTCCAATATTTCCATACTTTTTTGTTTGGTCAATTACACAAGTATTATAGTGCAATGATCACTGCAAACCCCCACATCACGACAGTCACAACAATGCAATATGCATTACAACAAAACCTTAAATTCTTCCGATTAAGAAATAGGAAGATAGGATTTGAAACTTATGAAATGCATGCTAAACTTGACAATTTGATACCAAATTATGACATGATTGGGTCTACAAGAAATTCCAAGCACATTCCATCAAATCAGTGCAACAATCTAAAATATGCGAGGTGTTTTTTTTTTGTGTTTTAACTATAAAATTTTTTGAAATAATACGAATATGGATGACTATTGAAATTAATTTCTAATAATTGAACTAGGTTGTTGAAAATTCCTAAATCAATGTGACTCATGATTTTTATAATGCAACAAGTTAACACAGTTATCTTGATATTACTCATGAGATAAACGAGTTAAAGAATCACTACAACCAATTGAAGAGAATTGATTGATAATATTTGATTAAAAGAAAACTAGCTATAATATGGGCTATGATTTCCCCTCACAAAGAGTTTCAAATTTTGCAATAATAAAAGATATAAAAGTTATGTCTATTACAAAAAGAGATGCTTAAATACCTACTAAAACCCTAATGGCATACTTGTAAATTAAGAACAACAAAATATAAATAAAAGACAATCCATAAATAATTTAAAAAATAGAGAAAAAAGAAAAGACTTATCAAGAGAAACATGGTCAAGAATACAGCCGAGTGTATGAATATGGTTATATTCCTGGCTATGTAGATGAACATGCGTAGGAACAACTATTCTTGGCCATGTAAATGAGCATACCTAGGAACACGATTGTATACCTAGCTATATACTTATCTGTGATCTAATTTTGACTATTTAATTTAACATTTGACACTCTAGTTCTCTCCATGATGGCACGAACCTCAAATCCTATTAGTTAAGGTTTGAAGCCTTTATAAAGCCTAATAATTTAGCACTTGACTCATTAACTCGAATACAAGGAAACATGATTATAAATGTGTTTTTATAAATAAAACTTGACACAATTAATCAACATATTAGACCTGTTTAGATTTGTTTATAACCATGTTCTTGTATGTGTCTAGTACTTATTTAGAAAATCAATTTAATAACTAGGTCCTATAAACAATTTAGGGATTGAAGGGCTTTATAAATATTTTTGTTTTAACTCAATATTTTCTTGAGTTTGATTTGGTCATAATCAAGTCGAGCTCGAGTTATTCAAATAGTTAATCAAGTCGAGTTTGAGCTTTAAAATAATAACTTTGCTAGGCTTACCGGCCTAATTGAGCTTGATATAATTATTAACTATATCTTTAATTTTTTTTAAATATAAGGTAGATATAGGAGTAACTAATACAATCACCTAAATAGTTTTTGATTTACCTACCTACCAATAATAACTAATAATAACTCACTTTTATTTCACTTCACTTATTTCTTTTTCTACTCATTACTCATACGTGGAACACTGCAATGATCCAACAATCCACACATAGACATTATGCATCCTACCATATTGCTCTTCAAATTCCAGCCAAGAAAAAAAAAAAAAAACCATCCAACTTCCTCACTTACTCCCATTTATTAACATTTGTCAAGGACTACATTTCTAAGCTTTCAATAGGTGGGTTTTGTTTTCATATTCTTTCTTTCTTTTTTGAACACAAATAAATAGTGTTTTAGTTGATGTACTATACTAAGAAAATACTTCATTTATTCAAGGTGCTTTCAATGCAGATTGTTTTATGTGGCAATTGGTTCTCTACTTACAAGTAAAGTAGTAGATTTGTTTTATAGTTTATCTATAGTGATTACCATCTCATTGTCACAACATTATTTTCCGTAGACTCATCAAGTATATATATACATATTGAAGGATATAATTCTCATTTTATTTAGATGTATCCCCCTTAGTTAGAGCATCGGGTTTTTTGTTATAAGGATTTAAGTACTAACAATTATGCCAGCATTTGATCATAAGTTTACATAATTGTAGGTCCTAAATAGTTCCCTGTTATACTAATTAAAAATATAGAGTTAGTGACTCTTACAAAATCAATATTGAAGCTTTCTTTGTGATATCGAAACACTACAACCACCAAGTAGTAATAAAGTCACCAAAAAACAAAAACGCTATAAACTATTGAAAACAAACTTTTAAAGAAATTGGTATAGAGATGACAAATTGCGCTTGTATACTTATGCTAGCCACCCCTTCGAATGCCACTCATATGTAGATTCTTTAGTTTAAGGAAAATACCACCCTATGTTCTTATCGCCATCGGGTTTTGACTTAGTTCTTAGGAAATATATTCATAATGTTCCGTTAATTTTATATGTTTTATATTTTTATTCTAAACCATTGGAATATTTACTTCATTATATGCACTTAAATTAAAGCAAATCAATTTTATTTTATTTTTTTAAGATTCTAAAGGTTTCAATAATTATTTTAGCTTTGCAGCATTCATTTAGTTCCTTTTCATGAATTTAATCAAGTATTGACTTTATTGTTGTGTATTATGTTCAAAGAGAATATTTGGGTGTGAATTGACACTAGGAATGGGTTCGGTAGTCTTTCTTACGCAATTGAATATGATATTTCCATTAGCAACTTCAAAAACTTGAAGCATAATCCAAAAAGACCCACCACGAAAAATGAATCAGTTTAATCAATTTTTCTAGCGACGGTATCTCTGCATTTTGTGCAGGTAAGGAAAGTTTTCTGGCCTTCTTCTGTGGGTCTCGTCTGTCTTTGAGGATACAAAGAAATCAACAAAGGGTATATTTATCATTTTTTTTTTAATCTGCAGCATAGTAGATGTGATTTCTATATATTACGATATAATTTAACTTTATTTTTAAGAACACCATTATGATTCAGTTATACTATATATATATATATATATTATAGTTATAATATGTACTATTTTTTAACACGTTGTTTTTCTAATGAAAATTATATTATGTATTATTTTTTACAAGTACTTCACTTTTAAGTGGTTAGGAGCATGTTGCTATATTAATTTTGAGAGCATAAGAAGGAGTGACTCAAGGAGAATTTCAATCACCTCTACTTTTCCAAGTTTATAGTATTGTGTTCTAATTTATTTTTTTTTAGTTGTAATTGACTATAGTTTCATGTTCTCTATGTTAATGGAATATTTTGTATTTTGAATATTATTTTACATTTTCTTATGTATATATATATTATTGATTATCTATAGATTGTTTATATCATTATCTTTCAATATTTAGGCAAAATGCATGAAATTCTTCCCTTTGGTTTTGTAATTTCAAATTTAATAGATTAAAATTTATATAATTTTTTTTAGCTTACATTCCAATCAAGCTTGAGATTAAACTTGAGCTTGAGAATGGTTGGGAAAAAAAATGAATTTATAAAAAAATTACACCTAATCAAGTAATTCAAGCTTAATTGAGTTTATTGAGTCAAACTCGAGCTTGTTAAATATATCATAAAGCCAAGCTCAACTAAAAATTTAAAGCTAGATCAAACTTGAATTGAATTTAATTTTCAAGTTCTTCATTCGAGTTCAATGCTATACCAGTTTGACTCGACTAGATGACACCCTGGTAGAGTCTAAGCTGTGAGCTCCAGTCGCATGTACGATCACTGAAGTCCAACTTGAAAGAGTCAGCACCATGTCCATTGCAAGAAGAGAGAAAATCCAAGCTCATTTCCTAGCATTTTGTCCAGCCCATGAAAGCAAGCAATGTCCAGCTCACACTTGAAAGGAATTGAAACCGTGCAAGGCCCACCCCACGTCAACAGTTGATGGAACAAATGGAATGGAAACCCACACGCTGACGGACACATTCACCCTCACACAGATCGACACACACATCCATTTTAAGGGGAATCAACTCACGCCGACGAAGGAGGGGTGATGAGGAGAACGCAGCTTCTTTCTTTCATTTTTAATTTCTCTTTCCTTTTTTTTTTATTTATTTATTTTACTTTTTATATTACCACACGAACATTGTGAATCGCCCAGATAGCCCGCCAAGATGGATTCAAAGACTTTATACACAAAGAACCCATTTAGGTAAATGATAAATATAAGTAACCAATCAAAAGATGGATCTTTACTACAATTTGGATTTTTACAACTCTAAAGGGATGCAAATCCATGAATCGATCAATTAATTATAATATACTTTAGAAGCATAAAAATAGCATAATCATGATCCCAAGCCTTTAATTTAGTGAATTTTTCTGCCTCGGTGATTTTTGGCTTTTAGTTAAGCACTTGATTTCAATATCTAACCTAGAACTAATTTGTCATAATCTTATACTTTGTTATGGTCTTTGTGGGATATGGCCTTGAACTCACTTCCTATGCAGTAATGCATGATCGAGTACATTTAGTGGTGGTTTTTGCTAGAGTTGCAAATAAGCTAAACCACTCTCAAGCTACTAGGTTTATTTTAAAATTAGCTTGATTTAAGCTTGATTTATGAATGAGCTTAGTTCAAGTTTAAAATGAAACTCATTTATTTCAATAATAGAACTCAAACTCTTATTTAGATAAGCTGACTCTTTTATATTGTTAACAAATCGATTTATAAGCCGTATATATTTATATATACACACCAAGCTTTTACAATATTTATTTCTTTTATTATTCCTTATTTGAAAATTAGCTTGACTTAAGCTCAATTTATGAATGAGCTTAGCTCAAGCTTAAAATGAAACTCATTTATTTCAACAACAAAACTTGAACCCTTATTTAGGTAAGCCGACCTATTTATATTATTAATGAGTTGACTTATAAGCCATATACATATACACTAAGCTTTTTCAATATTTATTTCTTATTTTATTGTTCCTTTTGTTGTACTTAATCTAAAGTGTTATATAAGAATAAAATCCAATATACATTATTCTATAGCAATGATTAAAAGATGACTAGCTATAGTAAATCAGTTAATTTTTTGTACATGTATCTTTTGTTTTGTCAACCAGATGTCATGAGAACTGATCTTGTCCACCAATTATTGGGGTCACCCAATGGATGAGGATAACTTCAAATCTATAAATAGGTAGCTTTTATTCTTCACTTGACTAAATTTAAACAATCATACAATATTATTAATTTATTGAGGTTCTACTCTCAAAGATCAAACAGTTAATTAGATAAAGGACGCCTAACTTCTACTTAAGAATAATAAAGTTAATGCTTTGAATTTGCCCATTTGTCACAAGTGCTAACTGACCATTGAGATTATCTGTTGTTCCTCTAATGACTCTCTCTAGTCACATCCATGACTAGTTCAAGATTTCTCTAAGCTCACCCGAAGTGCAAGATCACATGGCAAGTACGTGGTTAACTCTTCAAACATTCAACCCCATACATAAGTATATATACACTAAAAGATATACATATGTGATGCATGCACCATATTCACTTTATATTCATTAAAATCTTCAATATTATCATGATAATCCTCATTATCCACATCATTTAAGCATGTAGATTGGTGTAAGAAAATTGTGGAAGCTTGCCTAATTTCTTGATCATGATATAGATCGTCTTTGGTATTAATATTGGAAATCATCTCTAATTTTTCCTTTATGGTAGCATTTTCTTGATAGTTTTTTTGAATTGTTTCTTGAGAATTCTCTTCAACCATACATTTAATAATTGCTTATTGTATACTCTTATGACTTTCTTCAAGTTGATATAAGTCTTCTTTTACTTCTTTTATTATTTCTAATACTCGTATGCATAATTGTTCTATCTCTTGGCATTCTTTCAACAAGAACATCATTGTTAAGATTTCGCGTAATTCAATCGTATGAACAAATGAAAAAAAAAAAAAAATTGAAAACATTTTTAGTTCAAGTCAAGGAAAAATTTTATAGAAGATTTTTTTTTGAAGAAATTTTTATTGATTTTCATTTATAAATGAAATGTATTCATTTTGTTTTTACAAAATACTATTTATACTATTTTCTATAATTATTAATTTATTAATTAATTCTAATAATTGTAACTAATTATAACTATTTACTAATAATGCTAACTAATTCATAACAATCATAACATATAGCTACAAATTGTATACTAATTAGTGATGTATCTACATTTGACACTAAACTATTGGAAAAATTAGATTTAACATAAAGCTCTTTCAAAGTTGAACATTGCCACCGGTAACATGCAAAGATTCATATATTAGATGATAAATATCTCCATATTCGAGTAGTACATTTTCAAGTAAGCTTAGGAGAAGAAATAAAAATTCAAATGCAAAATGATTAATTGACGATCAGCAACATTTTAACGAAAAGGGAACATTGATAAGATGTGCTCAATAAAGATTTTTCTTTTCATTTTTTTTTAAAAAAAAAACTCAAATGATAAATGTTTTTCCAAAAATACAGAGCAGTTGGTCGAACTCAAGGCTGATAATATAGACAGAAACAAGATCGTTGAATCTGCTTTCCTCTAAAATCAACAAGAAGAAGAAGGTCACCGTATTAATTTCTGGGACATCCAATCTTCACACATCTTGCTACAAGTAGGGATTGATGATGATAAGTAAGTAGGCCCAACTTAAAATCTTTAAGTCCTTGTTCTAAAATCAAGAAGAAGAAGAGAGGGAGCCTTGCTCTCGAATGAAGCTATGAAGAAATTTAGCAGAAGTCATAAAGATAAAAGGAATTATTAATGCGGAAATTTGATAAATCACATGTTCATTATTAATGGAATCAGAATACAAAGAATTTGACACCCTTTAGTTTCCACCCATATTTCATTGTCCGCAGTGCCTTTCTTCTCTTCTGGCTGAGGCCTGTGCGGAAAAGCGGAGCTGTGACAATGCGTTTGTTGTGTTTGCTTGTTTCTTTCTTACTACCATTTCACTAAATTGCGATAATAAAGAGAAGGATCCATTGGTCGTGTCTCCTTTAAAAGCTGCTGCGTTAGAAGGTTAATTAGCACTGGTACTGGCATACTGTACCAAAATTATTAGCTAGTAAGACTCAGACAAGACCGCACCGTACCATAATTAGCCCACTTGCCGACTAGCGGAAGAAAAAGAGGGTGGGAGTCCTAGCGGAGTGGGGTACGAAGCTGTTTACAGATTGGTATTTTAGATACTCGACACACCCTCAGTGAAATTATCTTGTGTTTTGAAAAGGAAAATTAATTAAGTACAGGGGCTGTTTTGTAAAATTAAAAAAAAAAAGAAAAGAAAAGAAAAAAAAATGTAAAGACACCTTATAAGACACAAAGTATTTTGATCCCTAATATTTCATGTATGTATCAATTATTATAACATATAAATGAGTGGATGAGAGCCATATAAATATAAATATAAACATAAATATAGGAGGGTTCAATTGTGGTAGCATGACTTCAAATTATTTTGGGAACCATCATATAAGTGAAGTTATTTGCAATCTTGTGTATGGTTTCCACCCATTGTATTGTGTGGTTTTCTATGTTGAATTCTCTCTTTCTACTAGCTTATCTCTTATTATTGTATGTCTTGAAGTCTATAACAATAAATTTAAATTTGGTCCTTAAAAAATGATGTCAATATTGATGTCATGCTTTAGAATTTGGGAAGTGACAATCACACCACATACTCAAACTGCTTACCTGCTAAAATGTACATATGCATAATATTTGCCAAACCCATTTAATAGGAACCATCATTATTTAAAATATTCAACAATAGCTCATAATAATTAATCTTCAATTAACATATTCTATTAGGGAAACAACTAATATTAAAAAATGCAAACTAATATGTAGTCATTATAAATTAGATTCAAGTCTATTATTCATGTCTATCCCAAGTCAATTTTCTTTTAGTCGCCATAATAGCTGAAGTTGCTATCATTTTGCCCATGTCCCGTGATACAGATCAAATCCAAAATCACTATAAGGCTTCAAATCATCTGTAACACTTGGGGCTGAAAAAAAATTGCAGTAAAGGTGTGACCTAAGGCCTAATACCTAGTCATCGCATACACATATGAATGCCTTGCAATCATTATACATATGGATTAAAATTAATGCATAAATAACCAGTTATTGTCTTAATCTAAAGCAATCAACCAACATAGTCTTAGTGTCCTAAGATCTGGAGCAACTCATGACTCTTCAAGATATAAGAAATCATGGTATGGGTACTCCTTAATACCCTACCAAAACCAATACCATAACCATGGTAAGGGTACTCCTTTATCACCCAGCCTATGCAACTCGTCTCATCATTAAGTTGTCACTAGTATCAGTTATTAGAATCACTAGTCCACTATAACTATCCATTAAAGCATCCTATCCTGTACCATTACTATGACTCAATTACAATATCCTTCGAGTAGCCTAATTTGTATAACAACAAATAATTGATCAATGACCTAGATACCACTTACAACATAATCAATGTTTAATTTATATTTATCACATTACCCTTGATTGCTACTAGACCAATGCTTTAGGTACCCTAGTTCTCTAGCTACTCTTGGCTTAGGTGCAAGCACACTTAGCAAAATAATTACCTAAATTATGGCCAACCATCACAACTTTCTAAAGAAATAATTAAATCCTAAAAACCAACATACCATAATCAATTTAAAATCTCACTTAAACTAATAAATTATAAATCTTAGGTCTATGACTTGATTCCTAACTTAATTAGATCATGAGGAGTTTAAACAAATAAAATAGGATCTACTTTTAGGTTATATAGTCAACCTATAGGTATATGGAGTTGACCTACATAGGTTAGAAGGGAAACAATTGACTAGGAAGAAGGGTGGTCAATAGGAGGGGAGGTATTCAACTACCATTATTCAAGGTTGACCCCTTTCTAAAAAAAAGTATGATCCGACCTGGTACAGTAAGCAAGAGTTAAGAATGACAACATATACGACTTTGATCGACCTTTTATGAAAATGAAAACCTAATTATTTCAAAAAGATGATCTTTTATGAATCAAACCAAAATTAATCAATTACTTACAAGAATCAACTTCTGAAACAAAATTACTCCAACTAATCATGAACCTTAACTTCAATATCATATTTGAATAAAAAATTATAACAAAATTCCATTAATGCTCTAATTCTTGGAGATAAACACTATATCAAAACTATAAGAGAAAATGATTTCATTGTAAGGAAGGAAAAGATACCACACCTAAATTCACACTTGTCATAGCCAAACCTTAAACTATGATTTAGTTAATCCAACTTTCACTCTTCCTCTTGATCAATAATTCCCTTAAATGATTTATGGGTTTTAATTAATGACCCATCAAAAAATCATAACTTAAATTTAAGACCATCACTTACTAAATTCTTACAATTGTTCTTCTACATAAACTTTGTTAAATATTGCCCTTGGATCAACAACACCTTCAAGTAGAACCTGTAAAGGGAAAACTAAGTGATAAAACCAAAATAGAAGGATAGATTACCTTGAATTTTATACAAGTGTGGAACCCTAAGGGAGAGAGGAAAAGTTGGCACCACAAGAGAGAGGGAGAGATAGAATTCTACTATTTATTTCTTTTTTATTACTTATGAGAAAGAAAGGAGGCTGTTTTTGTTTTTAACTCGTGGTTGTATTATGGCTCTAGTTTTACATAAAATAAATGAAGTAGGTTAACTTATTACAAAGGAGGTAAGGCAAGAAAAATTATTGAAATACTTTTATTTTTAATTTATTTTCTAAGTTATTTCATCCTCTACCTTCATAAAGTTTTGTTCTTGAAATTAATCTAACATTTTGAGCAATTGTAGATATTTGTTTCGCATGTCCTCATATATCTAGGTAACCTGTCTTTTTAAGTAGTTACTTGGTTGTCCTCAAGCAAAATAGTTTCAACTTAACCTAAGAGGATAAAATTACATTACACTTACAAAGGCATATTTGATTTGCACAAGCAAAAATAATTAATTTCTTAGTTAAGGGCATGTTGGAGTTTGTTTTAAATGGGTAGGGTTATTATTGTCTTTTTACAAATTTAAAATTCCATACTTCCTACTTAAAAGATATGTTCATATCTTTTCTTTCTTTTCCCTCTCTAACTTCTACGGGTTTTTTTTTTTAGACCAGTAACTTCTCTTTCTTCTTCATAAACTACATTGTAAACATTAAGTAGGTGGGTATTTCTTTCAATTTGTGTGCATTTAAGTTGAATGTCAAGATCCTAGAAGCAGGTCTTGTTGGAAAACTAGAAAACTCTTTTATTTTTTAAGAATGACCATAGTAGGATTTCTTTAAAGGAGTTATCATTTAGTAAGTGTCCAATTTGGTGTAGTAAAACAATGGTGTGAGTGAAACTAATTTTGATAATGTTGTTATACCAAAGAAAAGGTCGGATTGGTGCTTTGTGCATGGCAATTGATCGAAAAGGGGTAAAATTTTAAGGAATTCAAGTAAGTTCTTCAATCTATGAGATAGTTTGATTATTGAGTTTTGGGTATGTCATCTAAATGTTAAAAGTTGAAGTCTTTTTGTGTGGAATGAAGTTTAGGTTTTCTTATGGAGTTTATATTTATGGTGTTGGGTCAAGTTTCTATAGAAATTCTACATAAAGTGCTATTACCATTTGGATGGTACTATTCTTACCAACTAAATGGTAGGTGTAAAGTGTCATGGTCTGTGGCATCAAGAGGGAAATGAGGAATTAACTTGAGCATAGAGTGTAGTGAGTGGCATCGATAAGGTAGTTTATCTTAAGGGGTTGGGTTTTTTAAAGGCAAGTTTGGCTTTTCGTAAATAAACTGGTCGGGAGCTAATGCCACTTTCGTAATGATAGCCATGGCAAGTCGAAACCAGTTGAGAATGTTGGTCCTCACAATCTTAAGGGGGGTCATAGTAAAGTTGGATGAAGACTCTCCTAATGAGGGATGGGTTCAAAACAAGTCTTAGGAAACATGAAGGAAAGACTGGCTCACCATTTAGATATGAAGCAAAAGAATACAATAAAGGATGATCGAATACTACCTGAGATCTCTAAGAGGGGTGAACCTCTTAACTCGTGACAAGTGGTGTCGGAGTTATAATGTTCTGAGATTCATCAAACCACTTAAACACTACCTAAGTGACATAAAAATTGTGTGCAAGTAGCCTTATTGACAAAAGGGTTTGTATAGGAGAAGTTTGAGAAGAGCAGCTACTAAGAGGACACCATTGTAAAAGGAGAGGTAGTTGTGTCACGAGTTAAGAATTTTGTAATAAGAGTAGCCTAAATCAATATAAAATAAAGAAAAGTAAACTAGTAGGCTGCCTTATTATTGGGCTACTCAACAAGAGTCAATCTTAAAAGACATTGAGAGGGGTGAGACCAAGTGAGGAGAGTTATGGAAGTTCAGGAGTCTTGGTTGAAATGATCTTGAAGTGGAGTGAGACAATGTTTAGAGGAGGGTGGTAACCATTTGAGGTAATACAACTATAAGTAACCTTACCATTAGGTAACTCAGTAAGAGGCGATCTCAAAAGATATGGAGAGGGGTGAAGGTAAGAGATGAATGCCTGTAGAAACCAAGAGTCTTGATTGAGGTGATCTTGGGGTGGAGTTTACCAATGGGTAGAGTTAGGTCATAATTAGTTGGAGTAGTATAATGGTAGATTGCTTTACCATTAGACGACGCAAGAAGAGGAGATCTTAAAGGATAAAAAGAGGGGGTGAAGGCAAGAGAGGAAATTCGTGGAAGCTTGTAGTCCTCATTGGAGAAGATTTTAGGGGAGTTTACCAATAAGGAAGGGTGGTAATCTATTAGAAAAGGGGTAGTAGTTGGAGATTAGACTCATAACGAGGGTATCACAAATTTAGGTGGGGGAGAATGTCATGTTCCATAACATTGACAAGGAAGTAAGGGATTAACTTAAGTATAGAGTGTAGTAAGTGGTTCGGTAGGATAATTTGTTTTAGGGGGTTAGGTTTTGTGAAGGCGGGTTTGGTTTTCCGTGAACAAGTTGGTCGAGAGTTAATGTCGCTCTCTTAATGATGGCTATGATAAGCCAAAACCATTTGAGAAGGTTAGTCCCTACAATTATAAGGGGAATCATGGTAAAGCTGGATAATGATTGTCTTGATGAGGATGGGTTTAGAGTGAGTCTTGGGAAAATAAGAAGGGAAGGCTAACTCACCATCTAAAAAAGAGGTAAAAGCATAAAATAAAGAATAGTTGAGCATTGCACGAAATCTTAAGAAAGAGTGAACCTCTTGTCCTGTGACACAAAGGAAGGCACATAATGCCCTCCTTCATTGTTTGGCCAATATAAGATATACTATATGGATGGTAGATTGATTTAGGGAAGAAAAAGTTCCCTTATACCATTGGCCGAGTATACTTTATACCATTTGAACAATGACAATGTTAAATGATTTGAATCTAGCCAAACTTCATTTCTTTTTATTGTTAACTAAACTACTTTCTATACTAATTATGATCACCTCTTAATAATGTCTAATGACATTTTACTTAATACAAATATATTTATGTCTAGTAATAAAGTTTAGTTTCAAGATTTGGTAAAATGAATTATCAAGATTATTTAACAATACATTTTCTTTAACTCCTATCAAATGCCTTTCTATTTTTTTTTTAAACTAAAATAAATGGGAAGTTTCAAAATCTACTTAGAAAGTTGAGAGGGTAGTTTAGAAAGCAAGTTGGATAGTAAAATATATCTAAGCTAAGTGTTGCAAATTATGGAAGATATTGAGAAATTCTTGTTCATGATTAGTTGTTAGGAGATAGAGTCAGTGGGAATCTAGTACTTGTTGATACCACCACTCTAGGCATGTGTATACTATGTTTACTGATTATAACTATTAGGATAGAATCTAAAAAAATTAATAAACATCTACCTTATAAATGAATGTTGCATGTGTATGGTTGGATCTAAGGGATCGAGAGTACTAGTGGCCTTAGATTGACATTCTAATGATCAATATGTGACACTATCTATGTATGGAGTTATATATCGAAATGATCTAAGTACTTTTAGGTTAATTCATGAATTCATAGGTTTTATGAGTACATAGCACTGTATATGTATATACTATATATTTGTGGTACAAGGTCTTGTGTTACCTTAAGTCTTGAGAAGCTAACACTGTATTGTATGCTAGACCTAGAGACAGGAATGTTAGGAATGATAGAATTTCTGATAATAGTTATTATGATAACAAAGGGAATAACAAAAGGCAACCTAGAAACAAGAATGTTAGGAATGATAGAATTTCTGATAATAGTTATTATGATAACAAAGGGAATAACAAAAAGCAACCTAGAGACAAGAATGTTAGGAATGATAGAATTTTTTATAGTAGTTATTATGATAACAAAGGGAATAACAAAGAAGAAAAGGGATTATGAGAAAGGTATGTTATATTGTTATCAAATATTTTTATTTAAGTGTACAATTATGAATGTTTTTTAAAGCATATGAGTAAGCTATTCAAATATAGCATAATATGATAAGAAAAAATGTATGAGTTTTTCGAATGTAGTATATAGCTTTGGATATCTTGCAAATTGACAAAGATTAAATTATCGAAAAACTTACAAAGATTAAAGTACAAAAAAAAATTTACATGTAGGAATTGATACGAACAAATATAATTTAGATTGATAAGAGAATTTCAAGTTATCGTAATAAAGTATGAATGCAAAATAATTAAAGCAAGCTATCAAAACTTACTTGAATGGTAAGGAAAGTTTTGGAGCTTAGTCATTAGAAGTTAGTAATACATCGCTAGACCATTTTCAAATAAAGATAAGATCGAATATTCAAGATTATTATTTCGATAAAATGGATTTCAAGATCCATTTTTACTAGTTAAATATATTTAAGTAATATATTTAAGTTATTCCACTAAAATTGGTTTTTGATATCATGGAAATAGTCTTACATAAAGCCATCAGAGGCATATATTAAAGGAAAGCAAATCATTTTTATAGAGACAAGAAAAGCAAGATGGCATGACATTACAAGGAGATCATCAACATTAAATATACTTGATTTTAATCATAGTCAAGTATTTCCTTTTTAATGACAAGATGAATGGGAGAATAAGCCTTGTTGAAATAGTTTTGGAATAAAATAAACAATTAAAAGCTAGATATGAAAAATTATGAAGCAACAATTAATGATGATAGAACCATTTGAATTCAAGATGGACCATTGCAAATTCATTCAATGAATACAAAGCAAGCAAGAACAAGAAGAAGTGTGATAAATGAAAAGGAAAAGAGAAGAAGTGAGATCAAGAATGAAATAATCAAAGACTTTATTTTATATTTTGTTAAAGCACTAATTTTTTAGAGGAGTTGAATATTTGTCTTTCCTCATGAATGAATTTTCTGTAAATTGTTGTAGTTTGGGAGATTACATCTTCATTATAATCTAATGTTATTATTTTTAGAAGAAGTTAAGTGACATAAAGCAGTGAGTGATTAAGCCATGTACGTGTGGCCGATTGTTGTAATTTTTCAAAAGCTTTGTTTTTTTTTTTTTTTTTTTTGATATAGTAAAATGAATAAGTGAAGACGATTGGGTTCCAAAGAAGTGGAGGATGAAAGAATGAACTGGCGGACAAGGTGGAACCATTTTAAAATTGATTGCTTGATCTTATTACCCTTATACTCTTTTACATTTACGTAATTTATTTATTTCCACTACTTAATACTTCGTTGAAATTCACTAATAGTAATCAAAAGGGGTAGCTTTGAAACACTATATAAAGAAATTTTTAAATTTTAAGAATTCAATTTACCTTTCTTTTGATTGCTAACTGCAACCAACAAAAATAATCAATTTGATTGTTGTGAATACATATCATGCATTTATGAATGTGTTTTGCTCTATATGATATGCACTTGTGGATATGGTATATATGTATTGGGTGTTAGCTCACCCTTTAGTGGGATTTCTTTTTCAGTTGCTAGATCTAAAAACGAAAATGTCGCTTATGATGAGATGAGTAGGGATGCATATCAACATTTACAAGGAGATTTTGGAGTATTATTACTATTATGATAATTAAATGTTATGAGAGAAACACTGTGAATCGTTTACAAGATTGTTCTAATTAGTTGTTGATGTTATGGAGATAAGACTCCAGTTTAGTTTATGTGTTGTAGTTTGTTTTATGATTATTGCTATCACTAAGTGTTTATGTATCTTTTAAAGTGGATAGACTCTAGTGTTGCCATACTTTCAATTACTTGGAGATGTAGAGTAAGACTTATATAAGCCACTCAATGATGTAAACTCGGTAATTGTTATTTATATATCTTATTTACTATAGGTTAATGTGGAAATAACAATTATTTTGAGACTTTACATGCCATTACTTTATAGTGACATGTGGGAAGATGCGATATCTCTAGTTCAATAACATTATAGTGCAATACTAGATAGAGAGAAAGAGATAAAGTCTATTGATAATTTAGAGAGTTGGTGTAGGGTTATTTTTGTAATTTCAAAAATATATTTATTTTATATTATGAAATAGATTTTTGTATTACTAAATATATGGTGTAATTTTTCTTAATTTTAATGTAGTATCTTAAAGCCCTTTTTATCTAACAACTTAAGTCCATATACAAGCCAAACAATAGAGTGAAAAATTTGTTCAAGAAAGTACCCAAAAAAATATAGCATCCCAATGATACATAGATATATTAATCCTCCATATTTAAGTCCCAAAAGTGCGTGAACATCCTATCACGTCTTCTTAATCACCGAAAAATCCTATCGCGTCTTCTTTGCAAAGGAATTATTTGATTATATTCAATTTCCCATGTTATTCTACGTTCTCACGACTAAAAAAAAAAAAAAACAATTCTTGCTCTTAGGATAATGTTAACATATGAACATACGATTTCCCAAAAGAAAATGTAGCGAATTCTTCTTCGGCAACACAGCAAAATCATCTTGGACGATGAACGGCGATCTCGGACATCAAGGGGCAAACGAATCGTGTGGATTAGATTAGTATGAATTAAACATATATATCCGTGTAGATTTTAAAGACAATTTATTTTAAAACTTAAAAAGGGTCTAACGAGAAGAATGAACAGCAGATGAGCCACGGCTGTGACGACGTTGGAGACAGAAGAAGGCTACGATCGCCTTGACAGCGTTCTTGAGCACGCGTCCGCGCCTGGGGATGAAACGCGGGGCGGTGGGGGATGGGTTGTGCATAAAACCACGAGGAATAATATTGGGTCGACATGATAATGATCGAGGCAACTCTAGGTCTTGGGAAGTTGCGCCTTTGGTGTTGTCTGAAGCAGGAGCAGGAGCAGCCATTTTGTTGGTTGAATGTCGGTTGGTTGTTTGGTTGTTGTTGTTCCCGTGAGCTGTTGCCAGTTGGCCCCGCTGTTTCCGTTTGTGTGAGGAGAGAGAGAGAGAGAGAGACAGAGAGAGAGAGTACGTAGTGGAATGCAAGCTCCGAGTACCGACCCGTGTTTAATTTAAGAAACTTCAACTGCAAGATTACGTGGTGCCATCCACCGCGTACAGCGTACAGCGTACAGCGTTTACTTTAACCGCGTGCGAGTGCGTGTGTAGAAAGGAGACGTGTGTGTTTGGTTAAAAGAACAAAAAAGCAGAAGCCAGGGAGTGCGTGTGTAGCTATGGTTTACTTGTTTGTTGTTTACCGAATGCCATACTGGCGAGTCCTCCACTCGTTGCTCAATCATGTGCTTCTATTCACTTCATTGAATAAAATAAAATAAAATTATTATTTAATAAAAATTAAAT
Organism: Laguncularia racemosa; assembly: GCA_037954665.1. Classification (NCBI taxonomy): domain Eukaryota; kingdom Viridiplantae; phylum Streptophyta; class Magnoliopsida; order Myrtales; family Combretaceae; genus Laguncularia; species Laguncularia racemosa. Next base: position 109,142 of record JBBMOL010000521.1, on the reverse strand, counting down.
TAATATATAATAATTATAACGATTAGTTGATATAAAAATAAATAATGATAGAAATATAAATAAAAAATAAATTATCAATTATATCTTTAAAATTCTTATTATTTTTCACTTTTCATAACTATTATAGAACTAACACAATTTATGATAATACAATATTTAAGATAAAAATAGAAAATGAATCATTGTATTGTAATTTATAAATTGAAAAAATAAATTACTATCTAATATTTCTTTTTATAATAACAATTCATTAATAATTGCTATTTGATAAACTGAACACCGTAATAATAACATTATATTGAATAAGAGGGAAATAGAATAAGCATTCCATCTATTCATTTTATTTTATCTTACATTTACTTCATAGTTTGAAATGTTTCATTCTTGTCCTACTTTTTAATGAAAAAATAAAAAAGCCTATGCATGCTTCATGAAAAAAAAATCATTAATATTAATATGTCACGTATTTTTGTAAGTTGTACATAACTATTAATATTTTTTAGCACATGTTAATTAAAATATATATATATTTAAAAAATATTATTTATATTTTTACATGTTAAAATTTTATTGATATTTATATATCATTAATTAATTTATATAATATATTAATAATATTAAAATCTTTTCCCTAGCGACTTGGGATTGGGATTAAGATTGAGATTAGGCCTTTTTTTTTTTTTTTTTATGTACTTGACATACAAAGATCCGTTCAACTTTTGTAAGTTTGAGCCAATCTACCTTTCGTATCCGGTATATGCCGATTTAGCTCATTTGTTGTACTTGTATATTGCGAATCTAATGGCGTATTTGTATTGTGTTTCACCTGATGAAGGCATTTGTCAAATCGTAGGGCAGTAGATGTCCAACACCTCGAAAATTAAAAAGAAAATTGAGTTTAAGACCTCTAATTCTTTCTTTTTTTTTTGCTAAAAATATATATATATTTTAAATAAAACTTTTAGATAATGAGCTGCTACTCACCACCACAAACCACTACGAGCAAATCACATGACCTACCTATAATAATGGGATGTGATCTACTACACTAACATGATGTTGAAATGGTCGGTCAAGCTTGGTTAAGGTTTTTGTTTTTCTTTATATTTTTTATGAAATTTTTTATCTTATTTTATTAAATATACTTAATGGTATTATTTCATTAAATCAAATACTTTGAAGCAATTATCCCTTGAATAATAGCTAGTGATAATGAAGTTATAGAATATAGCTATGCAAAATATAAATATAAATATGGAAAGTGAAAAGGATGGAAACACATGTATATGGCGTGTAATTTACCATTTTATTTTCATTTTAAAAATAAGAAATTTAGGTACATGTTTATTGTACCAAATAAAAAATGATTTGCTTAGAAAACTTCTTTACAAACCAAATTATTTAAATATCTCTGAAAAGGAAACATGAAGACAGGTTGATTGATAATCACAACCAAATTAGTTGGAGTCAAACATATATATCTTTCCAAAATTTTACAATCAAATAAATTTCAAGGAACTCTAGTAGGTACCTATTTTATCCATGATTGTTCAAGTAATTAGTCCATAACTACATAGCAGTTGCCTCTCCATACCATATGAAATTCTTGGGATGATATTAAAAGAATTATTTTTATATACATCATGAGACTGACCTATAACTACGTCAAATATATGTCAGCATATTTCTACTTCTTTCGTTTTGTCTCCTTAGCTCAGAGTCCGCTAACATAAAAATTTCTTCAGCGCCGCTCAAAAGGAGCCTGAGTGTTTTTAGCTTATAAGAATTATGCTCGAACTATTGTACGTGGGCTCTCCACATATCTCTAAAGTTTCATTGAGTATTCCGTCTATATAACCTTCTTCTTTTTTTTTTTTTTCTTTTTTCATTTTTCAGCTTGAAATGATAATTCTGTAACACTCTAAACTCGAAAGGCGCCATAGTCTATCATTAACCCATTTAGGGTATGCAAAACTCAATTCTATACTCTTTTATTATTCTTGATGTACTTTTCACGAATACCTGAAAAAAAAAAAAAAAGTTCTCCAGACAGATTGAGTACAAAACCTAACAAATGACCATATACAATACAAATATAGTCATGCATATGCCAAACCTAGGATAGCTAATACAACAATCAACATTCAACTATACATACATATTCATTCAATTTAAAATTGTAGCTTGGCTATGGAGGACCAACCATTGATCATGTGGAGTCAAATCATTTGAATCATTGTCGAAAGTGTAGACACTTATGTTGCCCCATAGAGTTATTTTTGAAAGCATAAGTCCTTAGTGTTTCCTAGAGTTATTTGAAAGTGAGAATCCATAATGCATGCTAGAGTAAATTTTGAAAGTATGGATCTATAGTGCTCCATCGAGTCAATTTTGAAAGTGTGAGTAATTAGATCCCTATAGTGTACTTTGAAAGTGTAAAGTAAACCCCTAATGTTAGTTTTAAAAGTGTGAGCAAGGTCCTAGAATTGGTTTTGGAAATATGAAGTAGATTCTTAAAATCAGCTTTGAAAGTGTGGAACGTGTCTTTGGAGTTAGGTTTTGAAAGTGCGAACCTATTTGATACTTAATTGACACTTATCAATCACTCCAAGCCCCTTGTTCGATTTATGTTATGATTATTACATGTACATAGATGAAAGCTAAACAAATATAAATGCAAAATAACTATCTTAATATGTACAACTATTAAACAAATAAAGCCGCTCTCCTATATTTGGCTACAATTAACAAGTCACTATGATAGAATAGTGATATAGAAAATGGAAAGCTCCTCATGATTTTACTAGAAATTATGTAATAATACTAGGCATGGGCATGATGCCTAACTTGGCCTAACTTATGAAGACTTAACGGGTCCTAGGTCTTGGATAAAGAGAACCGAGAATACCCCAAGGCCACCATAATTCAGTGATGAGTCAATCGCACTGCTAAGCCTTATAGGACCATGTTAACTATTTTGGACTAGGGCCGGTAATGCGGGCTAAATGGGTCGGCCCGACCCGACCTGCACTGGCCCGCGGGTCGTCACGGGCTGGCCCGCAATGGCCCGCAAGTCTAGCGGGTCAGGAAAGTCGGCCAGCCCTGCCCCGCGGGCTAATACAGACTGGCCCGCGACGACCCACAATAATTTTTTTTAGGTGTATTATGTAAAAAATTAAAAATAGAACATGCTAGGTGAAATTTTTTGTTTTTTCCTTAGATAAACCTTTTTTTCCTTTGCAAATATAATTTATATTACATATCGCTCAATTTTTCCATTCACTTTCCTTATATAACTTCGATTTATATGTACTTACTCTTAAATCCCATTCTCATACGATAAAAAAGAAAATAACCTAAAACGATAATAAAGCAATTATCATAAAGTACTTTTCAGTTTTCACTAATTATATAGGAAAAAAAATACAATAATGAAGCAGATAAAATTACATATATAAATCAATCATCACATCAGTCATCACTATCATAATCATCAATAACTAAATTGGAGTCTCCTTTCGATGAAGTAGTCGCACTCCCACCCACACTCCCATTGTCTTCTTCTTGATCTACAATTTATGAGATTACACATATAATTAAATTAGACGATAAATGCTTGAAACAATACGTTAAAAGAAAATATTAGGAATAGAACAAAAAAAAATTACCTTCACATGCAAATCCTTGTAACCAATTTCGTGTACAAATGAGAGCTTTTACATTGGCTGGAAGCATAGAACTGTGATACTTATTAAGTACACGAGCTCCAATACTGAAAGCTGACTCTGACGCTACAGTAGTAATTGGAATGCTAAGCACATCGGAGGCCATGATAGATAAATCAGGATATCTCTGGCTTTGACTCTTCTAATGTTGTAACACATCCGATTCTGAGTAGAAGTCCATATTCATTACTGGCTCATCTAGATAAATATCCAAAGAAGATTTACCACAACTTTGTACTTCTACTTGACGGTATCGAAATTCCTATATTATTAAGAAAAAAACTATTTAAATACAATATATATTACAAAAAAAATCATTGAGAAAATAAAAAATTATTAAACTTACCACTAATGTAGCAAAATCAATCTACAAGCCCTTCCTAGCTCTATGTGTTGCTACTCCCTTACTACTGCTACCTTCAGATGTGTTTTGTGTCTGAGAAGATGATCCAACCTGATTGTTTCTAGTTCTAAATATGTGATATGTTTTGCTCTTCTCATATTCTCCATAGAGTTTATATAACTTGCTTTTTATGTGAGCCAACTTCTCTTCACAAGTGAGGGGATCAAGTTTATTAAAACAGAAGTTCAAAAAATCAAATTCCATTAGAGGATCAAAGATTGCTCCAAGCGCAAGGATAACACTATAATCACTCCAATACTTATCGAACTTTTGTTTCATTCTAATAGACATCTCCCTTATGACATGATCTTCACTATTTAAATTTTCATTCAGCAAACATTCAATCCTCCATACTTGCAAAAAATAGTAGTTTGATGTTGGATATGATGATCTTAACATCAAATTGGTGATACTATGAAACGGGCTCAAAAACTTGCATATCTTTTCTGCTCTTTCCCACTCATCAATGGTTGGACAATATTTATAATGACGATCATTCAATTGAAAGCAAGAAAAAGCACGTCGATACCTGAGTGTGCTATCAAGCATAAGATAAGTGGAATTCCATCTAGTAGTTACATCCAAGCGCAAACCAATATTCGTATCAATGTTGCCAACCTATTCAACACACTCCAAAAAGTGTTTCATTATACTCTCAGAACCCTTCACATACTTTACACTTTCCCTTACTTTATGCAATGCTTCACTACTTACATCCAATCCTTCTTTAACGATCAAGTGAAGCATATGAGCACAACATCTAATATGAATAAACTCATCACCAGATAACAAACTATGTTGTAAGTTCAATTACTCTTTCAGAAAATCTTGCATACAATCATTTGCAAATGCATTATCCAATGTAAGGGAGAATATCTTCCTATTTATGCCCCAATCTTTCAAAAATTCAAATACTTTTTTCGACAACTCAAACCCTGAGTGAGGAGGGGGCATTTTAGAAAAAGCAAGAATTTTATTATTCGATTTCCAATTGTCATCCACATAATGTTCAATCAAACAAATATATCCCTCACTAGTAGAAGCAGTCCATACATCAAAAGTCAAACTTACTTTCCCTGGAATGTTTTGCAAAATTTGTTTTAAATTCTCCTTTTGAGTCAAATATAAATTCCAAACATCTGATGTAGCAGTTTTTCTACTAATTAGCTTATAATCACGATTATATAGCCTTATGAACTGTGTAATCCTCCTATACTCAACAAATGAAAATGGCAGATCATGCTCAATAATAGCCATAGCCATTACCTCACGAGCAAATTTAGGATCAGGTTTTCTTGATCTTAACTTCCCAGCATGATCAATTATCATATCACCAACATCATGATATCTAGGAATTTGACTCAAATGACACTTCTCTATATGTTGACGTAAAGATGAAGTTCCATGTGAATGTGTTCCAATAACATATTCCTTCCCACATGCTTTACAGTTAGCCCTATTTTTACCATCCTTCCCAATACCAATTTTTGTAAATAATTCCCAAACCTGAGAAGAAAAGCTACCTACTTGAGCCTTCTTACCTGCATGTTCTTCAGATTGAGAAGATCCCGGTTGTAGATTATTGTTATGCCCACCAACTTCAGACACATGATCCACATTAATAGGTTCCATCGGTTCCATTGTAGCCTCATTACTTGAAGGATCCATTCTGTAAATATAAAAAATGTTATTAGTAGTAGTATACTTAGTTATAAAATGTAAATAATTAAATATAGTCACTCCACGTCTCCACCGACCACCGCATTGGCGACATCCAATCCACAACCGATGGCCACACGGCCACACCACACCCCCACCCCACATGGCCACACCACCACCGGCGTCACCCCTACACCACACAACCACACCACACCCCACTCTCCAATCTCCATTCTCCAAGCCACCACCACCACCGGCGTCACCCCCACCACACACGACCACACCACACCACACGGCCACACCACACCCTACTCTCCAATCTCCATTCTCCAAGCCACCACCACCACCAGCGTCACCCCCAACCCACACGGCCACACTACACCACACGGTCCACACACCACACGGCCACACCACCACCGGCGTCACCCCTACACCACACGGCCACACCACACTCCACTCTCCAATCTCCATTCTCCAAGCCACCACCACCACCGGCATCACCACACCACACGGTTTTTCTTTCTCTTAAACCATCCTCCTCCATTTCCACCTCAACAGGACAGGACAGAGGACATCACAATACAATAGAGGACAATAGAGAATTGCTTTACCTTAATTAACGACGTCTAACAGGTGGCCGGCGGTGGTGGGGTGATCGTCTCTGCACGCTGGTCTGTGAGGTAGAATTGGAAGACGCCAGTGGTGGGGTGTGGACCGTGGGCGTGGGGTATGGCCGTATGGGCTGCTGCCTGTTGCGTGCCCGTGCTGCGGAGTGCGAGGCGCGACGTCGAGCTGCGGAGTACAGTTACACGATCGGGTGCACGGTGCGGACAAGGTCGAGCTGCAGAGTGCGAAGGAGAAGGTGCGGTGTGCGGGGGTGTAAGTGTGGCCATGTGGGCTGTTGCCTGGTGCGTGCCCGTGCTGCGGAGTGTGAGGCACAACATCGAGCTGCGAAGTACAGGTACACGATTGGGTACACGGTGCAGACGAGGTCGAGTTGTGGAGTGCGAAGGAGAAGGTGCGGTGTGCGGGGGTGTAATTGCGGTCCGGACTTCGGATTTTGTGAACCAGTCGTCCTCGTCGCGTCGATGGCGGCATCAGCGTTGTCTTGTCGTCAGTCATCACGTCGTTAGTCGTCAAGTCATCCTCGTCCGTCACGTCATCAGCCATCATTCCCTCACCAAACTCACGTCGTCACTCGTCCATGTCAGAAGCTCCTCGTCATCCGCAGCACAGGTTTTTTCCGGCGGGTTGGCCCGCCACCCATGAGAATTGCTCGCCCCGCCCCGTGAGTCAAGCGAGCGCGGGCTAAAATGGCCCGTACCCTCTGTGGGTCAAAATTTTTTTTGCCCACCCCACATATTTTTGCGGGCGGGGCGGGTCAACCCGCGAACCCACCCCGCAATTACCACCCCTATTTAGGACCCATTGAACCACACATATATGTTTTAATTTTGATGGTGTTCTAGATTTTTTCATGTGTTACATTTACAAGCAATTTTGTCAAAATTGTGAGTCAAAAAGTGAAATCATGCAATTTTACATTTCTACTACACTCTCCTTAGTTAACTCATTTGCAAACTCTATTTGGTTCAAAATCATGGTAGAATTGCAACTTAAGTTAATAAAATCATTTGAATCACATGTTGATAACATTTCACCGAATTTGCTTCTATTCGATGTAAGGTAAAGATTGAATGGGATTTTTGCTTTTTCCTCAAGTTGAGTCAACCTACAAACTCCTTTAAGTTGATAAATTGTAAGAAAAACAAAAGGAAAATAAAGTTTAGAACTCAAAAATCACAATTAAGCTTATGGTTTTTGGCTTTCTACTTCTTCTCTTTCATTGTTTTGTGTTTTGTCTTTATGTGTGTGTTGCTATTACTTGCTCTGTTACATTGAAGTGTGAGTGTGCTGTTGCTACATGGTCACTACTGTTGCTACCTACTAGCTACAACTATTGCGTTGCGTGCTTGGTTATTGTGAACGAACTTACAGTGAGTTGAGTTGATCTTGAATCTTGATCCCTTTCTATCTCTTTTCTTTTACTCTATAATAGTGTACTTTGTTAGTGAGTTAGTCTGTTTCTTCTCTTTTATGCTGGCTTTGTACTTTGCAACTTCATATGCTGCTTTGCTACAGTGATACCGGTGTAGTGTCTTTTCGTCTTAGTGCCTACTGCATTGTTGTTGACACTTGACAGTTGATCATGATTCATGATCTAGTCTGTCTAAGTGCTTCCTACTACTTTGCTATAGCATGCTACTACTTGTTGATTCATAATTCATGATCCAATTCGTCCGAGCGCTTCCTACTACTTTGCTACAACGTACGACTGCTTGTTGTGTTAGCTATTACATTAAGCCTTATGGTATGGTTGAGTAATGGGCTACTATTACTCTTGCTTTGCTTCATGCTTGTCATTTTGCGTTTGTTCTTTACAACTTTAGGAATATATACATACATATATATATATATATTTAATTGACTTTCCTATTATATTGTGTTTACCTTTAGTGTTTAAAGATACATGTTAGATACATGTTATATTGCCCATTATTATGCTCAAAAGTAAGAAACCATAGAGAGGATAGGGATACCACACCCTTGTAGTTGTAGAAACTAGAAGTAATTAGCAAACATCCATTCATGTAAGTGTAATAGCCAACTAAATGTAACTGTAGGATTGGATAGAATATGATAAGTAGAGGATTTCTTATATACTATCATTTGTTATGACTAGTAGCCTAGCACTATAATTATTTGATTTAAAGGTTGAAGCTTATTGATATGGTGTTGAATGCAACTTTGAGATGAGATGGTCCATTTAGCTTATGTTTGGTGTTTAAAAGTTATATTTTTTTTATATTATAGATTAGGCCTAAATTCCTAACTTTGGCTTTCTTTCATATCTTCATAAGGACTTGACTCTTGAGTAGTTATTGGGTTATGTTATGTATATCACAATGTCATCTTTTAAGTCATCTAAAGAGAGCTCTAAAAGGAAAAATGCACCTAGAAATAGATCTAATGTTGGTTAGGAGCATGGAATTGATGTAGATAACAAGGGAGAAAAAGGGTAAAATGCAAGTATTGTAACAAAGTTGTTAGTGGAGGCATTTACAAATTCAAGAATCACTTAGGTTGTACGCATAAAAATGTAGAGCCATGTACTAGTGTCCCGGGTGATGTAAAAAAAAAAGAAATGCTAACAATTTTGCTTAAAGTGGCAACAATATTGGAAAAGAAAAGAGAGCAAATTCATGGGATTGAAGATTTTGATGATGATGATGATGATGATGAGGTAGAGTAGAGATCCCTAAAGGAAAAAAGAAAAAATTTCATGGATTTCTTTCTGAAAAAAAAAATGGTGAAAGTGGAGCACAAGTGAACCAAGGAACAATGAACCAATTCATGAAGAAAGAGTTGAGAGAAGAATGTTGCCAACAAATTGCTCATTTTTTTTACATTAGTGCAATTCCATTTAATTGTATAAAAAATCTAAAGTTTGCTAAGATGCTTGAGGTGGTTGGTTGATATGGTTGTGGGCTTAAACCTCCTTCCTATCATGAGCTAAGGGTGATTTGTTTGAAGAAAGAAGTAAATTGAATAATGGAATTACTTGAAAACTACAAAGCTGAATGGAAAAAAGCAAGTTGCTCTAATATGTCAAATGCATGGATTGATAAAAAGAGGCATTCTATATGCAATTTCTTAGTGAATAGCCCTAAAGGAACGATCTTTTTATCTTCTATAGATGCTTTTGACACATCTAAGACAACTAACATAGTTTTTACCATGTTAGATGATATTGTGGCGCAAGTTGGAGAGGAGAATGTTATACAACTAATCACAGATAATGCTACAAATTAAAAAGCAATGGGGGAAAATTGATGGAGAAAAGAAAATCTTTATATTAGACACCTTATGTAACACATTGCATTGATTTAATCTTAGAGGACTTTGAGAAGAATTTGAAGATTCATCATAGAACAATTGCAAAAAGGAGGAGAATTACTACATATATTTATTCTATAACTATACTTATCTTAATCTTTAGGAGATACACTAAAGGGAAGGTCTTGATTAGGCTTAGTGTAACTTGTTTTGCCACTTCTTATTTGACATTAAGTTGCCTTAGTGAGTTAAAGGGTGCATTGATAACGATGTTCACTTCTAGTCACTAGAAATCATGTAAGTATTTGAGCACAAGTGATGGAAAGCGGATTCAACAGTTGGTTTTGGAAGAATGTTATTATTTACCTCAAAGCTACAGTTCTCCTTATTAAAGTGCTTAGATTCGTGGATTCATATGAACAACTAGCTATAGGTTTCATTTATACAGAAATGAATTGTGCTAAAAAGAAAATTAAAGAAAATTTCAATAGTGTAAAGAAAAGGAAATATATCAATTTATTAACTATATACTTTGCTTTAGTGTTCATTTTAAAGTTTTATTTGTAAATTGATATTATGTTTATTTAATGTAGCTATGAACCTATCTTCAAGATTATCGACAAGAGATATGAGCTTCAACTTTATAGATCATTGCATGCTATAACTTATTATTTGAGCCCCTATTACCATTATAGTCTTAATTTTAAAGTTGATATTGATGTTAAAATTAGATTATATTGTCGCATAGAGTGTGTGGTTTCTAATCTAGTTGAAAGGTGTAGGATTAATATATAACTTAAAAGATTTAAGGATGTTAAAGGACTATTTGGTATTGAAGCTGTAAAGTTAGCAAGAAACAAAAAAGCTCCAACTAAATGGTGGGATTTATATGGAGATAAATGCCTAAAACTACAAAAGTTTGCTATTCATTTTCTAAGTTTAACTTGTAGTTCTTCAGGTTGTGAGCGTAATTGGAGTGCATTTGAAATCATATAGTAAAAATGGTTCTTTTATTTGATTTTATATGTTATTAAGATTATTAATCTTATATATAATTGCTTTAATTTTTAGGTTCACACAAAAATGACTAATAGGTTGCATTAACAAATGATGAATGATTTAGTATTCTAATGCATAACTTGAAATTAAAAAATAGGAAACAGAGATACATTAATGACACTTCTAGTTTCACTATTGAAGGTCTCTCATCTGATAATGAATAGATAGCTGAGGACGAAAATATATGAGGTTGTTTTGAATATCCTTTCAAGTGCAAGAGGTGAAGAAAAAGATGAAGATGATGATGTAGAGGAAATTGGTGCCTATGTGAATTTAGAGAGTCGTAGAAGTAAGTCCCTAAATGATTTAGAGATTCACAATATTGATGCTATTGAAGCTAAAATACAAAAGGAAACTTTAAAAGATTTGGAATTAGAAGATATGAAAATCATTGGTATTAGTACCTCCCATAATGATGTTGACATTAATGATGAAGATATAGATGACGATGGTGATGTTGATGGGAGAGATGGTGGCAATTGTGATGATGATAGGGCAATTGATGATTTGTTTTGGTTGTTATTTTATATTATAAATTCATTACTTTTATTAGGACTTATGATTGATTATTTGTACTATACTTGAGTCTACAACTTATGCTTGATTATTTATATTGTGACTTTTATTGCAACTTATGACCAAAATGTATGTTGGATTTCTTTATTTCTATTATCCATTATAATTTTTTGTGACTATTGTAAATAAATTTACAATATTTGGAAGTTATTTTACAAAGGTTATAAGAACTTACATTTTTACGGTTTAATTCTATAAATCCCTTAGCGATTCTACGTAAAATTGCGAGTTTAACAACCTTATTTACAAGTTTGCAAATGTTACAACTTAACAATTAATAAATTGGTATTCTCTTATTCAAGTGGAATAATATATATATATATGCATATATTTTTTCAAAAAAGAAAAATCCTATACAAGAAAGCACTACTTTCTTTACAAGGAAATACAGTATCGAAAATAAACAATGTAGTACTCTTACCCTTACATAAAATAATTAGAAAGGAAAATAACATAGTTATTAAGATCCAAAAGTTGTTCCAAATTTGTAATATTAATATTTTCTACATATTATAAAATTTTATGAGTACCTTTATATGGCTCATTCTACAATCACCATTATTATCCTTTATTTGGTGCTACTCATATATGTCAAATTTAAATAATCACTATCTCATTTTTTTTTTTAAATTCTTGACTATTACATGCTTGAACTTCTGCATCAATCAATAATTTTTTAAATGATACAATTTTCAAACATATGATTGGAGTGAAGTTAAATGTAGATGTTAAGAGTTAACCATAGATGAAGTAGAACATGGACGTGAAGAATTAGAGATGATGAAGACAACTATTACTCTTGACGTAATGGAGAAATTCATATTCAAAGTTAAATATGAATTGCAATCATGATTACGATTTCTTTTTGTGACAATGCTTGTATCAATTAGATGTAATTAATTGAGGTCCCATCTTCTAACTTTTTTTGCTTCTATTCAATCACTTGCTCAAACTTTAGTATTAATAAAGTCCTTGAATGATATAAATGTTCAAGCAAGTAATTAAAGTGAAGTTGATAAGGTAGAAAAAAATTCATGGAAGATGGAGGAGGCAAGGGCATAGATTTAATCGATACATGTAGCATTACAAAAAGAGATTGTGTTAATGAGTGCAATATATATTTAAGTTCAAATACTTTTTATCCACTTTTACATGTACAAGTACTTTATAGAGTCAAAGTCTAGATCAACATTAGATTAGTGTAATCATTGTCTTTGTGTTTCTTTAGTTTTAGACATCCACATTCTGCTTCACGAATCATATGGTTTAGCATATCATTCAAGATGCATGCAACCCCCTAAATTAGCGATTAGGGAAATTGCGTCTAAATTTAGGACTTTCGAAAAAGTTCCCCAATTGAACTTAAATTTTGATGAATGTCTAGAAAAGTTAGATGAAGTGATATCATATGATTGGATTTAAAAAAATGGATTAATAAAATGCTATAATCACTATAAACTTAAGTTTATTAAGATAACTCATTACTTATTGGAAATTCAAAATTCGAGTTTAGAGATATAACGAGACCTTAAAGATGAGACGATTAACTCAAATACTAAATAATATGATGTAGAATAATATTAAGATACATATCTATTCATTAAATATACTTAGTAATTAATAATTATCCCATGTCCAAAATCCCTAAATATGGACAAATTACACCTTGATTGCAAAAATTTCAAAATATATTAACATAACCTAATGAGTCAACATTTGAAAATGAACTAGCAATGTGCAAAAAGGATTAAGAGCTAAATCACCTACATAGATTATACAAAATTGACACCTTATGCTAGGGTTGAGTGGGTACAAGGTACTAAGATATAAGACTACCTGTACTTTATCTTATAAGGTATATTGTCCCAAATTTTGAAACTAGAACTCATCTTGTAACACTTGGAAACGACTATAAAACCTGTACCATATAAAACCTATGGGGGTTATGATACATTAGGTATAGATACCTTGTGAAATTTGTAAAATTTGATTTTTTTTTTAGTATAAATTTAAAGTTTATGTTATATTAAAAAAATAATTTATATATAATATTACAAATGTTTTATAAATAAAACTTATAATACCTATCACAAAATTTATGAAATAAAAAAAAATAATTTTTTCTACTATCATTATTTCAAGTTTGTGTAATTTTATTATTTAGCAAATGAGAAAAAATAAAAAAATATAAAATGAGAGAGACGGTATTAGTTTTAGTTATTTAGAGTTATTAACTTATAAGTTTAAACATCTTTTTTTTTTCTCACTAAAACATTCATTAGCCAGTTTTAAAAAATTTATATTTAAAACTTATCTTGTAATTTTTAATATCCATCCGAGTCTATCCAATCGTATAGGATGCATGTGGACACACCATACAATAAAGTAACTAGCTAACCCCTATCTCATGCTTCTTAATTTTTTTCAATAAAATGCAAAATTAAACTTGGAGCTGAAGAAAGTTCAGCTGACTCCAGGGGGGTGGGGGGTCTTGGGGGCAAATCTGACCCTTTTAGTTCAAGGACCAAACCTGAAGCTGCTATCACACCCCGTTGCCCCCCATTAAGACTCCACCCACCCCTGCCGACCAGTAAGGTCTAATCATCGAACAGCCACCGAAGTTCCGACGACAGGTAAGCCCTGTTTCACACATGATTTTGTAAAATTTATCAAAAATATTAAATAACAAGAATAATTCTCAACAAATATATATATATTCTTTCATTATTTTACATGTAGTTTTACGTAATATTTTTATTTTTATAAAATTATTGAGAATTATAATATGTCCTTAATTAACTGCCCTGTTTACATGAATTTTCAAGTTAATTTTTAATTATCCAAATGACATTGTTTCTTGCTCAATAATTTTTTCAAAGCTCCTTGTTACATCTAGTTTACATAAATTTAAATAGTTTTCGATGATCAACATGTTTAATATAATCAGATTTTTAGTCCTAAGAACCGCCTAATATGTTGATTTTCATGAAATTAATTACTGAATTTGTGAGATTATGATTCTTGTAAGGTTGTAATGACACGATGTGTGATTGGTATTCATTTTACATGTAAATGTGGTTATTCATTTAATTAGTCATACGCATATGGACAATAGTCCCTTTTGGGTAAAATGAGTAGCATTATAAATTCTACATATTTTTTTGAGTCTGATAATTCTCGTAAAATTATTTGAAGACTCACGCTATTTATTACGAAATTTTCATGAAAAATGACTTGATTTACTGTTAGGGGCTCATTTCTATTTATACTTGAATGAGATATATTGGTAAAAAGGTATTTTTATTGCATTTTGCATATCAACTAGATCTGATAGGGTGTTATCTTTAGCATATCTCATGATATTTTAAGTCGGTGATGAGATATTTACGGATTGAGGATGAGATAGATATATATACTTCATGATTCTATTATATTGGCTTGACATTTATGCAAAATATACACCCAATGCATGCAATATTATATGAATATGATATCTTTATTTATATAAATCGAGTCATGTATCAAGAAAAAAAAATGGGACCTTTTGAGTATACTTTTATAAATAGAACCCATATTATGTATCGTAATATTTGTTTAAACCATAAGAATGCTAACTTCATTGAATTTGGATGACTCTGTAATAAAATGAATAGTTTCATATATTGTTATGGGAAATATCATCGTATAAAGATCTTTCCGTAATCAAAACTTGATTTCACCAACAAAACCTATGTCTTGATATGATTGCAATTATATATTACAAGTACTTTAACTATGTGTATAAAAAATTACCTACAATTTTAATATAAACTATATAGGATATAATATAAGAAATATAATGAGTGTATTACTATATGTATGTGTGAATATATATATATATATATTATAATACAATATAATCATATATTTATCTTATTATAAATTGAGCCTTACAATATATATCGGTATCTATATGATTTTACAAAAGAAAATAAATATTTTATATATTATGATCATATAGAAATTACTATTTTTATCATATGAGCGTCTAAACTATATTTTAACATGCTTGACAATGATATAATAGATAGATTAATGAAATAAGTAGAATCTTAATGTTTTCATAATTTTTATGAAAATTGAATATGGATTTGGTATATATAGGGTTTCCAAGAAATCATGAGCCTGATGTGACCAATTAGCTTGAGCAAATGTCATCTCAAGTACTTGGGGCCAAATGCTTTACTGCATTTTGAAGATTGAAGTACATACCTCCTTGTGTGGCTGTAAGTATTTAGCTGTGTGCATGCAATGCTTGCAATTAGACACTAAAGTGTTGATTTAGTAGCTGAGCTATATGCTATACCATGCTGTTGTGGATTGATTTTTGTTTGAAATGTTTGCGAATTAGTTGGTTACCCTTAAAATGGACTAAATTGAACTTAAACTAAAATTCTAAACTAACATGCATTACAACCCAATCAAAGACAATTAGAATTCTCTAGCCAAATACTGATCCCTTTAAAGAGGCAATAGAATTGGTCTTTCCCCACCCTTAAGGGCAAGCTAAGTGATAGGAGAGTTGTTTGAAGTAGTTTATGGGAGGAGCCTATTGTATATTTTTGTGATCCATAATATTAATTAATTGTATATTATTGACTATCTAATTAAGTTGAGGAATTAAGCCATTAATTAATGGACAAGGCTATTAGACTTATCTCATAAATATTTTTTTCATGGGCCATAATGTGTAGAAATCCATATATTTTATTTCAATTATGGTGATAAGTCATAATGAAACAAAATATTAAAGGTTATAAATAAGGTTGGATCCTAGTCTAAGCAATGTATACATCATCAGGATTTCTTTTATTTCTTTCTCTTTTATTTTTCCTACATCCGATCGATGAGAAAATAAAGAAGAAATACTATTATAGACTGAAAGGCAAAATCCTTCAAGTTTTGCTTTTGCTATGAATTTAGATATGCTTCTGCATATGAATTTAATTATAATTTTGTACCTTGATTTTACACATGAGATCTTGAATTATTTTTTTATGGAAATATAAAGTTTTTTTTTTCCCATAAGTGATATCAAAGCAATCATGTGTGAAATTAAAGACTTATTTTGATAATAAAACTATCGATATTTATATTATTATGATTTAGCCTACTCAATTTTTGTGCTTTAAGTTAAGATTGAATGAAATTTATATATGGTGCTATTGTTCCCAATTTCGAGGGTTTCAAGAAGTACATAATCATTCTTATATTTTGAATTCACTAATAGATGAGTGGAATTTACAAAATC
Source organism: Laguncularia racemosa (assembly GCA_037954665.1). Classification (NCBI taxonomy): domain Eukaryota; kingdom Viridiplantae; phylum Streptophyta; class Magnoliopsida; order Myrtales; family Combretaceae; genus Laguncularia; species Laguncularia racemosa. The sequence goes on along the minus strand of JBBMOL010000521.1, from coordinate 92,533 downwards.
ATCTTCATATATCAAGAAAATTGGAATACTTGCCACCCCCTTAATTCTTCTGCACAATACTTAATGTTGGTTGTGATTATTCGTTGGTTCGTCTTCTTTTATGTGGTGCTTTTATTATTTAATTGGCCGAGTTTCTATTTCACTTTCTTGATGTGACGAATACATGTAGTATATCCAAGTGCACTTTGTGAAGTATCACAATTCATTGCTATACAAATAATCTTTATGTTAATTAACTTAGGAAACTAAAGAATCCTATTATTTAATTGCCAACATCACTGTAAAGTCCTAGTATGAAATTCATCTATTATACATTAAGAAAGGTGACAACTTTGCTTTAATGTCCCTTTTCACTTCTTCCATAGACTTTAAAATAGCCTTAGCTCTTGTTATTTTAAATGACAATGGTTACCAAGTTTTAAGCAATACTATTGCTTTGTATGTGTATGAAATATAATTGAGAAAAAAAAAAGGAGTTGATTTTCTAGTTTGGATCCAACTGATCTTAAATCCATCTCAAATATTAGGTTAAAGATTTGAGATACAAGTGAACCTTGTTTACTTTTTCTTTTTTCTTTTTTTTTTCCAGCAAATCTTATCTAACATTTCAAGATAAATTAAGATAATATGTTGCCAAAGTAACCTCTATTATTTAGATATATTTTGATCCATTTAGATTTCAAGTTAAAAATTTGCATGAAGTGTTTATATCTATGCGAATAATAATCAAACCAAAGAATGTTATTATTTGGCCAGATGATAGACATGCAATGATAAATATGTGATAATTACGGTTTCATGTATGTGATTTGTTGACCTAAAGGAAGGCATATCATTGATAGAATTATTGTTATCAATATTTATTATTGTTTTAGAGGACATCATTTATAGTTGATATTTCTGTCTAAAGACCAAATGCCAATAGTGTGTTAGGTGTCCCATGAAAGCCCAATTAAAGTATTTATTTTGTTATTTGTTTATATTGATGTGATTTACTAGGCATGATAATTATAATTTATGTGTTATATTTATTCATGCATTAAAGTGTAAAATTATCACTAATTGTAAGCATATTTTATTCTTTGTTCAATTAGTAGTACCTCTATTTCTGCTAATTTGAATAATATTCTTGTGCTTAATGGCACAAACTTCGAGAAATAGAAAGGACATATCACCATTTTGTTAGGATGATGAATCTTGACTATGTGATCAGGATTGGTGAACCTCCTGCTCTTATTAGTGAAAGTGCTATTAAGGAAAAGGTGATTTATGAAAAGTAGGAGCGTTTTAATTGCATGAGTCTAATGATCATGATGCATTCCATTCCAAAAACCATTAGGAGAGCTATACTTGAGGAGAAAAATGCTAAAAATTCCTAAGCCAAATAGCAAACCAATTTGTAGGCTCTAAAAAGGTTGAAACAAGCACCATCTTGCAAAACTCGTTTCTATGTAGTATAATGGCAAAGGAAATATAAGAGAGTACATCATGGAGATGTTTAATCTTGTTACAATACCGAGGGCATTAAAGTTGGAATTGTCTAATGACATTCTTGTGCACCTAGTCTTGATTTCTCTTTTTGCTCAATTCAATCCTTTCAAGATAAGTTACATCACTCAAAAGGAGAAATGGACATTAAATGAGGTGATTGCACAATGTGTACAAAAGGAAGAAATATTGAAATAAGAGAAGATTGAAAGTGCTCACATGGTGATCCATGCTCAAGATAAGACTCTTATGAAAAGGAAAATGGATCATAAAGGTAAAGGGCCTGCAGATGCTGGGACTTCACATGTATAGTAGAAACAGGATAAGGGCATCACTTGTTTCTTCTGCAAGAAAGCTAGTTATGTGAAGAAGGACTGTATTAAGTATGCAAAGTGGCTTGCAAAGAAAGGTAAACTTCTTACCTTTGTTTGTTTAGAAGTTAATTTAGCTTTAATACTAACCCATACTTGGTTGATAGATATAGGTGCAACTATTTGCATAAGTATTACCATGTTGGGTTGTTTAAGGAGCTAAATGCCAAGTGATGTTGAAAGATTCATTTATGTAGGTAATGGCAACAAGGCTCCCATTGAGGTTATTGGTGTATTTAGATTACAATTAAAGTTTGGTTGTTATTTGGATTTAGAAGAGACTTATTATGTATCATCATTTAGATGAAATTTAATTTTTGTTTCTCATTTGGACAAATTCTGCTATCTTTGTTCATTTGGAAATGGAATAATTAGTCTTTTTCAATATTTAAATGTTATTGCTATTGTTACTTTGATTGATAATCTATATAGATTGAATTTACATGCCTCATATACAGAAGAAACTTTGCATACAAGTAATTTTGGTATAAAGAAAAAATTAATAAAAGATAATTCATCCATGTTGTGGCATAAGCATTTATGACATATTTCCAAACAAAGGATTCAAATGCTTATGTTAGAAGGAGTTCTTAATTCTCTTGGCTTTTCTAATTTTGAAATATGTGTTGAAGGCATCAAAGGGAAACAAACAAATATCCAGAAAAAAGGGTGCTGAAAGGAGTTCTAGCATCTTGGAATTAATACATATTGATATATCTGGTTCGTTCCCTATAGCTTTGTGGAGTGGTCAATAGTATTTTATAGATGACTATTCTTATTATGGGTATCTATACTTGATACATGAAAAGTCACAATCTCTAGATGTTTTCAAGGAATATAAAATAGAAGTTGAAAATTAATTTAATAAGAAAATTAAAGCTGTTAGATCTGACCATTGTGGTGAATACTATACTAGATTTGACGAATTAGGTGAACAACATCCTGGACCTTTCGCAAGATACTTAAAAGAATGCAAGATTGTTCCTTAATACACCATGCCAAGACAACCAAGTTAAAATGGTATAGCTGAGAGATGTAATCAAACCTTAAAGGATATGGTTAGAAGCACGATAAGTCATTCAAACCTTAAAGGAAATGGTAAGAAGCATGATTAGTCATTCTTCCTTACCAGAATCACTTTGGGGAAAGGCATTAAAGACTTTAGTATACATCCTTAATCGAGTTCTAACTAAAGTTGTAGCTAAAACCCCATATGAGTTATGGATTGGTAAGAAGCTTAATCTTAGGAATTTTCATATTTGGGATTATCTAGCTGAGGCTAGGCCATATAGGCCTAATGAGAGAAAATTGGACTCAAGAACAATTAGCTGCAACTTTGTTAAATACTTAAAGCAATCAAAAGGATATAAATTTTATGACACTCAAGTAGATCCTTTTTAAGGATTGGGAATGCTAAGTTTCTTAAAAGTGTTGAATATAGTGGGAGCACACTGGTTAAGAATATTGTCTTTAAGGAGGAATGTGTTAACATTTCTATACTTGTAACAAAAAATGTATTAGCGATTACACCTGTTACTTTTCAAGATGCAAATATGGATGTTTAAAATTTTCCTAGATTACTCCTACTATTGTAGAGGAATAAACTCCTACTCATATTGAGGAATCACAATAACCTCAAGAGCAAGTGCCATTACATAGATCCACTAAGGAAAAAAGATATGCGATTTTAGATGATTATGTCGTATGTCTTCAAGAGCATGAGTTTGATATAGGACGAGAAGATGATCCATCATTTGTCAGTTAAGCTAAACAAAGTGCAAAATCCTAAAAGTGGATTGATGCCATGAAGGAAGAGATGAAATGAATGAAAGAAAATGGCATTTGGGATCTTCACGAATTGCCTAAAGGTTTGAAACCAATTGGTTGCAAATGGATTTTTAAGACCAAATGGGATTCAAAAGGTAGTTGAAAGATATAAAGTACGTCTTATTGTTAAGGGTTTCACTTAAAAAGAAGGCATCGACTATAATGAGACTTTCTCTCTAGTTTCATCAAAAGACTCTTCTAGAATTAATATGGCACTTGCTATTCATTATGATCTAGAGCTTCATTAGATGAATGTAAAGATTATGTTTCTCAATGGCAACATTGAAGAAACGATATATAGGTGCAACTAGAAAGTTTTGAATAAGGAGAATCAAAACATTTGGTACGCAAATTAAAGAGATCCATCTATAGATTAAAGCAAGAATCCCGTCAATGGTATCAAAAATTTTGATCAAGTGATTATCTCTTTTGGTTTTAAGGAAAATGCTGTCAATTAATGTGCATATCACGAGATTAGTAGGAGTAAATTTGTTTTTCTAGTGCTATATGTCGATAATATCTTGCTTGCAAGTAACAATACAAGCATATTGCATAAGAATAAGATATTTCTTTCAAATAATTTTGAAATGAAAAATCTTGTGAATGCATCCTTTATGTTTAGCATATAAATTTATCGTGATTGTTCACGAGGTATATTAGGCTTATCATAAAGGGCATATATCAATCAAGTACTTAGCAAATTTGACATGAAAGGTTTTACACTAAGAGACACTTCAATGGCAAAGGGTGATAAGTTTATTTTAAATCAATATCCTAAGAATGATATTGAGAAAAAGACAATGGAGTATATCCCTTATGCATCAGTAGAAGGGAGCCTTATGTATGTTCAAATATGTACGTATCCAAATATTGCATACATTGTTGGAATGCTTGGTAGATATTTAAGTAATCTTGGAATGGATCATTGGAAAGAAGCGAAACATGTCATGCAATACCTACAAAGAACAAATAATTTTATGCTTACATATCGAACATCTAATTATTTGGAGATCATGGGATATTCTAACTCTGATTTTATTGAATGCCTTGATAGTACAAAGTCTACTTTTTGTTACATTTTCATAATAGCTAGTGGAGCTGTGTTATGGAAAAGTATCAAATGGATGCTTATAGTTTCTTCTACCACAGAGGCAAAATTCATCGCTTGTTATAAGGCATCAAACTAGGGAATATGGTTGCAAAATTTTATCACAAGACTACAAATTGTTTATTGTTGACTATCTAATTGAGTTAAGGAATTAAACCATTAAATAAAAGTCATCATTTGATTAATTAATAAATAGGGCTATTGGACTCATCTCATGGATATTTTTTGTATGGGCTATAATGTGTAGAAATCCATATGTTTTATTTCATTTATTATGATGTACCACAATGAAATAAAATATTCAAGGCTATAAACAAGGTTGGTTCCTTAGTCTAAGCAGTGTATATATCATTAGGGTTTCTTTTACTTCTTTCTCTTTTGTCTTTCTCACTTCCCATCAGTGAGAAAATAAAGAAGAAGCACTATTATAGGCTGGAAGGCAAAACCCTTTAAGATTTGCTTCTATTATAAATTCAACTACGCTTTCGCATACGAATTTAATTATAACTTTATACCTTAGTTTTATAAATGAGATCTTGAATTATTTTTTATGGAAATATAAAGTTTTTTTTCTTTTTTCTTTTTTTTTTTCCCTATAGAGCCATATCTCCATTATAAAGTCTATGTTTGGCTACGAGTCATTGCATTATGCTAAAATTTGTTAACTCATATTAAAGTAGGGTTATTTTCTTTAGTCTCATGACGAATTGGATAACGTTGTGAGAATGATATTTGTTTTGTTGCATTGCATTTCATAATTTGAAATGACAACCTTGTTTGATTTGAGTTACATGTATATGCTTTTTTTCCTCCTACCCCTTACTTAGTGATGGTTTGTTTACTCCCCTATAGATTTCCTTACAAGTGTAGAGCAATCATGCTGTGATTCACTTACCCACAAGTGTGTAGGTAGTTGTAAATAGGGCTTGAGAATGAGGAATGATGGCAAATAGGCCTTTCTTTTATTTTATTTGGTTTTTGGATTAGTTGGGACCCACCTACATAGCCTAGACCGATGAGTGTTTATTGGTTATAACAAATAAAGTAAGCTTTACTTTTGTGAATATTATGATAAATCATCATGTATATATATATATGTCTTTCGTTCTATGGTATGTTTAACCGTATTATAGTAACTAGTGATGCTTTAGAGCAATTATGTTATTGGTGTCTTGTGTATATTAGATTTATGATAGCTACTAAACAGTCAACCTAATCATATGTTAGTATATGCAATAGAATTGTTATATCTAATCAGATGTTAGTATATGCAATAGAATTGTTATATCTTTATTGTTTTTAGGGCTTGATGATGCATAAGTTTCAATATATGATTAAATAAAAGTAGAATAGAGAGTTTAGAAATTAAAAACAGATGGTACAAATAGCACCAAAAAAAAAGAGAGATGCTAATATCTTTTGGAATACTTGTGTAGCAGAGTCGTTGCAAAACTTAAGAATATATGGAAAATGTTAACATGGAAGACATTTTGAATGGGAAGGAATGACTGTTGTTAGTTGTGTGAATAATCTCTTTCATTTGCGTCTTATATACATATAGATGAAGGTGCATGAGTTCTTCAATCTTCATTATAACTTCAATTCTTTTTTGTTTTAATTTTCAGAGTGTGACTCCATGTAAAAAGCTATATATTATAGCTTGAGGAAAATGACTGCGCCTTTACATACACTGCAGAATGGTAGCCTTTTCTTCTTCTTCCTTGAAAAAAAATGTTGGGAGACTTGGTGAAGACCCGGTAAGTCAATGAGTCCTAACATGCAATCTCATCAGGTTCTCATTTGGGTCTAGACCCATTCCACCAGCCGGGTCAGAGTATAGAATCCGATGGGACAGCTTCGACGAGTCAGTAGCAAGACCCGCCCTGTACCCATGTCAAAATAATACAAACCAAAGATGACGAACATAAGAAAAAAAATTATGAGATGATTGCAAATATCTGTTTAAATCTATTCATAGGGAATAAGTTGGCTCTTAAAGCCCTTCAAGCGTGTGTTTGCATCCCATAGCTTTTGAAAAATATATACCTAAACCATAACTAAATCTCCAACAACCATCACTTGAAGACCATAAATAGAGGGAAATTTTGGGCTTCAGTAATGATAAGAAGTAAACACATATTGATAAAAATTAAAGGGAGATGAAACTATGTTGTGAAAATTGAAGAGGTTTATTTAGGTCCAACAAGTAGATTGGAGAGTTGTAACTTCTCTCTCTCTTTTCTTTTCTTTTTAAGCAAAAAAGAAAAAGTAATAATAATAGTAATTAAGTGATATTAAGTTTATCTTGTGGAACAAGTACATTACATTTCTGCATCAAGATCGGCAGTGATATCATAATGCCCTAAAAGACCAGTAAAAGAGATGAGCTTCTGCTGTGGCAGTCGACTTATCTTATCCAAGTCTTCGTGTGTGAGAGACCAATCGAATATTTGGAGGTTCTCCCTCATCCTCTGTTTGTTGAAGCTCTTGGCCACTATGCTCACACCTTGCTCGTATAGCCATCGTAGAGACACCTGCAAATTTACAATAATATATAATATTGGATTTAATTTACGTAAAATAAGATAAGCTTCTTATTTATAGTTACCCATTTCTTTCTTTCTTTCTTTTTTATAAATAATTTTCCAATGAAATATCTATTAAAGATAGATTATTTTAAAAAGAGAGTACTTCTATGTGGTGATTCAACATCATCAACCGTTGTCGTTTGCATGATTAAACATTTTAACATTTTCAAATTCCGGCTGAATTTATGATATATACTAGTAAATAAATATGTATAACTGATTTTTAAAAAGAGATATGAGTTTATTAAAAGTTAAAAAAAAAAAAGAAGGAGTACCTGAGCAGTAGTTTTGCCTCTAGTTTTGGCAATTTCATCCAACACAAGGCAATCCATTACTCTGTTATCTCCCCATTTAGTTCCATTTGCACCGAGAGGTGAGTAAGCGGTTACGTGAATGCCCTTTGTCTTGCAATATTCTCTCAATTGCTTCTGTTGCCACACTGGGTTCACTTCCACCTGATCAATAATAATATCAATTTCTTCTTTATATATATATATATATATATATATGAAAAATATTAGACAGAGAATTTTAAATCATAATAATTATACATAACTACCTCATAGTTAACTTATTTTCCTTTAGGGGGAATTTGACTAATTTAGTAATTTTATATGCTACACTAAAATACCACTTCCTCTTAAATTACATAGCGGTCACATTCTCAACTAAGTTTATAGAACCTTAATTTGATATGTTTGATGTTATGGTTATTATTTAAAAAAAAAATTAAATGAAAAAACTATGGCAATAATGAATTAGTATAGATTAAAATGAAGATAGAGATCAAGAGCAGTAATATTATAAAGAATATAATTTTTCAAAATTTTAGCATCCGAGTTTGAGTTGAATTATTAACTAAAAAAAGGGACTTGTATTGTAACTGTCAAAATATACAGTCCGCAGCTGGTGGACAGGAGAATTGAATTACTGAAGGAGTATATATAAGTCGAATTGGGAATAGAAAAGAACTTACTTGGTTGAGTGCTGGGGGAATTTTGGCTGTGGATAGTAATTCTTGAAGCTTGTTGATAGAGAAGTTACTGACTCCAATGCCCTTGGCTAGCCCGAGATTCTTACACTCTTCCATGCCTTCCCACACAGACTTTATATCTAGAGGGAATATGTGTCCCCTTTTAACTGGCATTCCACGCACCTCTTTACTCAATCTCAGTGGCCAGTGTATTATGTACATATCCACATACTCCAGTTGAAGATTGCTTTACGTACACACACACACATACACAAAGTAAAGTTTATTAGAGAAGGATAAACAAAGATATACTTCGTTGTATAATAATTGTTGTCTTTATGATATCTTGTTCACTAAAGTAGATCATCAATAAGTGTTATTTTTTGGGAGGGGAGTTCAGTATTACTTGTACGTGCAAATTAAAACTTGATGTTTTGGAAAATCCAGATAACTCATTTTTTAGTTTATGTCCAATTTAATTCCCTCTTGGCTTTAAAAGAATATTAACACTTAGCATATATATATATTCCTAATTTGAGATTCCTCTTGCTGCTTTATTATAGTAATCTCAAGGCAAGTGAATCGAGGAAAGTGCAACGATGTAAATGCATAATGGTGACACCTTAATGAATTAGACAAATACTATATCTTGTAAAATAAATGGATTTTCACATTTCTTTGATCCTTATCTTTAGAATATATGATTAATCAAGTTAGAATACTACATCCTATATATATATAGAAGTAATTAAGTTAGAATATATACCTTAGACTTCCAAATAAAGAATTTACATCTCTATAACTTTATATAATATGTATTTATTATCCTAATAATAGTTAGACTTCCTTTGATCCATCTGATTCAATTGGTTCGACCGTGACCCTTGGCATAAAGTAGGTCAAATTAATCCCAAAAATTCATGATGGTGAAGACCCATTCAAACCCCTGTTGACTTGAATATTAGACCTTGACCTAGATAACTCAAATGGATTAAACAAGTCAAAATACATATACTTTTACTTTATTTTATTTATATATATATTTTTGAAACATTGTAAAAAAATTGAAAACTATATTAATACTTACTAAATATATTTAACAAGTAATATTTTAAATAATAAATTCTAAAATTAAACACATATTTCAATATTCAACAATGTAAAATCTTAAATGTGAAAATTGCGAAACCAAAACCCTTATCGTAAAGTACTAGTATCCCACCTTCTCCTAAGTTTTATTACTGTAGATGTTCAAGCTTCAATTTCAACACATTCTGGCAAGTGTTAGAAATATAAGAAATGATTCACAAGGTTTAAAATTAAGCAATGATGATAATGAGTTAATGATATTTGTTTAAACTATTAATCCAAATATATAATTCATTCATTTGTTTTTTACATTTGTATTTATTCTAAGTTGATAGACTTATTTAGACATACAATTTATTCATTTGTGTTTTTCATTTTCATTCAAATTGGTATAAATTTGATCAAGTTTTGATGTATTTGAGTCTATGAATTAATTAAATTCAATAATTATATATATATTACATTTAAAAAAATTAATGACTCTAATTCGATCCGACCCACCTTTTAACCCTTGATTCTTAACTTTATTCGGGGTCAAAGCCCAATCGTGTCTAACTACCTTGATTGTCAAAGGTATCAAAATCATAGGGATTGAGATTGTACTACTTTGTAGAATAACACAAGAAGTGTACTTGCACCTAACAAATATGTAAGGATAGATTCATAATCATTTAAAAAAAATAAAATTCTTATATAAGCGATGTATGGCCACATGAATTGCTCAGTTGTAGGTATTGTATTTCGTTGGGCAAATAAAAATTTGACACATAACAGTTTTAAAAATTAATATGATAGTTTTCCCAATATTAAGACTAGACCGGTGAGTCACAGTATCTCAATTTAGCACTTATCTGATCAATCTCTCTCAATCGAGAAACCATTCCTAGTTTAAATCTCACCGAGAGCTCGAAATTATGTACAACTTTCCATAAGACGAGTCTGCCAAATACTATATATGATCTAAATCATCCATCTGCTTGTGATTTGAAAAGTATATATATATATATATAATTAGCCCGACCTAAGAATAATACATGGAAAATCATATATCAGAAACCGTGCGTGATTAATTTATTTACCTGAGGCTCATTTTGATGGCGGGCACAATCATATCTCGTTCGGCAAAACTGGCCCAAAGCTTAGTGGTGATGAATAGCTCATCTCTTGAATTCACTAATCCAAGCCGCAGAGCCTCTGATATGGCTTCACCAAGAGGCTTCTCTGATCCATAGGCAAAGGCCGTATCGAAGTGGCGGTAACCTGCTCTCATGGCTTCCAGTATGGCTGCCTTGGCAGTTTCAAGATCCGCCGGTGGGTACGATGAGGTCCCCATGCCGATGATCGGCATAGTCTTGTCACATGATGGAAGACTTACCTCAGAAACCGCTTCCATGTCTTCACTAAGGACTTCTTTGCTTCTTCTTATCTTACTATATCTCTCACAGCTTTTTTTTTTTTTTTTTTTTTTTAATTTATACGGTATCGATCTGAGTTGCTCTTTGAAAGTAGTAAAATATTTCAAAGAGTAAAATTGGGCGGCTCCATATATAAGTAGAACAAACGTGTGAATAGCAGTATCTTATAAAAAGGAGAAAAATGAAATTGGGAAAACGTATAGGATCAAATGATTATTTACCCAACATTGATGCAGCATATAGGAGACGAGATGGAAATTATCAAAGGGTCAATTTTAGGCTGCTCGAATTCTCAAATGTTGAGAATTTTCTGTGTCTACAACACCTAACTGAATGGACTTTTGGAGTAGATTAAAAACTCAACAGTGTACCCTTTTGGACCATCTAGATTCTAGATCACCATGATATTTTGTTTTGACCATATGCCTTGTCCTCACATATTGTCTTACGGGAATAGTAACTACAAAATGCTTGGACTTTTGCGGGAAACAGACAAAGAAAGTAACATAAGTTCTTGTAGCGAGATAATTCGCTGCATAACTTGAATACAAAAAGGTTGCTCTCTAAAGCGTTTTTAAAGGGGTATTCGATACAAGAAATTGATCGTATGAGGTTAGTGGCTATAAATAGAGAAGGACAATCGGAACGCTCATCACACAACCATGCACTCTTTCCCCCTGATTGGGGCTAAGACTCCATATATATGTCATTGAGTAATAGGGCATGTCATAGAAGGAGCTAAAAGAGGGTTGTGAACCCCATTCCCTAGGTAATCCCTTGGCATTTGTGACTGGGGATACATTAGATGAAATTGCGTAATGGATGGCTGCAGCTATAACTAGTCCATCGGCTCTTGTGGCTAGCCCATTAGAGCTTATAGCTAGACCATCTATCCATCGAAAGACCCTTTTATAAATATCGAGGGTTAATTTTAGGCTGCTCGAATACTCAAACCTTGAAATGGAAAAGCAATATGCTAAGGATTTTACTGTGTCTGTAACACCTAGCTGGGTGGCCTGCCTTCTAGACCACCATCATATTTTTCTTTTGACCATATGCTATATGCTCACGTATTGTCGTAATCTGGGAAATGTAACTAAAAAATGTTTGCCTTTTTACAAGGAACAAACTTGGTAGCAAGGAAATAACATTTAATTGTAAGAGGTACTTACACCGAGATAATTCTACTTCGCTACAAAAGGGTTGCTCTCTCAAGTGTTTTCAAAGAGATATTCACTGCAAGAAATAGTGTATGAAGTTATTGGCTATAAGTAGAGAACCCATACATTTAAAAGTAATTGAAACATGACAACTAAATTTTGCATCATATGAGAAAGGCGACCAGAACACATCATATGCTAACACTCTCTGTTTATGTCATGGGGTAATGGGGCATATCACAGAAGGAAGTAAAAGAGGGTTGAGAACCCCGTCCACCAGGTAATCACCGCGCATATGTGACTGGGGTTACATCAGATAAAACAGGCCATTGGATGACTACAGCAGCCACTAGTCCATCAGCTCCTATGGTTGGCCCATTGGCACCTATAATTAAGCCTATCTACCATAAGTTGAACCTTTGTACACATTTAACTAAGGGGTAGTGCTGGATTTTCTCCTTTCTTTCAGGAATAACTATTAGAGATGTGGTCCATGAATCCCATAATTTGCGAAACGTGCAAACAACTTTTCCAACGTTCCAAAATGCTTTCAATTTTTTAGTAACAACTCATTGATGGATTGAGTTTTTTTGGATAAACATCAATTTTTGGGATCCCTAAGCCTACTCTCCTTGAGAAAAAAATTACACCATCATATTTTGAAAGAATTAAGGTTTAGAAGCACCAAACTGAAACAAAGACCCAACAACCAATCTTCGGTGGAGCACCATTTACATTAATTTTGTAATGGCTGGAGGCATGTAATCAACTCCTTTCGTTTCCACTGCTAGTTCATTTATGTTCATTCGGTCAATTGCTGAACATGATGATGCTTTAGTCTATTTATAGAATTAACATTTGGTATCAGAGCTATACACTACCTCTGCCTTGCATATCTGTTCATCTATAGTTTCGATTTTTAATTAATTAGGCATTGATTTTTTTTTTTTATGTTTTTTAAACCCTATAAGGTTAGAAATAAATAGGAAATTGTTTCTTATGTCTTCTAGGATTTAAAACATTAAATTTAGCATTTAAATTGATAGGAAAACCATTAGGTTTTCTATTCAGAGCCTTGGGTCAAAATCAGGTTGAAAACGACTCGGCTCAAGATTGAAGAAAAAAAAATAAAATAATTTAATTCGGTGACCACACCAACTCTCGTACGTGTGTTGCACGTGCCAATTTGAAAAATTGGCTTGCGTAGAATGTGCCTACCCTGGATTGAACTTGTAACCACACATGCGCATGGCGTGAAACTCAGCCAGTTGAGCTAAGCATCTTCACATGATATTTAGACAATATATTATAAATGTAATAAACCTTAAATCGAGATTCCAACACTTAATAAAATTAAACTTTTATAATTTTAATGTATCTATATTATTTATTGTTAATTATATAGATAACATATAGTAAACAATTTTACATATTAAAATTGTTTGTATTAATTATTGAAATAAATTAATTCTTATTGGCTCTCTAAGAATTTAATTATCATGATATATGCTTATATTACTATTTGATTATATGTATGATTTACGGTTTGTTATTATACATGTAATGTTAATTAAATGATATAAGTATATTAGAGTTAAGTTCATAAGTAATTACTTATAGTTTTGCAATAATTGAGCTCGAGGATCTAGTTAATGTTTATGTGATTTATACAATTTCAATCAATTAAAGAATAACTACAACATCCTTAATTAATTAAAATTATATATATTAAGGATGTTAGGATCACATGTAAAAATAAACATTAGTTGTGATTAATTATATGCAATATAATAGATCTTGTCCCATAGAATTTTTATTATGTTGTGTATGATTGATTAAAATAAAATATCAAATTATATTTCTAATTTACCCACAGAGATTAGGAAAGTGAACATAATTTGATAGTTTTATTGTAACGCTTTAGATGAATTTAATTGAATTAGAACTTTAGCCCACAGGCAAGTTTTATGTCACTAGATTCATACTTTATCATAATTTTACATTGGTAAAACATGACATATCTTAATTAACCTTAATTTTTTGTAACATGAGCATGTATATTTAATTATTGCAGCAATTTAACTTGTCAATTTTTTTTATGTGCGATGTGATGCTCCCAAACTCAAAGGGAATAATTGTAATGTTTGGAAGGAGAGAGTTCTCCTTTAATTGGGATGGATGGACATTTATTATGCCATAAGGAAAGAGGAGCACCCTGCAGTAAATGAAACCAGCACACTAGATGCGTTAAGTCTTTATGAAAAATGGGAACGATCTAATCGTTTGTTAGTGATGTTCATAAAGACTAAAATTTCTACTAGTATAAGGGGCTTTGTCGAGCAATGTGAAAAGGTTTAAGATTTACCGAAGGCCATTAATGAGCAGCTTGCTACTTTAGATAAGGCAATGGCTAGCACCTTAATCATAGAGCTTTCGACTTTGAGGCTCACTAGCGTTAAGGGTGTGGATGATCATATCATGCACATGGGATATATTGTAGCTCAACTAAAGGCATTGGAGGTTAAGTTGTCAGAATCTTTCCTAGTTCACTACATCCTTTATACTTTACCTCAGCAATATGGCCCATTTAAGATATTCTATAACACGCATAAGCATAAATGGTCAATTAATGAATTATTGACCATGTGTGTTCAAGAAGAGGGCAGACAACTTATGAAGGAAAAGGAAAAGGAAAATATGAACTTAACCACTTAGTGGAAGAGCAAAAGGAAGGATCAGGTTAAGATAAAGGGAAAGGGAAAATCCCTCCCGTGAAGGACATTAAGAAGGAGGTTGTGTGCTTCTTTTATAAAAAGAAGGGGCACATGAATGCTCCTAGTTAATGCAGTGACTTGATAAGAAAGGTACTTAAGTTTCACTTGTTTGTTATGAATCCAATATATGATTGAAGTTAATTATAACACGTGGTGGATTGATTTTGGTTCTACAATCTATGTGACCAATTCATTGCAGGATTTAATAGACCTGTAGAAGCTAGTGGGAAGTGAGCATAACATCTATTCTGGCAATAAGATGTCCTCACATGTGGAAGCTATTATGACGTACAACTTAGTCTTGAGTAGTGGTTACATATTAAACTTGAAAAAGAAATTTGATATCCTTAGTTACTCTAGAAATTTAATTTCAGTTTTCAAACTTGTATCAGATGGTTATTCCTTTAATTTTTCAGATTTCGAATTAATTTTTTTTTATAAATTTGATGTTATTGGATTTGGCACTTTATCTAATGGTCTTTTTCTTCTTAATTTGTGAAATGATGATAACCATACTATTATGTACATTCATGAGAAGGTTGGCACTAAACGATGTGTTGTGAATGAAGAATCCTCTATGTTGTGGCATTGAAGATTAGAACATATCTCCATTGATAGAATTAAAAGGTTGTGAATGATGGAGTACTTAGTACTTTAGATTTTACCAATTTTAAGACTTATATAAGTTGTATTAAGGGAAAACAGACTAACAAGTCAAAGAAGGGTGCTAAGAGGAGCTCTGAATTATTAGAAATCATACATATAGACATTTGTAGTCTAGACATGAATGCGTATCGTAATAAGTACTTTGTGTCTTTTATAGATGATTACTCAAGATATATGTATCTCTACTTAACAACAAGAATGAAGCACTAGATGCTTTTAAGGTGTTTAAAGCTAAAGTAGAGAAACAATGTAGAAAGCAAGTTAAGATTGTGAGATCCGATAGAGGTGGAGAGTACTATGGTAGGTATATAGAGAGTAGACAAGCAACTGGTCCATTTGCAAGGTTTCTTCAATAGAATGAGATTGTTGCCCAATACAGTTTACTGGGTTCTCTAGACTTGAATGGAGTAATTAAAAGGAGATTTCGAACATTATTGGACATGGTACAGAGCATGCTTGCAAGCTCTAAACTTCCTGACTTCTTGTGGATTGAAGCTCTTAAAACGGCTGCGTATATATTGAACCGGGTTCCAATTAAGGCTGTCTAAAAGACGCCATTTGATTTATTCAAGGGGTGGAAACCAAGTTTGCAACATGTAAGCATTGTGGGATATTTGTCTAAAGTAAGAGTCTACAATCCACATGAGAAGAAGTTAAACCCAAGGACTATTAGTAGGCATTTCATTGGATATGCCGAAAGGTCTAAGGGATATAGATTTTAATGTCCATCTCATAGCACTAGGTTTGTGGAATCAAGAAGTGCAAAATTTCTTGAGAATGACTTGATTAGTGGAAGCGATCGATCTCAGAGCATTGTTTTTGAGAAAAATCATTTAGATGCTCAGTATGCTACATTAAGTAGCGGACTGACCATTGTTGTTAACAACATGCCTCCAGCATAAATGCGTATTGAAGAACCGATCCTAGAGGTACCACGAGCTATTGATCCTGATTCAGTAGATGTTGAAGTTCAACAAATGCCCGAAGCTATTGATCAACCGGCTGAACAATATGATCCTGCTCTTTAGGAGAATGTTGATGCAACATTGAGAAGATCTACTAAAGTAAGAAAATCAGCAATTCCTAGTGACTATGTTGTATAACTACAAGATTTTGACTACAATGTTGGAGCCGAAAATGATCCTGAGACGTTTTCACAAGCCATGAGTTCTAAAGATTCAAACTTATGGTACAGTGCCATGAAAGAAGAGATGGATTCGATGGCATCTAATAAAGTCTGGAATCTTGTGATGTTGCCCGATGGTGTAAAAACCATTGGATGTAAATGCATCTTCAAGACAAAGAAAGACTCACAAGGCAACATTGAGAGACATAAAGCAAGACTCGTCGCTAAAGGATTCACTCAAAGGGAAGGAATCAACTACATGAAGACATTTTCCCCTATATCCAAGAACGATTCCCTTTGTGTAATTATGGCATTAGTCAGACACTTTGATTTGGAGTTGCACCAAATGGATGTGAAAACGGCCTTCCTTAATGGTGATCTAAAGGAAGAGGTTTACATGAAACAACTTGAAGGATTCTCTACTAGTGAAGGTAAGCATTTAGTATGCAAACTTAATAAATCCATACATGGATTAAAACAAGCCTCTCGTCAGTGGTATTTGAAATTCCATGATGTCATCACTTCATTTGGTTTTGAAGAGAACATTATAGATTAGTGTATATACCAAAAGGTCAGTAGGAGTAAAATTTTTTTTCTTGTGTTGTATGTGGATGATATTTTGCTTGCAACCAATGATAAGGGTTTACTATATGAGGTGAAACAATTTCTCTCGAAGAACTTTGATATGAAGGATATGGGTAAGGCATCTTATGTCATTGGCATTAAGATCCATAAGGATTGATCTTGAGGCATGTTAGGTTTGTCTCAAGAAACCTATATCAACAAAGTTTTTGAGAGATTTCGGATAAAGAATTGTTCACCAAGTGTGGCATCCATTATGAAGGGTGATAGATTCAGCTTAAGCTAATGCCTCAAAAGTGAGCTTGAGTGGGAACAAATGAAAAACATCCCATATGCTTTAGTTGTTGGAAGCCTAATGTATGCTCAGGTTTATACTAGACCTTACATTGCATTTGTTGTTGGGATGCTAGGAAAATATCAAAGTAACCCAAGTGTTGACCACTGGAGAGCTGTAAAGAAGGTAATGAGATACCTTCATGGGACAAAGGATTACATGCTCATGTATAGACAGACTAACAATTTAAAAGTCATTAGATATTTTGATGCGAACTTTGTTGGCTGTGTTGATTCACGTAAATCAACATCTAGTTACATTTTCATACTTGCCAATGGAGTCGTGTCTTGGAAGAGTGCAAAGCAAACCTTGACTGCTACTTCCACTATGGAAGTTGAGTTTGTATCTTGTTTTGAGGCTACTTCACATGGTGTATGGTTGAAGAGTTTCATGTCTAGATTTAGAATTATTGATTCTATTTCTAAGCCATTGAGAGTGTACTGCGATAATTCAGCTACTATATTTATGGCTAAGAATAATAAAGGCGATAGTAGAAGTAAACATATCAACATAAAGTACTTAGCCATAAGAGAACGTGTCAAGGAAAAGAGAGTGGTCATCGAGCCTTAAGTTAATGATAGCTGATCCTTTAACTAAAGGCATGCCACCAAAGAATTTTAAGGATCACATAATAATAATGGGACTTGGTTCCATGATGTAATTTTTATCGTACATGCATTTGATGTTTCAATGAAACTCTTATTCAATTGATGTTTTCTCATTTGGCTTTGCGTACACATTTTGTCTATTCATTTATATTGAGAAATATTATTAAGTTTGGACTTCAAATAAACATCGGGTTTAATCATCAAGTTCTATGGGCTTGAGAGGCATTATGCATTTTAATGCATGGGAGATAATACTCATCATTAGAGGACTTATCACCATGATTTGTGTATTTTGTTTCTCATTAAAATGAATTATGGAATACATGGACTAAGTGGGAGAATGCTAGATTTTCTCCTTTCTTTTAGGAATAACTATTAGAGATGTGGTCCACGAATCCCATGATTTGTGAAACGTGCAAACAACTTCGTCAACGTTCCAAAATGCTTCCGATTTTTTTAGTAACAACTCACTGATGGATTGAGTCTTTTCAAATAAACATCAATTTTCGGGGTCCCTAAGCTTACTCTCCTTGAGAAAAAATTACACCATCGTTTTGAGAGAGTTAAGTTTTAAAAGCACCAAACTGAAATAAAGACCCAGCAACCAATCTTCGGTGGAGCACCATTTAAGTTAATTTTACAATGGCTAGAGGTATGTAATCAACTCCTTTCATTTCTGTTGCTAGTTCATTTATGTTCATTTGGACAATTGCTAAACATGATGATGCCTTAGTCTATTTATAGAATTAACAGGTAGGGGCTGGGGGTAATTGCCAGTCGAACCATCTAACATTCACTAATATATTTTTTAGACCTTATAGTAGCATATATTTGCATGAAACCCTATTGATTCCTTACTTCTATTTCTTTTTGTTGTTAGTTGTTTACACTATAATAACTTACCCATCTAACTTTTGTAGTAGTGCACAACAACCACCAATAGTGGCATCACTACTATGAGGTTTTTAGGTAAAGCAAAAATATAGATGTTTTATTTATTTATCTTATGAATCCTTAAATTGTGTCGAGTGACAACATCAAAATTGTTATGCATCATATCAACAAGACTATGCTAGAACTATCCTTTTGCTAGTGCATCATATCTGATAAGGGTTTAGGGTTTTATCTTGTTGATGTTATTTGTTTGGTTTTGGAATTATTTGTTGCAAATTGTTAATTGGGTTTGCAATTGTTTAACTCTCCTTTGGAAGTTTAGCATATCATAATTTTTGGTATCAAAGCGAAGGTTGATATTAGGGTTTGTGTTATAGTTTGTGTGATTGTGAATTGGGGATTGAGCTAAGGTTAAGATTAGAGCCTATAACGTGGTTGCTTGATTGTGAATTGAAAATAGGTTTATGCTGTGATTGGTACCGTGGGCTACGTGATTATGGTTTAGGAATTTTGTGTTGAGATTACAATTCAGCAAATTATGTTGAATAATAGTGTGAATAGAAGAATTGGGGATGAAGCCAACAGTCAGCTTGAAGGAGGAGGTTAAGGACGTGTGTCGTAGGTGGTAGGAGAAATTTAAAAGAGCAATTACAAGATCTAACCATCATTGTTGCTAATCTAACCATGCAGGTGGACTAGACAACACTTCCCTAACAACCAATGGCAAATTTGCAAGCACCCGTACCTCAAGTAGCCATTAATAATGCTCGTAGGGAAGGAGCATTGGGAGGTAATAGGAGAAGATGAATTAGAGGGAATTACCATGCCTAACTAGAAGGAAGAGATGATAATTTTGAAGATGAATTCTATCATAACTGTGAGTTCAAGCCACCTAAAGGTTTAGAATATGTGAAATTACATATGCTTTCATTTGCTGAAAGATGATCTGCAGAAGATTGTCTTGATTGGGAGAATAAGGTGGAAGGACTTTTTGAATGTTATGTGATTAATGACAATACAGGAGTACGTTTTGTAGCAGTAGAGTTTACAGGGTATGCTGCCTTATGGTGGAAAAACATTGTGGCTAATAGGAGGAGAGATGGATATGCTAAGATTCATAGTTAGTAGGAGATGAAACAAGTTATGAGGAAGAGATTTATACTAGAGCATTATAGATAGGAGCTATTCATGCATCTCCAAACATTGAGACAAGAAGGCAAAACCGTAGATGAGTATGTTCAAGAATTTGAGACATTGATGATTCGATGTGGAGCTATTGAAACTCTTAAACAAATGATGACACGATTTGTGTCAAGTTTAAAATATGAGATTGCTTGAATGGTGGAATTGCAGCAATATGATACCCTTGATGAAGCCATCCAACTAGCTTTGAAAGTTGAGAAGCAAAGGTGTTCTAATCCTTATAGAGCAGTGAGTAACAGGAATGGATCCTCTAATAAACTATATGGGTCAAATAGTAAAAATGTTGATAAGGGGGGATATGGTAAGAATGAGGAAAAGAATATAGTTATTCCAAACGTTAGAGGGGAGAAAGAATTTTCTAGAAAGGGGAAAGCAGTTGCTAGGATTAAGAATAAACAAATAACAGCCAGTTCATTAGGTTGAAAGACTCATCAAATCAAATGCTTCAAATGTTTAGGTTTTAGACATATGACATCTCAATGTCTGAACCGATGGGTGGTGACTGCTATGGAGGTGGAGAGTGAGGATGGCAAGAAAGAGATGCATAAGCCAATAGATTTATTAGCAGTATTAGATGATTATTATGGGGATGCAGATGCTGAGATGCATGAAGATAGAGGGAATGATCAATATTTGGCTATCAATGTGTTGCACAAGGTGATGACTACTTTTCTTGCTAATGAGGAAAAACAAAGGGAGAACCTATTCTATATTTCTTATAAGGTCCAAGGTAACCTTTGTACTTTTATTATTGATGATGGTAGTTACACTAGTGTAGTGGCTACTTCATTAGTTAATAAATTAAAATTAGTCACTACTTCACACCCTAAGCCATATAAACTACACTGGTTAAGTGAATAAGGCAGTTTGCATATTACTTAAAGGGCTAAAGTTCCGTTCAGCATAGGAGAGAGGTACCATGATGAGATTGTTTGTGATATTTTTCCCATGTGTATATCACACATATTGCTTGGCAGACCGTGGTTATATGATAGGAGTGTATTGCATAATGGGTTTAAGAACACCTATGTGTTCCAAAAGGATAGCAAGCGCATTGTGTTAAATCTCATGTCACCAACTAAAGTACAAGAAGCATGGAGACAAATCAATAAGACCATAAAAAAGAATACCTTATTTATGGGACAACAAGAGCTGGAAGAGGCAATTCAAGAAGAGAGACTAGTGTATCTATTGCAGATGAAGTGTGTGTTGGAGATTGATGGGTAAGAAGAGTTACCTCTTATTGTAAACCTGGTGCTAGATGAGTACATGGATGTATTCCCTAATACGTTACCTGAGGGGTTACCACTAATGAGAGGCTTTAAGCATGCAATTGATTTATAACCTAGATCAATCTTACCAAATTGGCCTGCATATCACATGAATTCTGAAAAAAGCTAAAGAATTGAAGTGATAGGTGAATGAACTGGTATAAAGGGGTTTTTTTAGAGAGAGTACTAGTCCTTGTGCTATTCATGCACTTCTTATTCCAAAGAAGGATGGTACATGACATATGTGCATTAACAGCAAAGCCATCAATAAAATTACCATCAAATATAGGTATCCATTTCCTAGACTTGATGATATGCTGGATAAACTGAATGGTGCACAGGTATTCTCTAAGGTTGACCTTAAGAGCAGATATCACCAAATTCATATAAAGGCTGGAGATGAGTGGAAGACCGCTTTTAAGACACGACATGGTTTGTATCGGTAGATGGTCATGCCATTTGGATTTACTAACACCCCTAGTACTTTCATGTGACTTATGAATCATTTCATGAAGGAATTTTTGGGAAAATTTGCTGTAGTATATTTTGATGACATTCTAATTTTCAGTAGAGACTTGGAAAGTCATGTTGAGTATTTATAGGCAGTTTTGTCAGTCTTGTGGGATTAGAGGTTATATGGGAATCTCAAGAAGTGTTCATTCTATCAGTTAGAGGTAACATTTCTAGGCTTTGTTGTGAGTGGTTCTAGTGTAAGAGTTGATGAGGGGAAAGTTAAAGCCATAGTGGATTGGCCAACACCATAGTCAACAGCTAATGTGAGGAGTTTCCATGGTTTGGCTCTTTTTATAGGAGATTTGTCAAAAACTTCAATAGCATTGTGAGTCTACTAACTAAATTGACTAAGAAAAATGTTCTTTTTGTTTGGGGAGATCGAGCTTAGAGGTGTTTTGAAGAGGTTAAAGCAAGCCTAACTAGTGCTCTAGTTTTAGCATTACCAGACTTTAACAAAACTTTTAAACTGAAGTGTGATGCATCGGGAGTGGGTACTGGTGCTGTGTTGATGCAAGATAGGAGGCCCATTGCATATTTCAGTGAGAAACTAAGTGGTAGACCTTTAAACTACTCAATGTATAATAAGGAGTTTTACTCCTTAGTGTGTACATTGATGTTGTGGCAACACTATCTCCTTCCTAAAGAGTTTAGTATCTATACAGATCATGAATCTTTGAAGCACTTGAAGGGCCAACAACGTTTATCTAAACGCTAGGCGAAGTGGGTGGAATTTCTAAAAAGCTTCACTTATGTGATTAAATAAAAGAAAGGGAGTACAAATGTTGTAGCTAATGTGTTATCATGCGGGTATGTACTTATCACTTCTCTTCAATCAAAGTTGCTTGGATTTGAATTAATGAAGATGATCATTTGAAGTTGATTGTTGATCGATGTTTTGGAGGAGCTATAGTAGATGATTATTATATGATAGATGGTTTTCTATATAGAACAAGGAAGTTATGTATACTATGTGGGTCTGCGAGGGAATTGTTGATATGAGAGGCTCATGCTGGGGGATTATCAGGACACTGGTGAAAAGAGGACTTTAGAATTGTTAAAGGAACACTTTTACTAGAAGGGTATGTTAAAAGATGTACACAGAGTTTTAGAGAGATGTGGAGTTTATAAGAGAGCAAAGGGAAAGAAGGAAACTTGGGATGAATATATGCCTTTACCTTTATCCACACAGCCATGGATTGATATTAGTATGGATTTTGTTTTGGGTCTTCCGAAGACGCAAAGATGTAAGGACTCCATCATGGTGTTTGTAGATTGCTTCAATAAAATGTCCCACTTAATACCTTATCACAAAATTGATCATGCACTTTTTATTACTAACCTTTTTATATAGGAAATTGTCAAATTACATGGTGTTCCCCATAGCATATTGTCTGACAAAGACACTAAGTTTCTTAGCTTTTTTCTGGAAGACACTTTGGAAGCGACTTGGTTCCAAGCTCATGTATAGCACATCGTGTCATCCTCAGACAAACGATCAGACAGAGGTTGTCAATCGTACTCTTAGCGCATTACTGAGAGCAACGGTTGGCAAGAATCTTACTGATTGGGATTTATGTCTCCTTATTGTTGAGTTCGTTTACAATAGGTTGACACATAATTCAACTAGTAAGTTTCCCTTTGATGTCATGTATAGCTATAATCTTATACTTCCATTAGATTTGATAACTAAACTAGTAGCAAAGGGAGAAAGCTTAAGTGGAGTGGAGTGGAGTGTTCCCAAGAGATTCAAAAGCTTCATCAGAAGGCATCTGAACATCTTAAGAAGACTCAAGAGCAACAACGACTTCAAGGCAACAAACATAGAAAGACCAAGGTTTTCAATCCAGGTGACTTGGTTTGGATTCATCTTAGTAAGGATTAGTTTCCCTACAAGAAGTTACAGAAAGTTTCACCTAGAGCAGATGGACCTTTCAAGATTTTGGAGCGCGTCAACAATAATGCTTATAGGTTTGAATTACTAGGAGATTATGGTGTTTCTGCTACCTTTAATGCTTCAGATCTATCACCCTACTTACCAAAAGATCTTCATGAAGACCTATCTGATTTAAGGGCAAATCTTCCACAAGCTCAAGGAGATGATGGGAATCAAGCCATTTTAGTTATGGGACCACTTACTCGAGTTAGAACCAAAGGACTACAGAATCTTACATTGAGAGTTCTACTTAATCAGATGGAGCCTGAAGAGAATCACCTAATATCTTCATTCCTATTATATAATTGTTTTACCTTTAATTAGATGCATTTATCAGTACTTCAGGATGACCACCGAGTAAACTCAAAAGTAGGTTGCTCAAGATTGAAGGCCGACAGTGTACTTACAAAAGTCGACGATGTACACACTTAGGCCAACGACTTTCCTAGGTGGTTTACAAGTTATCTAGGCTAGTTTTGTTTTGTGTTTTTATTTTATTTTCTTAGCCAATATTTGTTTCTTTTAGAGGCTACTATAAATATCTTTTTATGGAAACACCATAAGATTTTTGGTTTTTGGGACATTTTGAATACAAGATTAGGAATCTTTTTATTCTCTTTTCATACTCTTATCAATCCTTAGATTTTGGCAAGTGATGGCATTAGAATTGTTGTGCATCATATCAATAAGACCGTGTTAGGACTATTCTCTTGCTAGTGTGTCATATCTACTAAGGGTTTAGGGTTTTATCTTGTTGTTGTTATTTGTTTGGTTTCTAAATTGTTTGTTGTGAATCGTCGGTTAGGTTTGCAATTGTTTGACTCTCCTTTACAAGTTCGGCACATCATGTAGGTACCATCTAATGCTCCTAGATAACCCTAATATGTTCCCAAACAAACAAACAAAAAATCAATAATGTATTATAAGTTATCATGACCATTGTGGACAAACTTAAGAAAGAAAATTAAACAAATACCTTAAACCATTTCCACCTTTCATCATTGCAATCTTGTGGTATTGGATTAGGTTTTGCAAGTAACATATCTTCTAACCTTAAGACAGCAGTTAACACTTGATGGCAATTTCTACTAACAGTCTCACCCGATCTACGAATTCTCACTTGAATACTCTTATTCTTTGTATGATGCATAAGGATGTTAACAAAAATAGCAACTTGTTCTTCTACAATTACTCTACCATTAGAATGCAATCCCCCTCGTACCTTAAGGAGTTCACAAAGATGTGTAAAACTATTCTTACACATCCTTAATTCCCATAAACAATTCATATCACTTCCATTAATAAGTGAATTAATCACCTCTCGATGCATTTCATACCTAGCTAATGCTCGCTCATTTAATGCTCCCCTCTCTACCTTTCTAGTCAAAACAAAGTTCATATAATAAAAACTAGCAGCAGCTATTGCAAGCATGTTGATATAAACTCTCCATCCAAGAAGGTAAATCAAAATCTCATGATGATTCATGATCTATAATACACATCAAAAGACAAAAATGTAAGTATATGCATAAACTATGGCAACAATCCTTTTATGTGAAGACAAAGGAACTCAAAAAGTAAGCAATAATAAATGTAAATCACCACTTGTGATCAACATAATATCACTACTTGTAAGCATTTCAAAAGGTGATAATGTGAAGAAAACCAACTTAAGTTGACTCTAGGTTTTAGCTCACATAATACTAGTTTATATAACTAAATAATCATTCAATTACTTTACTTTATGGTCTTCAGCTAATCCCATAGAATGGTGTATATAACTACAAGCTTAACTTAAGCTTTGAATAAGTTTGATGCAGATAAAATTCAATCCAAGCAAAGAAAATAAAAGCTATGAAAACACTTAAACCAATTTAATCTTTAAATATTAATGGAATCAACATCAATGCAATAAATAAGATAAATAAATAAATAAAACAAAAACATCTAAAATAGAAATAATGCATAATTATTGAATCCTAAATATTGAAGAATACCTAGCAGTTTGCATATGTTAAGAATAATCCAGCATCATAAGGCAAGCTACAAATATCAGACAACTATGCAATGGATAGAAGAGTATTCAAATATTGCCATGGATGCACATCTCCTCAACCTTCAACATGGATAATTAATTTGAAGCAAAGCTTCTTAAAGATAATCAATTGACATGAAATACAACTCTAAATACATTTACTCATTATCATAAATCTTATATTTCCAATCCAAAATGGCATAAAAGCACCTAAAACAAACTTAAAAGATCCACATATGGTACATATTCAATTTTTATGTTTAATAAGGAAAAGAGTGAATGTGATGCCTTTTTTTTTTTCCATTGTAATAAGAGAGTGGCACGACCGTAATTAGACCAACTACCTCAAGGCACATAAAACAATAACACATTCTAGTTGGCAAGGTCCTAGGGAAAAAAATTTGTAGTGCACAAGACATTACAAGAGTACAATACTTGTTATCATCTCTCGAATATTCGTACATACATATTTCGCTTTCTTTATTTGGAAATACTAAGTTCTCCTCCATTACTCTCAAATTGAGGGGAGATATTTTCATCAAATCCTCATATCACAAGTACCAATTTCTACTCAAAATCTTTCGTACAGTAAATTTTGAACCTAATGGACGATACTAAGCTTCTATAACTAAGAGTGGACCCAAAAATACCATTAAATAAAAATCCCATGCAAAATCAACATCAATGCTAACAGCATGCTGAACCAATAATCATGACTTCAAATCTTGATTTTTACTATTTTCCAATAATCAGGAAAACATGCTAAACCAAGTTGTTATGAAATGGTGTATAGAAGCCAAACAAGAACACAAGTTTGTAGTACTTAAAGGCGTACATAAACAAAAAATGTAGCACTTATAACTGCTATGGAATGGTGCACAAAAACCAAACAAGAACATAGATCTACAGTTGGATGGCGTATAGAAACAAAAACCTTAGCAATGCTTTTTCAAATCCCCAATATTTCAAGAATTGGAAATAAATCAATAGTTAACAAACCCTAGCAATTGGATCAGAAATTAAAATTATTCAATCAGGTTGTACATAACATATCTGCTATGGGATTGTAAGAGCAAGAGAGAGAGAGAGAGAGAGAGAGAGAACACACCTGCGTGCAGATGAACACGAAGCTTGAGCGTGCAGATGAAGAGAGAGAGTGTAGATGAAAGAGGGAGCATTGAAGATGATTGGATGAATGACGATGAGGATATTTGGAGCATTTCAAAATAAAGTTATTTCTATCCTATGAAAAAAAAAATTGTACTTTATTTTATATAGTATAATTTTAGTCATTTTATTCAATACTTCAATACTTTTTTGGTCCAATACTTAAATCAATTTTTCAAACCAAATGAAGAACAAAAGTTTTTGTCTAGTTCAATATCATAAAATATTAGGAATCAAATGCTACCATAAAGACATAGGAAAGCAATAATAATTAGCATAGTGGAGAGGAAGAAGATAGCGGTAACGACTGGCATAGTGGAGAGGGAGAAGATGAAGCTCACTTTCAATCTAGAATATTCTTGAAGAGATCTACATGTCACAAGCAAATATAGTGTAATTGTGCTTCCTCTCACGAGTCGCATAGATCTGTTGAAGAAAACATAGCAGAAGATAAAGCCACACTTTATTAGACAAAAAAACAACCTATTTATAGGCTTACAAAAAATAACAAACTAGAGATTACAATGATGCATGTTTTTCACTTTTTAAGCAACAACTCTAACTCATCATTATCTCTCTTGTAGACTACTAAAAACTCGGTAACAAACAAACAAACAAATAGATAAGAACTTAATAACAAACAAATAAATAAATAAACTATTAACTATGCATAATACTCGGTCAAATAAAATCTGATGTTGATTTGTTTAATACTCTCCCTCAACATCAACTTCCACTCTATTCACCTTGCCAATATAACCTTATCAAATCATCTCAATCTAATTTCATTTTATAATTAATTTTTCAGTTCAATAAAGGGTATGGTGTCATTTAATATATGAAGGACACATGTTGTATTCCTATCGGCTTGCAACACTGACTAAGCTAATGGCCATTAGTTCAAAGGGTCACAGGTAGTAAACCCTGATACGCAAACTCTCATTTGAGAGCCACATTTGACAACACTTCTGTTTTGATTTTCATGCAAAGTTCACATATTTCCAAACGGGGAAAAGGCTCTGGAATAAGGTGCTTAGATAGGATTTGCAATAATTTAACCGATAGGAACGCATCATATATCTGGAACGAGAGGATAGGTGAAGCCGTAGGAGTTTTTTAAGAGATTTCGGGGTAAGAAAGATGTTAAAGCTACGGAGATTCAACTTTGCATCCAAGAGAATTATTGATCTTCCAAACAGGCTGTTGAGGTTTCATTGTTACTATTTTCATATCTGCATTCCTCCTTAAACCTCAACAGGACTTTCTACACCTAATACGAAAAATTAAGCTGACAATCGCATTATATTTCCAGATACGCCTTTAGATAGTTTGATTGAGAGTCGCATCATCTACATGCATTACATGAGTTAATTTTTGCTCATTGAGAAGTAATGATTTGTTTATTTTATAATTCATTAAAAAAAATATTCAAGACTAAGCAAATGTATGCAAGTCTTCTAATCAGCATTCTTAAGAATCGTTTGGAAAACAGAACATTAAGTATAACAGAAATTGCTCGGATTGCAACTCGTACACCTATAATACAGCCAAAATCGTAGAAAACCCAACATTCTGAAGGAAGAAACAAACAGAAGCTCCTGCATTCCACTATTAACTCCCTTCTTAAAGACTACCTGCTCATAAAGGGAAACAATACAATGCAAAAAATTCCAATGTCACAGAATGATAAGATCCACATATAATTAATTCTGAAGTATGAAAACGACTATGAATATAAATAAAAGCATGTACCTCAATTCCAGTTAGGGTTAGCACCTTCATTGCCAGCTACATAGATGGGGTCATTTGACACAAAAATTTCACCACCCCATTGATCGCAATTGCCAGAATCGAATTAAAGCATCGGGGGGTAAAAAAATACAAATAATGAAATAAAAAGATGGTATGGATACAGGAAAAGGAAAAAAAAAGAAAAGACTGCACCGGTTGAGTAAATAATACATTTTACCCTTGTAATTCATCCATTAGCTTGATATCACTTAAGAGTACCCATTAACTCAATTAGCTCAAGATTGAACACCTGAGCTAAATTAAAAAAGAAAAGAAAAAGGGGAAACATAATCATACTTTCTTTTTACATTTCTTGGTTGATTGATCCACCTTTGACTCCTTTCTCTTGGTTGGTGGACCTCCCTTACTTTGAACTTCTACTGAAGAATGTAACTTGTCCTTTGAGCTCATTCCAAAGGACATTTCATTACCGTCATCAATGAGAACCCCGTCCTTCCATAAAGAATCATCTTTAAGTTTCTTTTTTCCACCATCTATACACTTCATTAGAAACTCGTATTTTTCAATGGATTCCGTTGCAATCTCCGCTGCTTCAAAGAAGTCCATATATAACTTGTGAAATAACATATTATGCTGAGTTCTCCCCCAATCTTGATAGCAGTTTCTTACATAAGAATGTTTCCTTTTCAGATCCTTCCTCCATCTGTCTAAGATATAGCAAGATGGGATTTCTTTCACATCCTTCTCAATAAGGACTTTTGTAATATGTCTACAAATTACTCCTTTGAACTCAAAGAGGCAACATGAGCATTTCACATCAAAACCAGCTGCATTATAAAGCACATTGTATGTAACCCTTTTGCTCAACCTACCATCCTTTACTTTCAAAATATCCGTAACTGCAAACTTAGATATTGCACCATCCTCTTTTTGCAACTCAAAATTACAAAAGAGCATCCCCCTTATCTCCTCTTGAAACAATTTGAATAGTGCATTAGTATAACACTGTTGGAATTGTTTCTCAAAATAACAATCAGTTATTAAGTTATATGATGAATTTAATCAACAATGATCTGCTTTGCTCTCCTTGTCAACTTTACTCTGTAAAGCACCATCATATTGTTCAACAAATTGCTTCAAGGATGTCTTTGAATTCATAAAACCATCGAAAAATGCGTTCATACTTTCATTTCTTGGAATAGTAGACATCCCAGCCCAAAATGATTTTTTAACATATGCAGGGATGCACCGATGACAATCCAAATATAAAGAGTTCAATCATGCATTGTTTTCAAGATGGTAGTCTTGAATCATTCTAGACCAACCCCTTTCAAATTCACTTGGCTCCACAGATTCATACACAACACTTTTAAAGAGCTTCTTAATTGTCTTATATTGAACCAAATCATGCAATTTCTCAGGAATCTTTTCTATGATATGCCAAAGACAAAGGCGGTAATTGGAATCTGGAGACACTTCAGCTACTGCAGCTTGAATCGCTTTACATTGGTCTATAATTACTCCTTTTGGAGGTTAGCCATTCATGAAATCTAGCCAGGACTTAAATAGCCAAACATAAGTGTTTACATCTTCTTTTGATAGTAAAGCACAACCAAACAACAAAGACCGACCATGGTGATTTACTCTAACAATAGTGTTAAGATTAGAAAGATATATTTCCTAGTTTAGGTTGTCTATTTTTTAATAAAGATTGTATAGCCTAAATTAGTACTTTCCTAGTTTGTATATTTCCTAGTTTGTAGCTTGTATAATCAGTATAAATACCCAGCTAAGCTTGAGGGAATAATCAAGCTTTCACATAATTCAATCTTCTCTCTTTTTTATATGGTATCAGAGCAAGGTTCCATATAAATTTTTTTTTTTCACCGTCAGTTCATTAAAAAAAAAAAAAAAACTAGACCAGTATTTCATCTCACCACCCACTCCAACAGCAGCAGAAGGTGCCGATTTAGCCATCCCTCGAAGCCCATCGCCGAACTCTTCGCCGTTGCTCCTCACGCGCTGCTCCAAGCTTTCCGTCACGTCGGCGCGTGGGACACACACGCCACTCTCCAGTCACCGGAATCTTGCGAGATCGATGCCGCTAGGATCACCGGCCTCTCCCCTTTCGATTCTGGTGGTTGTCCTAAAATAACGAGAAACGGAGGTAGAATGGAGGGCTATTTTATCCCCGAACAGTTTTGAATCCCTCGTCAGAAAGGAACTGAGTAACCTACTCGTTCTCTTCTCTATCTTTCTTACTTGGGTTTCGTTTTGTTTTGTTCTGTTCCACTTTTATTGGCACCTTTTACTATGTATCTTCTTGTTTGATTTGTGTTTGTTGATTTTTAGAGGCCATTAGTCGTTTCAGTTTGTTTCGGTTCTTCTCTCTCTCATTGAATAGTATATACTCGTGACTATTCTCCTCTGTTCTGAACATTCCTTGATATGGCATTAGAGTCTTCAAAGGTGGAAGTGGAAAGATAGGTCTTTTCCATTATTTCCAACTCATTGAATATTACTACAGTCCGACTACAAGGTGGTGGTAACTACTCATCTTGGTCTGCTTCAATTGAATTATGGTTTATGGGTCAAGGTTATGAAGATCATTTGACTCAAGATTCTAGTACTATTGCTAAAGCTAATAGGGCGAACTGGAGGAAAATCGATGCTTTGTTATGTAATTACTTATGGAATTCTTTGGATCCTAAATTAATTAATTTGTTTCAATCCTACAAAACTTGCTGTAAGTTTTGGACGAAAGCCAGGTCTTTATATACAAATGATGTGCAACGGATATACAAGGTTGTTTCAGACATCGTTCGTTTGCAACAAAGCAATGACGACATGGCTACCTATCTAGGGCAGTTAGAGACATTAAAAGATGAATATAATTCTCTTATGCCTCTTTTTGATGATATTTCTACACAGGAACGACAAAGAGATAAGTTCTTTATGGTCATAGCCTTGATAGGGTTGCGACCTGATCTTGGATCTGTACGGGATCAAATTCTGTCAAGCCATATTATTCCTTCTTTTGAGGAAGTCTCTGCCAGGTTACTCCGTATTTCCATAAATCCAATTAATACTAATGAGACATCTGCATTAGCTATGCAGACTCGAAATCAATCAAGTCAAGGAAGCGATTAGGGAGGTGGTAAAAAAGGAAGAGGAAGGGGACGACCACATTGCACTCATTGTGACAGGCTTGGTCACACACGTGACAATTGTTGGGTGTTACATGGCAAGCCACTACGCACAAATCAATCCACTTGTCGTTCTACAGTTTATATGGCATAAACTCATTGAGATGGAATACTTCCATTCCCAGATTCAAAGGACCAACTGACAGATTCAATTACTTTGACTGGCACTGATTACACCGAGTACTTGTAGTACCAATCAGCAAAACAGCAATCATCCTCAAATAGCGTCCCTCACTCCGGTAATTCCTTTGCTTGTTTGACCAGGTCTTCTTCCATTGGTCCTTAGATACTAGACTCAAGTGCATCCGATCACATCACTGGTAATAAACATTTTTTTTCCAATCTCAGTTTCCCATTAAATTCTTCCAAAGTTACGTTTGCTAATGGTTCACAAACTATTATTAGAGGAATAGGGGACGTATAACTACCTTCTTCCATTTCTTTAAAATCAGTTTTGTTTGCTCCTGAATGTCCATATAATTTGATTTCCATTAGTAAACTCACCAAAAATCTTAATTGTTTTATAACTTTTTTGGCTGATTCTGTTATTGTACAGGACCGGAGTTCGAGGAAGACGATTGGAGCAGGATGTGATTCACAGGGGTTATATCACCTATCCATTCCACACTCACCAGTTGCCTTCAGTTCCACCGCCTCTACCGACCTACTTCATAATCGTTTGGGACATCCAAGTATCACTATACTCCAAAAATTAATTCCTAGTCTCTCAACTTTATCTTCTTTTGAATGTGAGTCGTGTCAGCTTGGAAAACAAACTCGAGCTTCGTTTCCTAAGCGAGTCAATAATAGGGCTACATCATTGTTTGATCTTGTTCATTCAGACATATGGGGTTCTAGTCGTGTCAGTTCAACTTTGGGTTTTCAATATTTTGTCACATTTATTGACGATTATTCTCGTTGTACTTGGGTATTTTTAATGAAAAATCGTTCTGAATCATTTGTGATATTTCAAAATTTTTGTGCTGAAATTTGTAATCAGTTTGGTATTTCCATTAAAGTTTTACATAGTGATAATGCCAAGGAGTATTTATCTTCCCATTTTACTAATTTCATGACTTCTCAAGGAATTCTCCACCAAACATCTTATGCCTATACTCCTCAACAGAATGGGGTTGCTGAACGCAAAAATCGGCATCTCATTGAAACTGCGCGTACTTTACTTATACACAATAATGTTCCTCTTCGATTTTGGGTAGATGCAATACTCACAGCTTGTTATTTAATTAATCGAACTTCAGTATTGCAAAACCATAGTCCACATTCTATATTGTTTCCAGCACAAAAACTCCATCATGTACCTTTGTGTATATTTGGTTGCATTTGTTTTATTCATGATACTACCCCTAGCAAAGACAAACTTTTACCTAAGTCCATCAAATGAATCTTTTTAGGATATTCTCGTCTTCAAAAAGGTTACAAATGTTATGATCCCGTCACACGTAAGTATTTTGTTTCAGCAAATGTAACCTTCTTTGAAACCACTCCATATTTTGCACCAAACACTGAGCAAATGCATCTTCTTCCTACTGTTTTACCTATTCCTCTCCTTGTTAATCCTTTAGCTCAAGACAATCGTCCTCTCCAAGTCTATTCTCGTCATCCTCATCCTTCTCCTAATACCAATGATGATGTTCCTACTGATATAGACACTTATACAACTTCTGACTCAAGTTCAGCTCCAACTTCATCTTCTCTAGCTCTAGCCTCACCTTTAGCAGAAGCGCCAACAGCTCCTATAGCTATTCGAAAAGGTATTCGTTCCTCTCACAATCTACACCCCATTTATAATTTTCTGAGTTATCATCGTCTCTCTCCGTCCTATTATGCCTTTATTTCCACCTTGTTTGATGTATCCATACCTAAGATTATTCGACAAGCATTGGAGCATCCAGGGTGGTGCGATGCTATGATAGAGGAAATAAATGCTCTTCATACTAGCATTACTTGGGATTTAGTGCCTCTACCAAAAGGAAAATCTGTAGTTGGCTGCCGTTGGGTTTATACGGTGAAAATAGGTCCTGACGGGAAGATTGATCGATTGAAAGCTCGTTTAGTTGCCAAAGGTTATACTCAAATTTATGGACTTGATTACAGTGATACATTCTCTCCTGTAGCAAAAATTGCTTCCGTTTGTTTGCTTCTTTCCTTAGCAGTAATGAATCACTGGACACTTCATCAACTGGATATCAAGAATGCTTTTCTACATGGGCAACTAGCTGAGGAAGTATATATGGAGCAACCACCTCGAGCTTGGTTTGGCCGTTTTAGTTCAGTAGTTCTGCAATTTGGCATGTCTCAAAGTGAAGCAAATCATTCCGTCTTCTTCCGTCTCAATGACCTTGGTGAAAGTATCTATCTTGTAGTCTATGTTGATGATATTGTCATTACAGGTAGTGATCATGACGGAATTTTTGAACTTAGAAGACATTTATTTAGCCAGTTTCAAACTAAAGATTTGGGAAAGTTGAAATACTTTCTAGGAATTGAAGTAGCACAATAAAAAATGGGAGTTGCTATTTCACAAAGAAAGTATGCTTTAGACATCTTAGAGGAAACTGGTATGTTGAATTATAAGCATGTGGATACTCCAATGGATCTAAATGTCAAGCTTGTTCCTGGACAGGGAGAGCCATTGGAAGATGCAGGTAGATATCGAAGGCTTGTTGGTAAATTAAATTATCTCACTATTACACGGCCCGATATTTCATTTGCAGTGAGTGTGGTTAGTCGGTTTCTTCAAGCTCCGTGTAGTAGTCATTGGGATGCAGTAATTCGCATTCTTCGTTATATCAAAGGAGCTCTAGGACAAGGTCTTTTATATGAAGATCGGGGTTATTCGAATATTGTCGGATATTCTAATGCAGATTGGGCAGGCTTTCCCTTAGATAGACGGTCTACATCAGGATACTGTGTTATGATTGGAGGAAATCTAATCTCTTGAAAAAGCAAGAAGCAAGATGTGGTTGCTAGATCTAGTGTAGAAGCATAATATAGAGCTATGGCACTTGCAACCTGTGAACTTATTTGGTTGAAATAGCTTCTTCAAGAATTGGGATGTACTAAAGTGAAACAAATGAAGTTGATATGTGATAATCAAGCAGCTCTTCATATAGCCTCAAATCCAGTTTTTCATGAAAGAACAAAGCATATTGAATTAGATTATCATTTCATCCGACAAAAGATTGAATCTGGTTGTATTGTCACAAGTTTTGTCAATTCAAATGACCAGCTAGCGGACATTCTTACAAAATCACTTAGAGGCTCACGAATTAAATATATTTATAACAAGCTTGGAGCCTATGATATATATGCTCCAGCTTGAGGGGGAGTATTAAGA
Organism: Laguncularia racemosa; assembly: GCA_037954665.1. Taxonomy (NCBI): domain Eukaryota; kingdom Viridiplantae; phylum Streptophyta; class Magnoliopsida; order Myrtales; family Combretaceae; genus Laguncularia; species Laguncularia racemosa. The sequence continues at coordinate 57,092 of JBBMOL010000521.1, read as the reverse complement.
TTAGAAAGATATGTTTCCTAGTTTAGGTTGTCTATTTTTTAGTAAAGATTGTATAGCCTAAATTAGTACTTTCCTAGTTTGTAGCTTGTACAATCGGTATAAATACCCAGCTAAGCTTGAGGGAATAATCAAGCTTTCACATAATTCAATCTTCTCTCTTTTTTATAAATAGGAGCAAATGGCATATCATACTTATTTGTCAAGTATGTATTATCAAAAAATACAATATCACCAAAGAAGTCTTAGGCAGCTCTTGATCTTGCATCAGCCCAAAATACATTACATAAATGACCATCATCATCTAAATCGACCACATAAAAGAAATTTGAATTTCTTTTTTGCATTTGAACAAAATAATTGCAAAGGGCCTCTGCATCCCCAGCACCAAGTCTTAACGGTCTTACCTTAGCAACAAGATTTCTAGAATCTCTCTCTCCAAGAGATGAATTTTCATAACTTCCTCCTTCGATAACCAATGACTTCTGTAAAGGTACCACGGCATGATCATTTGGCTCCAATTTTCTCCTAGAACAAGCATCCATTTTTCTAGGAGACTTCAAGAACTGTGATTTTTTTGGATTAAGTGCATGGTTATGATCCAAGTGAACACTTGATATGGTGCATTTCCCATCGGAATCAACTATCACATTTATCTTAGCCCTACAATCCGATTTAATTGATGGTCTTGAGATAAATGACTTCTTAGTTATATATTCTCTTTTTCCTCCCCTAGCACAAGCTAATGAAAAGTATCTTGAACGCCCATCAATATCAGTTTTTTGCTGATTTTTCTGACACCAAATCCCTTTTGATAACCATAAGTTCTGTAATAATTTCGAATCTCTTCTTCTGAAGTAAACTCCATTCCAACTTTAGGAATATCAACTTCACCTTCTATTTCAGGTTCCTTAGGCACAAAGATTTTTAAACTTTCACAATCTTCTCCTCCTACAAAATTCAGTTTCACTTCTTCCTCTTGCATGTTATTAACAAGCCTAAAAAAGTAATAACAAAAACATGTGATATTTTATCAATAATGTGGAATAAAAAAAATTATTATGTGATTTTTTTTTAATATTCCATTGAAAGAAAAAGGAACAAATAGATAAAAAAAATATGTGCATACAAATATCCAAGTGTAACAATAATCATGTTATCAAGAAGGCATATAAGAAAAGAAGTAGTCTCCCTATGAAAAATGATACAGTACAGAAGGTTGACATACTCACCTAGCTGACCTGTCAACTCTTGAATCAACTTCCATTTGCGATGGACTAAGGACAAGTTTAATCTGTACAACGACAATGACAGAAGATAGTTGATGACAAAAGGAAAAAGCAAAAATAATTATCTGTACTCTAACCCCAATAAGTAAAAGTCCATAGTACCCTTCATTTGATATCTTTGAAAGCCAAAAAGACTAGCAATAAGTTGTAGAAAACTTTAAAATCTTTGACCAAAAGGAATTGAAGCAAAGGCATATATGAATAAAAAGAATGAGGCAATTTTTAGGTTCTCTCTCTAATATTGGGAATTACTTTATATTTAAGCTTCTAGTGAGTTCTGATGAGATTTTATCAGCTAGTTTGCATCTTATGATATATGAAATTAGATTTAGGGCAATGTGCCTAAGGCTAATAGCTTATAACAGATAGATGTACTCTCTTGGTTACTAAAAGAAAACCTCAGAAATCTATTCCCACTAGCTCCATCTTGAAGTTATTGCTGTATTTTGCAGTTCAGCCGTGAACCTGGGCTTCTAGAGTTTCATGCATGCATCAGATATCTCTTACAGTAAGCTTAAGAAGAAGTTGGATTTGATAGAAGAGCAGGGGTTTGATTCTTTATCCACTTATGTTTTATTCCCCTCCAACTTCTTTCTCTGAGTCAAAAATGGCTCTATATTCTAATCAACCAAATAAATGCCTAAAAATTCAATCCTCTAACTAAAATTACCGTAGATGCTATGAATATTTATGTTTTACCTGACTATTAAAATGATGACAGAGAATGCGTTTGCAAGAAAAGAAACCACTACATAAAGATACTTTTCTCTCCTCCATCTATTTTTAGGTTTTTTGGTTAAGTTAGAGAAGGTGCTTTGCTGCAAATCAACCTAATCAGAATAATAATCTTAAAGCATACAAGATCAAAATCAAAATCAAGGGGTCTTAGGTAAGGTGATCCACTATTACCATACCTTTTTGTACATGTTATGGAGTTGTTCTCATGCATCATGAGAAGACTAAGTGGAGAGGATGGTTTTTCTTATCATTGGAGATGTTGGAAGGATCGCATAAATCACCTATCTTTTGCAAATGATGTTATGATTTTCTCTAGAAGTGATGTGAGGTTAGTTTCATTAATAAATGAGGGTTTGGAAGATTTTTTTTCCTTAACAAGGCTTAAAGCAAATCTAAACAAAAGTCAGGTGCTTTTAAGTGGTGTAGATCTAAATAACAAAGAAGAAATATATCAGTGTTTGGGTTTTCCACCAAGTGAGTTACCGATTCGATATCTTGGTGTTTCTTTATCATTTACGAAACCTAATAAGTCGACTTGTCACTTTTTGGTGAAAAGTTTTCAAATATAATTAACCAGTGAACCTGCAAATTCTTATCATATATTGGTCATATACAATTGGTTAAAAGTGTCCTTTTCTCACTATAAGTATATTTGATGTGGACATTGTAGCTGACACCGGTTGATTGGGCATGTCTTTTACAGTCACGGCCGTGTAATGAGTTTAGAAGCTCCACAGAAATATACACGGTTTTATATACGGCACCAAGGCACGGCCATGTAATGAATCTGGAAACTCCACAGAAATATACACGGTTTTACACACGGCACAAAGGCACGCCCGTGTGTTTAGTCTGGAAGATCCACAGAAACATACACGGTTTTATACACGGCACCAAGGCACGGCCGTGTGTTGAGTCTGGAAGATCCACAGAAACATACACGGTTTTATACACAGCCTTGTATAAGCCGCATGACTAGAACGTGCGTATATATATATTCCCACGTGTAAATATATATTTCCTTTTTAACTGTTTCCCTAAAGACTATATATAGTTTCCTAGGTCATTTTTAGGGTTATCTTTTATTATCTATCGAATTACAGATACTTGGAGAGAATTTTCTATGTTCCCTCAACTGTGCGCAATTGAGAATTTCAAGGAATAAATTAAGATTGTTCCTTGTTTATCCGTGAGATCTAATCCTAGAATTGGTCTCGTGCTTTTACGCTTTCTACGCTGCGTCAATATTGGTCAACTATGTTCATCTTACCAAAAAGCATACTCAAAACTTTAACTATGAAAATGAAGAGGTTCATTTGGAATGGGTCAGATGATTGAGATATAATTTGTAAACCGAGATCTCAATGTGGTTTAGGAATCAAAGATTTGTGTGTGTGGAAGGTAACTCAATTAAAGTACATCAGGTATTTATGTATGAATAAAAATGATAGCCTTTGGCCCAATTAGGTTAAATCAAAGTTATTAAAGGAAAGGAGTTTCTAGGCAATCAAAATTCCAGCTAATGCACCTTGGTCTTGGCACAAAATATTGCAACTTAGATCTCTTGCAAGCATGGTTGTCAAAATCGCTAGTTAACTCGCAAGTTTCTACGATTTTACATGTTTGTGAGTAAATTCCTAGTTAACTCGTATATAAAAACGTCTTAGATGTGAAATCGCATTAGAATTGCGATTTGACACTATAGAATCAATAAAATCGCAATTCTACGGATGTTCTAAATGATTCTGCAGCTCATCAACAACCGATCCACTTAACCCGTGCTCATCAGCAATTGAGCAATTGAAGGGAGTAGGCCGGCCTAGATGATGTGACGCCCAACCTAAACTTTGAACAGAACAATTGCAAAAGGGAGAAAACTACACGATCTGGATCTGCATCGGCATCATCACGCTCGTGTTCTGTTCTTCTTCCCTATTCCTTTTCTTCTGTTCACTTCAGACTTCATACATTTTTATTTTTGAATCTTTAGTCTCGACTCTCGATCTTGTGTGTTGGACATCTCGATCTTGAGGCTCAATCTTCCGTACAGGTAATTTTTTGTTGAAAATTTTTACTGCATTGCATCTTCTTAGCTTAGTTGCTTGGTTAGGGTTTTTGTTTTTTCTTTTTTTTGTTATTTTTTCGCCATCTCTGTTTATTGCATCTTCTAAGTTTTGTTTACCGCACTGCATCTTGTTGATTTCTATGACAGGGAAATCGAGTTAGGGATTTAGTTCGCGTGCGCAGACAGAGAAGACAAAGGGGAAGGGAAAGTGAACTGAAGTGGATGCAGCTGTTCGGTGGGATTGGAATTACGGGTGGGTTGCCAAAGTGGATATAGGCCGAGGAGGTCGGGCCTGTTGTGGGAATTACGGGTGGGTTTGTCGAAGTGGATATGGGTTGAGGAGTTGGGCCGGTTGTAGGCTTCTGTTGTGGGTTCACAGAAGGAAAAAAAAAATAATGACAATAATAACCTAATAGACCATGTGGTTAGCTAGGGAGAAATATTCTCCAGATCCTCATGCATAGGAATGTAACTAATTGCACATGGTTAGTCTGATGTGTCAATTAGCTAAGCACATACATACTATTTTATGTAACTGTTTGAGAGAGAAGGGGGATAATATTACATGTATGAATTGAGAAAAGCAGAAAAAAAATATACAATATATATTTCACTCTCTCCATTTAGGTAGCTTGCATTCGAGCTAATAGCCTTGTATCTGAGGCTTCCTCCCCTTTGCTGAATTTAAGTTTTATCATTTCCTAATTCCTTGTCACAATTTCTGTTTAGTTTCTTCTTGATTTTTGTTTACTCTCTTCTTGGTTTTATTTTTCACGAATCGTGATCTCTAGGACAATAGGACTTGGAGTACATAGTTGCTAACTATTAAGTATGGTTGAGATTGAGATTGATGATTTTTTGTTGTTGTCATAGATGCCCTTTCACAATCTTTAGGAGTGCAAGTGCATAGCTGCTAAGCATGGTTCAGATCAATAATTTTTCATTTTTTCCTACCTTGTCTAGTATTGTTCTTTGTGATATTTGGTAGCATTGATGTTCATCCTGCAAACATTTGATTTTTCTGATAATTTTGCACTTCCATCCACACTTGTATGTTGTTATCCATGTTGTATTATTGAAAAAAGGATGCAATGTATCAACATGGGACAACTGTTTGTAGCTCATCAACTTCAATATCACCATCCACGTCTGTCATCCTCTTTCGTAGTAGCTCATCAACTTGAACAAACTTTAATTCATATTTAAATCACCATTTTGGTATTTGAATCTAAAATGTCGAAGTTCAAACTTGAACCATGTTTATAATGAATCTTATTGTGGTTTAAATATAATAATAAACATTATGGACAAAAATTAGGAATATTATAGATGGGAATTAAAATTAATAGTTGATGATAAATGTAATAACACCATAAACAAATGTTACCTATGAAAAGAAAGAATATAAATGGGTAAAAACTTTTGAAATTATATATTACAATATATGTTATCACCAATGTTTGTTTTTAATCATAGTACGTCATTACCAATGTTTGCTTGTTAAGTAGCTTTTCTTGGATTACCACTAAAACAAAGAGGTCTCGTGAAAGAAATAGAGCCTTATGCATTAGCTTCTTTCTTTCTTTTTTCTTTTCTTTGGTTTATGAAGAATGATGTGAAATTGAAATGCTTGAATTTACTCTGTCGAGTCTAATTTTTGAATTCCCATTCCTAATCCGATCTAAACTAAACCCTATGCTCATCTAATCTAGATCCTCGACTTGAATTAGGAATTTCGTTTGATTTTTGGAGTCGCCACCCAACTGTTGTTGGGAAAATTGAATTAAGACTAAAGGAGCGGATTAGTCTTAATTTGGACTACTAGTCGTCGTTATTTCCTCTTCTCGTTTTTGTGAGAAGAAAAAAAGGGAAAACCAGAGTTTCTAAGTCCGGAGGCTAACCTATTAAAACCTATGCGGTTACCACCTAATCTCCTAAAATTGTTCATCTTTAGAAATGTGTTTCATTGTGTTTCTGTTAATTTTTGTTACGTCTTTGAATTTATTTCAAAAAAAAGGATTTTTCATTTATTTTATGGGTTGACCCGAATGGGTGCCTACGTACCTGCTACTCAGGATCAAACAAGCCGTAGTTCGCTTTTTTTGAAAACTTTTAGATTTGTTGATGAATTTTAATTTTGCAAACTCTTTTGATTTAGTTCTTAAAATTTTTGGGATTTTTCTAAAAAATTTCTAAGCCTAAACTTTGAATTTGATTTTTGAAAATGATTTTGAGGGAAAACATCAATTTTGAGTTTATTTGAAGAAAATGATTTTTCTAAGTGTTAAAACTTATTTTTTTGTAATTCTTGGAATTTTTTAAAATTTTTGTGATCTTTATGTTTTTTATGATTTTCATGATTTTTGTGATTTTTATAAGTTTTGTAAGTTTTTCATGATTTTTGTGATTTTTATAAGTTTTGTAAGTTTTTCATGATTTTATGTTTTTTATAAGTTTTGTAAGTTTTTCATGATTTTTATAATTTTTATATTTTTTGTTGAAAATTTTATCTTAAGTTTATTTTCTATCCTATTTTGAAATTTAAAATTTTATTATTATTTTTTTCTAATATTTCTATTATTTTCCTTCATTTTTATTACTTTTATTTTATTTTTCCTTATTTCCTATTTTCCATTTTCTATTTTCTACATTATTAAATCCTAGAAAAATACAATTCCTACATTTTCCTATTTATCGACAATATAAATAAATAAATGGCTGACAATATAATAAATAATAATAAATAAATTCAACATAAACAAATAAAAAAATAAATAAAATAAATAATAATAAAAAATATGGAAAATCCGACTTACCTGGATCCGGATCGGTGCGCGGGTCGGGTCGGATCGGGTCGAATCGGTCGGTCACGGCGGCGGTATGGCTCGTTCACGGCGTTCCGGCAGTCGTTTGCGGCGGGTGAAGTGTCGAATCCTAGCTTCTCGAGGGGCGAGT
>JBBMOL010000521.1:0-49548 GCA_037954665.1 Laguncularia racemosa | reverse complement strand
AACCGATGGTGGGGGACTGCTATGGAGGTGGAGAGTGAGGATGGCAAGAAAGAGATGCATAAGCCAATAGATTTATTAGCAGTATTAGATGATTATTATGGGATGCAGATGCTGAGATGCATGAAGATAGAGGGAATGATCAATATTTGGCTACAATGGTTGCACAAGGTGATGACTACTTTTCTTGCTAATGAGGAAAACAAAGGGAGAACCTATTCTATATTTCTTAAAAGGTCCAAGGTAACCTTTGTACTTTTATTATTGATGATGGTAGTTAAAACTAGTTAGTGGCTACTTCATTAGTTAATAAATTAAAATTAGTCACTACTTCACACCCTTAAGCCATATAAACTACACTGGTTAAGTGAATAAGGCAGTTTGCATATTACTTAAAGGGCTAAAGTTCCGTTCAGCATAGGAGAGAGGTACCATGATGAGATTGTTTGTGATATTTTTCCCATGTGTATTCACACATATTGCTTGGCAGACCGTGGTTATAGGGATAGGAGTGTATTGCATAAGGGGTTTTAAGACACCCTATGTGTTCCAAAAGGATAGCAAGCGCATTGTGTTAAATCTCATGTCACCAACTAAAGTACAAGAAGCATGAGACAAAATCAATAAGACCATAAAAAAGAATACCTTATTTATGGGACAACAAGAGCTGAAGAGGCAATTCAAGAAGAGAACTAGTGTATCTATTGCAGATGAGTGTGTGTTGGAGATTGATGGGTAAGAAGAGTTACCTCTTATTGTAAACCTGGTGCTAGATGAGTACATGGATTTTATTCCCAAATTTACGTTACCTGAGGGGTTACCACTAATGAGAGGCTTTAAGCATGCAATTGATTTATAAACCTAGATCAATCTTAACCAAATGGCCTGCATATCACATGAATTCTGAAAAAAGCTAAAGAATTGAAGTGATAGGTGAATGAACTGGTAAAAAGGGGGTTTTTTTTTAGGGGAAGTACTAGTCCTTGTGCTATTCATGCACTTCTTATTCCAAAGAAGGATGGTACTGACATATGTGCTTTAACAGCAAAGCCATCAATAAAATTACCATCAAATAAGGTATCCATTCTAGACTTGATGATATGCTGGATAAACTGAATGGTGCACGGGTATTCTCTAAGGTTTGCCCTTTAAAGAGCAGATATCACCAAATTCATATAAAGGCTGGAGATGAGGGGAAGACCGCTTTAAGACACGACATGGTTTGTATCGGTAGATGGTCATGCCATTTGGATTTACTAACACCCCTATACTTTCATGTGACTTAGAATCATTTCATGAAGGAATTTTTGGGAAAATTTGCTGTAGTATATTTTGATGACATTCTAATTTTCAGTAGAGACTTGGAAAGTCATGTTGAGTATTTATAGGCAGTTTTGTCAGTCTTGGGGGGTTTAAGGGTTATATGGGAATCTCAAGAAGTGTTCATTCTATCAGTTAAGGTAACATTTCTGGGCTTTGTTGTGAGTGGTTCTAGTGTAAGAGTTGATGAGGGGAAAGTTAAAGCCATAGTGGATTGGCCAAACCATAGTCAACAGCTAATGTGAGGAGTTTCCATGGTTTGGCTCTTTTTATAGGAGATTTGTCAAAAACTTCAATAGCATTGTGAGTCTACTAACTAAATTGACTAAGAAAAATGTTCTTTTTGTTTGGGGAGATCGAGCTTAGAGGTGTTTTGAAGAGGTTAAAGCAAGCCTAACTAGTGCTCTAGTTTTAGCATTACCAGACTTTAACAAAACTTTTAAACTGAAGTGTGATGCATCGGGAGTGGGTACTGGTGCTGTGTTGATGCAAGATAGGAGGCCCATTGCATTTTCCCGTGAGAAACAAGTGGTAGACCTTTAAACTACTCAATGTATAATAAGGAGTTTTACTCCTTAGTGTGTACATTGATTTTTGTGGCAACACTACTCCTTCCTAAAGAGTTTTTGTATCTATACAGATCATGAATCTTTGAAGCACTTGAAGGGGCCCAAAAACGTTTATCTAAACGCTAGGCGAAGTGGGTGGAATTTTTTAAAAAGCTTCACTTATGTGATTAAATAAAAGAAAGGAGTACAAATGTTGTAGCTAATGTGTTATCATGCGGTATGTACTTATCACTTCTCTTCAATCAAAGTTGCTGGATTTGAATTAATGAAAATGATCATTTGAAGTTGATTGTTGATCGATGTTTTGGAGAGCTATAGTAGATGATTAATATATGATAGATGGTTTTCTATATAGAACAAGGAGTTTTTGTATACTATGTGGGTCTGCGAGGGAATTGTTGATATGAGAGGCTCATGTGGGGTTATCAGGACACTGGTGAAAAGAGGACTTTAGAATTGTTAAAGGAACACTTTTACTAGAAGGGTATGTTAAAAGATGTACACAGAGTTTTTGAGAGATGTGATTTATAAGAGACAAAGGGGAAAAAAGGAAACTTGGGATGAATATATGCCTTTACCTTTATCCACACAGCCATGGATTGATATTAGTATGGATTTTGTTTTGGGTCTTCCGAAACGCAAAGATGTAAGGACTCCATCATGGTGTTTGTAGATTGCTTCAATAAAATGTCCCACTTAATACCTTATCACAAAATTGATCATGCACTTTTTATTACTACCTTTTTAATAAGAAATTGTCAAATTACATGGTGTTCCCCATAGCATATTGTCTGACAAAGACACTAAGTTTCTTACTTTTTTCGGAAGACACTTTGGGAAACGACTTGGTTCCAAGCTCATGTATAGCACATCGTGCATCCTCAGACAAACGATCAGACAGAGGTTGTCAATCGTACTCTTAGCGCAAATTTCTGAGAGCAACGTTGGCAAGAATCTTATTGATTGGGATTTATGTCTCCTTATTGTTAGTTCGTTTACAATAGGTTGACACATAATTCAACTAGTAAGTTTCCCTTTGATGTCATGTATAGCTATAATTTATACTTCCATTAGATTTGATAACTAAACTAGTAGCAAAGGGAGAAAGCTTAAGTGGAGTGGAGTGGAGTGTTCCCAAGAGATTCAAAAGGGTTCATCAGAAGGCATCGAACATCTTAAAAAGACTCAAGAGCAACAACGACTTCAAGGCAACAAACATAGAAAGACCAAGGTTTTCAATCCAGGTGACTTGGTTTGGATTCATCTTTGTAAGGATTAGTTTCCCACAAGAAGTTACAGAAAGTTTCACCTAGAGCAGATGGACCTTTCAAGATTTTGGAGCGCGTCAACAATAATGCTTATGGTTTTGAATTACTAGGAGATTATGGTGTTTCTGCTACCTTTAAATGCTTCAGATCTATCACCCTACTTACCAAAAATCTTCATGAAGACCTATCTGATTTAAGGGGAAATCTTCCCCAAGCTCAAGGAGATGATGGGAACAAGCCTTTTAGTTATGGGACCACTTACTCGAGTTAGAACCAAAGGACTACAGATCTTACATTGAGAGTTCTACTTAACAATGGAGCCTGAAGAGAATCACCTAATATCTTCATTCCTAAATTTTATAATTGTTTTACCTTTAATTTTGATGCATTTATCAGTACTTCAGGATGACCACCGAGTAAACTCAAAAGTAGGTTGCTCAAGATTGAAGGCCGACAGTGTACTTACAAAAGTCGACGATGTACACACTTAGGCCAACGACTTTCCTAGGTGGTTACAAGTTATCTAGGCTATTTTTTGTTTTGTGTTTTTATTTTATTTTCTTAGCCAATATTTGTTTCTTTTAGAGGCTACTATAAATATCTTTTTATGGAAACACCATAAGATTTTTGGTTTTTGGGACATTTTGAATACAAGATTAGGAATCTTTTTATTCTCTTTCATACTCTTATCAATCCTTAGATTTTGGCAAGTGATGGCATTAGAATTGTTGTGCATCATATCAATAAGACCGTGTTAGGACTATTCTCTTGCTGTGTGTCATATCTACTAAGGGTTTAGGGTTTTATCTTGTTGTTGTTATTTGTTTGGTTTCTAAATTGTTTGTTGTGAATCGTCGGTTAGGTTTGCAATTGTTTGACTCTCCTTTACAAGTTCGGCACATCATGTAGGTACCATCTAATGCTCCTAGATAACCCTAATATGTTCCCAAACAAACAAACAAAAAATCAATAATGTATTATAAGTTATCATGACCATTGTGGACAAACTTAAGAAAGAAAATTAAACAAATACCTTAAACCATTTCCACCTTTCATCATTGCAATCTTGTGGTATTGGATTAGGTTTTTGCAAGAAACATATCTTCTAACCTTAAACAGCAGTTAACACTTGATGGCAATTTCTACTAACAGTCTCACCCGATCTACGAATTCTCACTTGAATACTCTTATTCTTTGTATGATGCATAAGGATGTTAACAAAAATAGCAACTTGTTCTTCTACAATTACTCTACCATTAGAATGCAATCCCCCTCGTACCTTAAGGAGTTCACAAAGATGTGTAAAACTATTCTTACACATCCTTAATTCCCATAAACAATTCATATCACTTCCATTAATAAGTGAATTAATCACCTCTCGATGCATTTTCATACCTAGCTAATGCTCGCTCATTTAATGCTCCCCCTCTCACCTTTCTAGTCAAAACAAAGTTCATATAATAAAAACTAGCAGCAGCTATTGCAAGCATGTTGATATAAACTCTCCATCCAAGAAGGTAAATCAAAATCTCATGATGATTCATGATCTATAATACACATCAAAAGACAAAAATGTAAGTATATGCATAAACTATGGCAACAATCCTTTTATGTGAAGACAAAGGAACTCAAAAAGTAAGCAATAATAAATGTAAATCACCACTTGTGATCAACATAATATCACTACTTGTAAGCATTTCAAAAGGTGATAATGTGAAGAAAACCAACTTAAGTTGACTCTAGGTTTTAGCTCACATAATACTAGTTTATATAACTAAATAATCATTCAATTACTTTACTTTATGGTCTTCAGCTAATCCCATAGAATGTGTATATAACTACAAGCTTAACTTAAGCTTTGAATAAGTTTGATGCAGATAAAATTCAATCCAAGCAAAGAAAATAAAAGCTATGAAAACACTTAAACCAATTTAATCTTTAAATATTAATGGAATCAACATCAATGCAATAAATAAGATAAATAAATAAATAAAACAAAAACATCTAAAATAGAAATAATGCATAATTATTGAATCCTAAATATTGAAGAATACCTAGCAGTTTGCATATGTTAAGAATAATCCAGCATCATAAGGCAAGCTACAAATATCAGACAACTATGCAATGGATAGAAGAGTATTCAAATATTGCCATGGATGCACATCTCCTCAACCTTCAACATGGATAATTAATTTGAAGCAAAGCTTCTTAAAGATAATCAATTGACATGAAATACAACTCTAAATACATTTACTCATTATCATAAATCTTATATTTCCAATCCAAAATGGCATAAAAGCACCTAAAACAAACTTAAAAGATCCACATATGGTACATATTCAATTTTTATGTTTAATAAGGAAAAGAGTGAATGTGATGCCTTTTTTTTTTTCCATTGTAATAAGAGAGTGGCACGACCGTAATTAGACCAACTACCTCAAGCACATAAAACAATAACACATTCTAGTTGGCAAGGTCCTAGGGAAAAAAATTTGTAGTGCACAAGACATTACAAGAGTACAATACTTGTTATCATCTCTCGAATATTCGTACATACATATTTCGCTTTCTTTATTTGGAAATACTAAGTTCTCCTCCATTACTCTCAAAATTGAGGGGAGATATTTTCATCAAATCCTCATATCACAAGTACCAATTTCTACTCAAAATCTTTCGTACAGTAAATTTTGAACCTAATGGACGATACTAAGCTTCTATAACTAAGAGTGGACCCAAAAATACCATTAAATAAAAATCCCATGCAAAATCAACATCAATGCTAACAGCATGCTGAACCAATAATCATGACTTCAAATCTTGATTTTACTATTTTCCAATAATCAGGAAAACATGCTAAACCAAGTTGTTATGAAATGGTGTATAGAAGCCAAACAAGAACACAAGTTTGTAGTACTTAAAGGCGTACATAAACAAAAAATGTAGCACTTATAACTGCTATGGAATGGTGCACAAAAACCAAACAAGAACATAGATCTACAGTTGGATGGCGTATAGAAACAAAAACCTTAGCAATGCTTTTTCAAATCCCCAATATTTCAAGAATTGGAAATAAATCAATAGTTAACAAACCCTAGCAATTGGATCAGAAATTAAAATTATTCAATCAGGTTGTACATAACATATCTGCTATGGGATTGTAAGAGCAAGAGAGAGAGAGAGAGAGAGAGAGAGAACACACCTGCGTGCAGATGAACACGAAGCTTGAGCGTGCAGATGAAGAGAGAGAGTGTAGATGAAAGAGGGAGCATTGAAGATGATTGGATGAATGACGATGAGATATTTGGAGCATTTCAAAATAAAGTTATTTCTATCCTATGAAAAAAAAAATTGTACTTTATTTTATATAGTATAATTTTAGTCATTTTATTCAATACTTCAATACTTTTTTGGTCCAATACTTAAATCAATTTTTCAAACCAAATGAAGAACAAAAGTTTTTGTCTAGTTCAATATCATAAAATATTAGGAATCAAATGCTACCATAAAGACATAGGAAAGCAATAATAATTAGCATAGTGGAGAGGAAGAAGATAGCGGTAACGACTGGCATAGTGGAGAGGAGAAGATGAAGCTCACTTTCAATCTAGAATATTCTTGAAGAGATCTACATGTCACAAGCAAATATAGTGTAATTGTGCTTCCTCTCACGAGTCGCATAGATCTGTTGAAGAAAACATAGCAGAAGATAAAGCCACACTTTATTAGACAAAAAAACAACCTATTTATAGGCTTACAAAAAATAACAAACTAGAGATTACAATGATGCATGTTTTTCACTTTTTAAGCAACAACTCTAACTCATCATTATCTCTCTTGTAGACTACTAAAAACTCGGTAACAAACAAACAAACAAATAGATAAGAACTTAATAACAAACAAATAAATAAATAAACTATTAACTATGCATAATACTCGGTCAAATAAAATCTGATGTTGATTTGTTTAATACTCTCCCTCAACATCAACTTCCACTCTATTCACCTTGCCAATATAACCTTATCAAATCATCTCAATCTAATTTCATTTTATAATTAATTTTTCAGTTCAATAAAGGGTATGGTGTCATTTAATATATGAAGGACACATGTTGTATTCCTATCGGCTTGCAACACTGACTAAGCTAATGGCCATTAGTTCAAAGGGTCACAGGTAGTAAACCCTGATACGCAAACTCTCATTTGAGAGCCACATTTGACAACACTTCTGTTTTGATTTTCATGCAAAGTTCACATATTTCCAAACGGGGAAAAGGCTCTGGAATAAGGTGCTTAGATAGGATTTGCAATAATTTAACCGATAGGAACGCATCATATATCTGGAACGAGAGGATAGGTGAAGCCGTAGGAGTTTTTTAAGAGATTTCGGGTAAGAAAGATGTTAAAGCTACGGAGATTCAACTTTGCATCCAAGAGAATTATTGATCTTCCAAACAGGCTGTTGAGGTTTCATTGTTACTATTTTCATATCTGCATTCCTCCTTAAACCTCAACAGGACTTTCTACACCTAATACGAAAAATTAAGCTGACAATCGCATTATATTTCCAGATACGCCTTTAGATAGTTTGATTGAGAGTCGCATCATCTACATGCATTACATGAGTTAATTTTTGCTCATTGAGAAGTAATGATTTGTTTATTTTATAATTCATTAAAAAAAATATTCAAGACTAAGCAAATGTATGCAAGTCTTCTAATCAGCATTCTTAAGAATCGTTTGGAAAACAGAACATTAAGTATAACAGAAATTGCTCGGATTGCAACTCGTACACCTATAATACAGCCAAAATCGTAGAAAACCCAACATTCTGAAGGAAGAAACAAACAGAAGCTCCTGCATTCCACTATTAACTCCCTTCTTAAAGACTACCTGCTCATAAAGGGAAACAATACAATGCAAAAAATTCCAATGTCACAGAATGATAAGATCCACATATAATTAATTCTGAAGTATGAAAACGACTATGAATATAAATAAAAGCATGTACCTCAATTCCAGTTAGGGTTAGCACCTTCATTGCCAGCTACATAGATGGGGTCATTTGACACAAAAATTTCACCACCCCATTGATCGCAATTGCCAGAATCGAATTAAAGCATCGGGGGGTAAAAAATACAAATAATGAAATAAAAAGATGGTATGGATACAGGAAAAGGAAAAAAAAAAGAAAAGACTGCACCGGTTGAGTAAATAATACATTTTACCCTTGTAATTCATCCATTAGCTTGATATCACTTAAGAGTACCCATTAACTCAATTAGCTCAAGATTGAACACCTGAGCTAAATTAAAAAAGAAAAGAAAAAGGGGAAACATAATCATACTTTCTTTTTACATTTCTTGGTTGATTGATCCACCTTTGACTCCTTTCTCTTGGTTGGTGGACCTCCCTTACTTTGAACTTCTACTGAAGAATGTAACTTGTCCTTTGAGCTCATTCCAAAGGACATTTCATTACCGTCATCAATGAGAACCCCGTCCTTCCATAAAGAATCATCTTTAAGTTTCTTTTTTCCACCATCTATACACTTCATTAGAAACTCGTATTTTTCAATGGATTCCGTTGCAATCTCCGCTGCTTCAAAGAAGTCCATATATAACTTGTGAAATAACATATTATGCTGAGTTCTCCCCCAATCTTGATAGCAGTTTCTTACATAAGAATGTTTCCTTTTCAGATCCTTCCTCCATCTGTCTAAGATATAGCAAGATGGGATTTCTTTCACATCCTTCTCAATAAGGACTTTTGTAATATGTCTACAAATTACTCCTTTGAACTCAAAGAGGCAACATGAGCATTTCACATCAAAACCAGCTGCATTATAAAGCACATTGTATGTAACCCTTTTGCTCAACCTACCATCCTTTACTTTCAAAATATCCGTAACTGCAAACTTAGATATTGCACCATCCTCTTTTTGCAACTCAAAATTACAAAAGAGCATCCCCCTTATCTCCTCTTGAAACAATTTGAATAGTGCATTAGTATAACACTGTTGGAATTGTTCTCAAAATAACAATCAGTTATTAAGTTATATGATGAATTTAATCAACAATGATCTGCTTTGCTCTCCTTGTCAACTTTACTCTGTAAAGCACCATCATATTGTTCAACAAATTGCTTCAAGGATGTCTTTGAATTCATAAAACCATCGAAAAATGCGTTCATACTTTCATTTCTTGGAATAGTAGACATCCCAGCCCAAAATGATTTTTTAACATATGCAGGGATGCACCGATGACAATCCAAATATAAAGAGTTCAATCATGCATTGTTTTCAAGATGGTAGTCTTGAATCATTCTAGACCAACCCCTTTCAAATTCACTTGGCTCCACAGATTCATACACAACACTTTTAAAGAGCTTCTTAATTGTCTTATATTGAACCAAATCATGCAATTTCTCAGGAATCTTTTCTATGATATGCCAAAGACAAAGGCGGTAATTGGAATCTGGAGACACTTCAGCTACTGCAGCTTGAATCGCTTTACATTGGTCTATAATTACTCCTTTTGGAGGTTAGCCATTCATGAAATCTAGCCAGGACTTAAATAGCCAAACATAAGTGTTTACATCTTCTTTTGATAGTAAAGCACAACCAAACAACAAAGACCGACCATGGTGATTTACTCTAACAATAGTGTTAAGATTAGAAAGATATATTTCCTAGTTTAGGTTGTCTATTTTTTAATAAAGATTGTATAGCCTAAATTAGTACTTTCCTAGTTTGTATATTTCCTAGTTTGTAGCTTGTATAATCAGTATAAATACCCAGCTAAGCTTGAGGGAATAATCAAGCTTTCACATAATTCAATCTTCTCTCTTTTTTATATGGTATCAGAGCAAGGTTCCATATAAATTTTTTTTTTTCACCGTCAGTTCATTAAAAAAAAAAAAAAACTAGACCAGTATTTCATCTCACCACCCACTCCAACAGCAGCAGAAGGTGCCGATTTAGCCATCCCTCGAAGCCCATCGCCGAACTCTTCGCCGTTGCTCCTCACGCGCTGCTCCAAGCTTTCCGTCACGTCGGCGCGTGGGACACACACGCCACTCTCCAGTCACCGGAATCTTGCGAGATCGATGCCGCTAGGATCACCGGCCTCTCCCCTTTCGATTCTGGTGGTTGTCCTAAAATAACGAGAAACGGAGGTAGAATGGAGGGCTATTTTATCCCCGAACAGTTTTGAATCCCTCGTCAGAAAGGAACTGAGTAACCTACTCGTTCTCTTCTCTATCTTTCTTACTTGGGTTTCGTTTTGTTTTGTTCTGTTCCACTTTTATTGGCACCTTTTACTATGTATCTTCTTGTTTGATTTGTGTTTGTTGATTTTTAGAGGCCATTAGTCGTTTCAGTTTGTTTCGGTTCTTCTCTCTCTCATTGAATAGTATATACTCGTGACTATTCTCCTCTGTTCTGAACATTCCTTGATATGGCATTAGAGTCTTCAAAGGTGGAAGTGGAAAGATAGGTCTTTTCCATTATTTCCAACTCATTGAATATTACTACAGTCCGACTACAAGGTGGTGGTAACTACTCATCTTGGTCTGCTTCAATTGAATTATGGTTTATGGGTCAAGGTTATGAAGATCATTTGACTCAAGATTCTAGTACTATTGCTAAAGCTAATAGGGCGAACTGGAGGAAAATCGATGCTTTGTTATGTAATTACTTATGGAATTCTTTGGATCCTAAATTAATTAATTTGTTTCAATCCTACAAAACTTGCTGTAAGTTTTGGACGAAAGCCAGGTCTTTATATACAAATGATGTGCAACGGATATACAAGGTTGTTTCAGACATCGTTCGTTTGCAACAAAGCAATGACGACATGGCTACCTATCTAGGGCAGTTAGAGACATTAAAAGATGAATATAATTCTCTTATGCCTCTTTTTGATGATATTTCTACACAGGAACGACAAAGAGATAAGTTCTTTATGGTCATAGCCTTGATAGGGTTGCGACCTGATCTTGGATCTGTACGGGATCAAATTCTGTCAAGCCATATTATTCCTTCTTTTGAGGAAGTCTCTGCCAGGTTACTCCGTATTTCCATAAATCCAATTAATACTAATGAGACATCTGCATTAGCTATGCAGACTCGAAATCAATCAAGTCAAGGAAGCGATTAGGGAGGTGGTAAAAAAGGAAGAGGAAGGGGACGACCACATTGCACTCATTGTGACAGGCTTGGTCACACACGTGACAATTGTTGGGTGTTACATGGCAAGCCACTACGCACAAATCAATCCACTTGTCGTTCTACAGTTTATATGGCATAAACTCATTGAGATGGAATACTTCCATTCCCAGATTCAAAGGACCAACTGACAGATTCAATTACTTTGACTGGCACTGATTACACCGAGTACTTGTAGTACCAATCAGCAAAACAGCAATCATCCTCAAATAGCGTCCCTCACTCCGGTAATTCCTTTGCTTGTTTGACCAGGTCTTCTTCCATTGGTCCTTAGATACTAGACTCAAGTGCATCCGATCACATCACTGGTAATAAACATTTTTTTTCCAATCTCAGTTTCCCATTAAATTCTTCCAAAGTTACGTTTGCTAATGGTTCACAAACTATTATTAGAGGAATAGGGGACGTATAACTACCTTCTTCCATTTCTTTAAAATCAGTTTTGTTTGCTCCTGAATGTCCATATAATTTGATTTCCATTAGTAAACTCACCAAAAATCTTAATTGTTTTATAACTTTTTTGGCTGATTCTGTTATTGTACAGGACCGGAGTTCGAGGAAGACGATTGGAGCAGGATGTGATTCACAGGGGTTATATCACCTATCCATTCCACACTCACCAGTTGCCTTCAGTTCCACCGCCTCTACCGACCTACTTCATAATCGTTTGGGACATCCAAGTATCACTATACTCCAAAAATTAATTCCTAGTCTCTCAACTTTATCTTCTTTTGAATGTGAGTCGTGTCAGCTTGGAAAACAAACTCGAGCTTCGTTTCCTAAGCGAGTCAATAATAGGGCTACATCATTGTTTGATCTTGTTCATTCAGACATATGGGGTTCTAGTCGTGTCAGTTCAACTTTGGGTTTTCAATATTTTGTCACATTTATTGACGATTATTCTCGTTGTACTTGGGTATTTTTAATGAAAAATCGTTCTGAATCATTTGTGATATTTCAAAATTTTTGTGCTGAAATTTGTAATCAGTTTGGTATTTCCATTAAAGTTTTACATAGTGATAATGCCAAGGAGTATTTATCTTCCCATTTTACTAATTTCATGACTTCTCAAGGAATTCTCCACCAAACATCTTATGCCTATACTCCTCAACAGAATGGGGTTGCTGAACGCAAAAATCGGCATCTCATTGAAACTGCGCGTACTTTACTTATACACAATAATGTTCCTCTTCGATTTTGGGTAGATGCAATACTCACAGCTTGTTATTTAATTAATCGAACTTCAGTATTGCAAAACCATAGTCCACATTCTATATTGTTTCCAGCACAAAAACTCCATCATGTACCTTTGTGTATATTTGGTTGCATTTGTTTTATTCATGATACTACCCCTAGCAAAGACAAACTTTTACCTAAGTCCATCAAATGAATCTTTTTAGGATATTCTCGTCTTCAAAAAGGTTACAAATGTTATGATCCCGTCACACGTAAGTATTTTGTTTCAGCAAATGTAACCTTCTTTGAAACCACTCCATATTTTGCACCAAACACTGAGCAAATGCATCTTCTTCCTACTGTTTTACCTATTCCTCTCCTTGTTAATCCTTTAGCTCAAGACAATCGTCCTCTCCAAGTCTATTCTCGTCATCCTCATCCTTCTCCTAATACCAATGATGATGTTCCTACTGATATAGACACTTATACAACTTCTGACTCAAGTTCAGCTCCAACTTCATCTTCTCTAGCTCTAGCCTCACCTTTAGCAGAAGCGCCAACAGCTCCTATAGCTATTCGAAAAGGTATTCGTTCCTCTCACAATCTACACCCCATTTATAATTTTCTGAGTTATCATCGTCTCTCTCCGTCCTATTATGCCTTTATTTCCACCTTGTTTGATGTATCCATACCTAAGATTATTCGACAAGCATTGGAGCATCCAGGGTGGTGCGATGCTATGATAGAGGAAATAAATGCTCTTCATACTAGCATTACTTGGGATTTAGTGCCTCTACCAAAAGGAAAATCTGTAGTTGGCTGCCGTTGGGTTTATACGGTGAAAATAGGTCCTGACGGGAAGATTGATCGATTGAAAGCTCGTTTAGTTGCCAAAGGTTATACTCAAATTTATGGACTTGATTACAGTGATACATTCTCTCCTGTAGCAAAAATTGCTTCCGTTTGTTTGCTTCTTTCCTTAGCAGTAATGAATCACTGGACACTTCATCAACTGGATATCAAGAATGCTTTTCTACATGGGCAACTAGCTGAGGAAGTATATATGGAGCAACCACCTCGAGCTTGGTTTGGCCGTTTTAGTTCAGTAGTTCTGCAATTTGGCATGTCTCAAAGTGAAGCAAATCATTCCGTCTTCTTCCGTCTCAATGACCTTGGTGAAAGTATCTATCTTGTAGTCTATGTTGATGATATTGTCATTACAGGTAGTGATCATGACGGAATTTTTGAACTTAGAAGACATTTATTTAGCCAGTTTCAAACTAAAGATTTGGGAAAGTTGAAATACTTTCTAGGAATTGAAGTAGCACAATAAAAAATGGGAGTTGCTATTTCACAAAGAAAGTATGCTTTAGACATCTTAGAGGAAACTGGTATGTTGAATTATAAGCATGTGGATACTCCAATGGATCTAAATGTCAAGCTTGTTCCTGGACAGGGAGAGCCATTGGAAGATGCAGGTAGATATCGAAGGCTTGTTGGTAAATTAAATTATCTCACTATTACACGGCCCGATATTTCATTTGCAGTGAGTGTGGTTAGTCGGTTTCTTCAAGCTCCGTGTAGTAGTCATTGGGATGCAGTAATTCGCATTCTTCGTTATATCAAAGGAGCTCTAGGACAAGGTCTTTTATATGAAGATCGGGGTTATTCGAATATTGTCGGATATTCTAATGCAGATTGGGCAGGCTTTCCCTTAGATAGACGGTCTACATCAGGATACTGTGTTATGATTGGAGGAAATCTAATCTCTTGAAAAAGCAAGAAGCAAGATGTGGTTGCTAGATCTAGTGTAGAAGCATAATATAGAGCTATGGCACTTGCAACCTGTGAACTTATTTGGTTGAAATAGCTTCTTCAAGAATTGGGATGTACTAAAGTGAAACAAATGAAGTTGATATGTGATAATCAAGCAGCTCTTCATATAGCCTCAAATCCAGTTTTTCATGAAAGAACAAAGCATATTGAATTAGATTATCATTTCATCCGACAAAAGATTGAATCTGGTTGTATTGTCACAAGTTTTGTCAATTCAAATGACCAGCTAGCGGACATTCTTACAAAATCACTTAGAGGCTCACGAATTAAATATATTTATAACAAGCTTGGAGCCTATGATATATATGCTCCAGCTTGAGGGGGAGTATTAAGATTAGAAAGATATGTTTCCTAGTTTAGGTTGTCTATTTTTTAGTAAAGATTGTATAGCCTAAATTAGTACTTTCCTAGTTTGTAGCTTGTACAATCGGTATAAATACCCAGCTAAGCTTGAGGGAATAATCAAGCTTTCACATAATTCAATCTTCTCTCTTTTTTATAAATAGGAGCAAATGGCATATCATACTTATTTGTCAAGTATGTATTATCAAAAAATACAATATCACCAAAGAAGTCTTAGGCAGCTCTTGATCTTGCATCAGCCCAAAATACATTACATAAATGACCATCATCATCTAAATCGACCACATAAAAGAAATTTGAATTTCTTTTTTGCATTTGAACAAAATAATTGCAAAGGGCCTCTGCATCCCCAGCACCAAGTCTTAACGGTCTTACCTTAGCAACAAGATTTCTAGAATCTCTCTCTCCAAGAGATGAATTTTCATAACTTCCTCCTTCGATAACCAATGACTTCTGTAAAGGTACCACGGCATGATCATTTGGCTCCAATTTTCTCCTAGAACAAGCATCCATTTTTCTAGGAGACTTCAAGAACTGTGATTTTTTTGGATTAAGTGCATGGTTATGATCCAAGTGAACACTTGATATGGTGCATTTCCCATCGGAATCAACTATCACATTTATCTTAGCCCTACAATCCGATTTAATTGATGGTCTTGAGATAAATGACTTCTTAGTTATATATTCTCTTTTTCCTCCCCTAGCACAAGCTAATGAAAAGTATCTTGAACGCCCATCAATATCAGTTTTTGTGCTGATTTTTCTGACACCAAATCCCTTTTGATAACCATAAGTTCTGTAATAATTTCGAATCTCTTCTTCTGAAGTAAACTCCATTCCAACTTTAGGAATATCAACTTCACCTTCTATTTCAGGTTCCTTAGGCACAAAGATTTTTAAACTTTCACAATCTTCTCCTCCTACAAAATTCAGTTTCACTTCTTCCTCTTGCATGTTATTAACAAGCCTAAAAAAGTAATAACAAAAACATGTGATATTTTATCAATAATGTGGAATAAAAAAATTATTATGTGATTTTTTTTTAATATTCCATTGAAAGAAAAAGGAACAAATAGATAAAAAAAATATGTGCATACAAATATCCAAGTGTAACAATAATCATGTTATCAAGAAGGCATATAAGAAAAGAAGTAGTCTCCCTATGAAAAATGATACAGTACAGAAGGTTGACATACTCACCTAGCTGACCTGTCAACTCTTGAATCAACTTCCATTTGCGATGGACTAAGGACAAGTTTAATCTGTACAACGACAATGACAGAAGATAGTTGATGACAAAAGGAAAAAGCAAAAATAATTATCTGTACTCTAACCCCAATAAGTAAAAGTCCATAGTACCCTTCATTTGATATCTTTGAAAGCCAAAAAGACTAGCAATAAGTTGTAGAAAACTTTAAAATCTTTGACCAAAAGGAATTGAAGCAAAGGCATATATGAATAAAAAGAATGAGGCAATTTTTAGGTTCTCTCTCTAATATTGGGAATTACTTTATATTTAAGCTTCTAGTGAGTTCTGATGAGATTTTATCAGCTAGTTTGCATCTTATGATATATGAAATTAGATTTAGGGCAATGTGCCTAAGGCTAATAGCTTATAACAGATAGATGTACTCTCTTGGTTACTAAAAGAAAACCTCAGAAATCTATTCCCACTAGCTCCATCTTGAAGTTATTGCTGTATTTTGCAGTTCAGCCGTGAACCTGGGCTTCTAGAGTTTCATGCATGCATCAGATATCTCTTACAGTAAGCTTAAGAAGAAGTTGGATTTGATAGAAGAGCAGGGGTTTGATTCTTTATCCACTTATGTTTTATTCCCCTCCAACTTCTTTCTCTGAGTCAAAAATGGCTCTATATTCTAATCAACCAAATAAATGCCTAAAAATTCAATCCTCTAACTAAAATTACCGTAGATGCTATGAATATTTATGTTTTACCTGACTATTAAAATGATGACAGAGAATGCGTTTGCAAGAAAAGAAACCACTACATAAAGATACTTTTCTCTCCTCCATCTATTTTTAGGTTTTTTGGTTAAGTTAGAGAAGGTGCTTTGCTGCAAATCAACCTAATCAGAATAATAATCTTAAAGCATACAAGATCAAAATCAAAATCAAGGGGTCTTAGGTAAGGTGATCCACTATTACCATACCTTTTTGTACATGTTATGGAGTTGTTCTCATGCATCATGAGAAGACTAAGTGGAGAGGATGGTTTTTCTTATCATTGGAGATGTTGGAAGGATCGCATAAATCACCTATCTTTTGCAAATGATGTTATGATTTTCTCTAGAAGTGATGTGAGGTTAGTTTCATTAATAAATGAGGGTTTGGAAGATTTTTTTTCCTTAACAAGGCTTAAAGCAAATCTAAACAAAAGTCAGGTGCTTTTAAGTGGTGTAGATCTAAATAACAAAGAAGAAATATATCAGTGTTTGGGTTTTCCACCAAGTGAGTTACCGATTCGATATCTTGGTGTTTCTTTATCATTTACGAAACCTAATAAGTCGACTTGTCACTTTTTGGTGAAAAGTTTTCAAATATAATTAACCAGTGAACCTGCAAATTCTTATCATATATTGGTCATATACAATTGGTTAAAAGTGTCCTTTTCTCACTATAAGTATATTTGATGTGGACATTGTAGCTGACACCGGTTGATTGGGCATGTCTTTTACAGTCACGGCCGTGTAATGAGTTTAGAAGCTCCACAGAAATATACACGGTTTTATATACGGCACCAAGGCACGGCCATGTAATGAATCTGGAAACTCCACAGAAATATACACGGTTTTACACACGGCACAAAGGCACGCCCGTGTGTTTAGTCTGGAAGATCCACAGAAACATACACGGTTTTATACACGGCACCAAGGCACGGCCGTGTGTTGAGTCTGGAAGATCCACAGAAACATACACGGTTTTATACACAGCCTTGTATAAGCCGCATGACTAGAACGTGCGTATATATATATTCCCACGTGTAAATATATATTTCCTTTTTAACTGTTTCCCTAAAGACTATATATAGTTTCCTAGGTCATTTTTAGGGTTATCTTTTATTATCTATCGAATTACAGATACTTGGAGAGAATTTTCTATGTTCCCTCAACTGTGCGCAATTGAGAATTTCAAGGAATAAATTAAGATTGTTCCTTGTTTATCCGTGAGATCTAATCCTAGAATTGGTCTCGTGCTTTTACGCTTTCTACGCTGCGTCAATATTGGTCAACTATGTTCATCTTACCAAAAAGCATACTCAAAACTTTAACTATGAAAATGAAGAGGTTCATTTGGAATGGGTCAGATGATTGAGATATAATTTGTAAACCGAGATCTCAATGTGGTTTAGGAATCAAAGATTTGTGTGTGTGGAAGGTAACTCAATTAAAGTACATCAGGTATTTATGTATGAATAAAAATGATAGCCTTTGGCCCAATTAGGTTAAATCAAAGTTATTAAAGGAAAGGAGTTTCTAGGCAATCAAAATTCCAGCTAATGCACCTTGGTCTTGGCACAAAATATTGCAACTTAGATCTCTTGCAAGCATGGTTGTCAAAATCGCTAGTTAACTCGCAAGTTTCTACGATTTTACATGTTTGTGAGTAAATTCCTAGTTAACTCGTATATAAAAACGTCTTAGATGTGAAATCGCATTAGAATTGCGATTTGACACTATAGAATCAATAAAATCGCAATTCTACGGATGTTCTAAATGATTCTGCAGCTCATCAACAACCGATCCACTTAACCCGTGCTCATCAGCAATTGAGCAATTGAAGGGAGTAGGCCGGCCTAGATGATGTGACGCCCAACCTAAACTTTGAACAGAACAATTGCAAAAGGGAGAAAACTACACGATCTGGATCTGCATCGGCATCATCACGCTCGTGTTCTGTTCTTCTTCCCTATTCCTTTTCTTCTGTTCACTTCAGACTTCATACATTTTTATTTTTGAATCTTTAGTCTCGACTCTCGATCTTGTGTGTTGGACATCTCGATCTTGAGGCTCAATCTTCCGTACAGGTAATTTTTTGTTGAAAATTTTTACTGCATTGCATCTTCTTAGCTTAGTTGCTTGGTTAGGGTTTTTGTTTTTTCTTTTTTTTGTTATTTTTCGCCATCTCTGTTTATTGCATCTTCTAAGTTTTGTTTACCGCACTGCATCTTGTTGATTTCTATGACAGGGAAATCGAGTTAGGGATTTAGTTCGCGTGCGCAGACAGAGAAGACAAAGGGGAAGGGGAAAGTGAACTGAAGTGGATGCAGCTGTTCGGTGGGATTGGAATTACGGGTGGGTTGCCAAAGTGGATATAGGCCGAGGAGGTCGGGCCTGTTGTGGGAATTACGGGTGGGTTTGTCGAAGTGGATATGGGTTGAGGAGTTGGGCCGGTTGTAGGCTTCTGTTGTGGGTTCACAGAAGGAAAAAAAAAATAATGACAATAATAACCTAATAGACCATGTGGTTAGCTAGGGAGAAATATTCTCCAGATCCTCATGCATAGGAATGTAACTAATTGCACATGGTTAGTCTGATGTGTCAATTAGCTAAGCACATACATACTATTTTATGTAACTGTTTGAGAGAGAAGGGGGATAATATTACATGTATGAATTGAGAAAAGCAGAAAAAAAATATACAATATATATTTCACTCTCTCCATTTAGGTAGCTTGCATTCGAGCTAATAGCCTTGTATCTGAGGCTTCCTCCCCTTTGCTGAATTTAAGTTTTATCATTTCCTAATTCCTTGTCACAATTTCTGTTTAGTTTCTTCTTGATTTTTGTTTACTCTCTTCTTGGTTTTATTTTTCACGAATCGTGATCTCTAGGACAATAGGACTTGGAGTACATAGTTGCTAACTATTAAGTATGGTTGAGATTGAGATTGATGATTTTTTGTTGTTGTCATAGATGCCCTTTCACAATCTTTAGGAGTGCAAGTGCATAGCTGCTAAGCATGGTTCAGATCAATAATTTTTCATTTTTTCCTACCTTGTCTAGTATTGTTCTTTGTGATATTTGGTAGCATTGATGTTCATCCTGCAAACATTTGATTTTTCTGATAATTTTGCACTTCCATCCACACTTGTATGTTGTTATCCATGTTGTATTATTGAAAAAAGGATGCAATGTATCAACATGGGACAACTGTTTGTAGCTCATCAACTTCAATATCACCATCCACGTCTGTCATCCTCTTTCGTAGTAGCTCATCAACTTGAACAAACTTTAATTCATATTTAAATCACCATTTTGGTATTTGAATCTAAAATGTCGAAGTTCAAACTTGAACCATGTTTATAATGAATCTTATTGTGGTTTAAATATAATAATAAACATTATGGACAAAAATTAGGAATATTATAGATGGGAATTAAAATTAATAGTTGATGATAAATGTAATAACACCATAAACAAATGTTACCTATGAAAAGAAAGAATATAAATGGGTAAAAACTTTTGAAATTATATATTACAATATATGTTATCACCAATGTTTGTTTTTAATCATAGTACGTCATTACCAATGTTTGCTTGTTAAGTAGCTTTTCTTGGATTACCACTAAAACAAAGAGGTCTCGTGAAAGAAATAGAGCCTTATGCATTAGCTTCTTTCTTTCTTTTTTCTTTTCTTTGGTTTATGAAGAATGATGTGAAATTGAAATGCTTGAATTTACTCTGTCGAGTCTAATTTTTGAATTCCCATTCCTAATCCGATCTAAACTAAACCCTATGCTCATCTAATCTAGATCCTCGACTTGAATTAGGAATTTCGTTTGATTTTTGGAGTCGCCACCCAACTGTTGTTGGGAAAATTGAATTAAGACTAAAGGAGCGGATTAGTCTTAATTTGGACTACTAGTCGTCGTTATTTCCTCTTCTCGTTTTTGTGAGAAGAAAAAAAGGGAAAACCAGAGTTTCTAAGTCCGGAGGCTAACCTATTAAAACCTATGCGGTTACCACCTAATCTCCTAAAATTGTTCATCTTTAGAAATGTGTTTCATTGTGTTTCTGTTAATTTTTGTTACGTCTTTGAATTTATTTCAAAAAAAAGGATTTTTCATTTATTTTATGGGTTGACCCGAATGGGTGCCTACGTACCTGCTACTCAGGATCAAACAAGCCGTAGTTCGCTTTTTTTGAAAACTTTTAGATTTGTTGATGAATTTTAATTTTGCAAACTCTTTTGATTTATGTTCTTAAAATTTTTGGGATTTTTCTAAAAAATTTCTAAGCCTAAACTTTGAATTTGATTTTTGAAAATGATTTTGAGGGAAAACATCAATTTTGAGTTTATTTGAAGAAAATGATTTTTCTAAGTGTTAAAACTTATTTTTTTGTAATTCTTGGAATTTTTTAAAATTTTTGTGATCTTTATGTTTTTTATGATTTTCATGATTTTTGTGATTTTTATAAGTTTTGTAAGTTTTTCATGATTTTTGTGATTTTTATAAGTTTTGTAAGTTTTTCATGATTTTTATGTTTTTTATAAGTTTTGTAAGTTTTTCATGATTTTTATAATTTTTATATTTTTTGTTGAAAATTTTATCTTAAGTTTATTTTCTATCCTATTTTGAAATTTAAAATTTTATTATTATTATTTTTCTAATATTTCTATTATTTTCCTTCATTTTTATTACTTTTATTTTATTTTTCCTTATTTCCTATTTTCATTTTCTATTTTCTACATTATTAAATCCTAGAAAAATACAATTCCTACATTTTCCTATTTATCGACAATATAAATAAATAAATGGCTGACAATATAATAAATAATAATAAATAAATTCAACATAAACAAATAAAAAAATAAATAAAATAAATAATAATAAAAAATATGGAAAATCCGACTTACCTGGATCCGGATCGGTGCGCGGGTCGGGTCGGATCGGGTCGAATCGGTCGGTCACGGCGGCGGTATTGGCTCGTTCACGGCGTTCCGGCAGTCGTTTGCGGCGGGTGAAGTGTCGAATCCTAGCTTCTCGAGGGTGCTGAGTTTGATGGTGGTGGCGGTTTACTCCCAGAACGTCTCCTTGCGGTGGTTTGAACTCCGATCGGCGGTCACAGCTTGGACTTCCTCCGATTTACACTCTTTTCTCTCTCTCTCACAATTCTGATCTGTGTGTTGGCTTCTTCACCTCCTCCTCTATTTATAGGCACCTGAAATTGAGCTGGATAAGCTCGGATTTCCTCCGATTGAAGCTGATCGGATTTTCGGTTGAAAAACTAACTCCGATCCGTGCCTATCCAACGGTTTGTTGCGATTTGATTCCAATTAGATAGTGTTTATCTTATTTTCGTTGAAGATCTGTTGGATTCGTGCAAAAAATCGGATCAAAACGGCCGAAATACGAATTTTTTCTTCTCGCCGGCGATCTCGGGCTCGAGGTAAGGGATGATCACGCGCCCGGCGCGTGCGTTTCTTCCAGCCAATCAGATGCTGCCACGTGTCACTGGATAAGTCGAAAAATTACAAAACGCGGAAACTGCGTCCTCCACGATTCGAACCCGAGACCTCGACCCCCTGTGCGCGCCTTAGCCCATGGTCCAGACCAGCTGAGCTAGCCCACTTTCCTGATTTTTTTATTTTCGCAAATTGCATATATGCAATGCGATTTTTCTATTTTTTCTATTTTTTGAAAATTCCAAAAATTTTAAAAAATTGTTTATTATTTATTATTGCCATTTCTGAAATCATTTTTCAAAATTGAAGTGTTTTCCTATTTATTTTTATTTTTTTGAACATTTTTATTATTTTATGCTAAATTAGGAAAAATTGGGAAAAATTAGGAAAAATTGAAAAATTGATTATTATTGAGAATTGTTGATTCCGAGGGCAAAAATGGGGTGTTTACAGCTGCCCCTCTTTGTGGTAAAGTTTGAAAAACTTAACTACAAAGACAAAACAAAAGACGCCATTTTTGACCTCTTGAATTAGGTTTTAGTAGGAAAATGCCCCAAGAGCTGATAATCCTACGGTTGAAGATGTTCCTAACAATTCAAGGTAATGTCCCCTCTCCAAAAAGTGCTTTATGGGCTAACTAGTTGGCGACAGGACACATCTCAAGCATTGAGTAGGAATATATGAGAAATGATGATAGGAAGCGTCTTATCAGACTTGCAACCTTGGAAAGAAAATTTACTTAGGAAGCGCCCTTATGAGCTAGCTACCTGTCGACAGAAGCGTCTTGTTAGACTAGCAACTGTTTGGGAAGGATGTTTCCGAAAAGTGCCCCAAGAGCTGACTAATCGGGAGAATCTAGGAAAGTGCCCATATTGGGCTGACTAACCTTAAAATAGATTTTAGGAAAGTGCCCATCTTAGGCTGACTAACCTATGGTAGTGTCTCAAAAGGTGCCCTTATGAGCTGACCCTGAGAACGGATTTTTGGGAAAGTGCCCATATTGGGCTAACTATCCTTTGATAAAATTCTTAGGAAAGTGTCCCTCTTGGGCTGACTAACCTTAACTAGAACTGTCTCAAAAGGTGCCCTTATGAGCTGACCCTGAGAATAGGCTTTTTCGGGGAAGTGCCCATATTGGGCTGACTAACCCTTGGATTAATTTTTAGGAAAGTGCCCCAAGAGCTGACCAACCTAAATTAGAACTGTCTCAAAAGGTGCCCTTATGAGCTGACCCTGAGAACAGGCTTTTTCGGGAAAGTGCCCATATTGGGCTGACTAACCCTTGGATTGATTTTTAGGAAAGTGCCCCAAGAACTGACTAACCTAAACTAGAACTGTCTCAAAAGGTGCCCTTATGAGCTGACCCTGAGAACAGGCTTTTTCGGGAAAGTGCCCATATTGGGCTGACTAACCCTTGGATTGATTTTTAGGAAAGTGCCCCAAGAGCTGACTAACCTAAACTAGAACTGTCTCAAAAGATGCCCTTATGAGCTGACCCTGAGAACAGGCTTTTTCGGGAAAGTGCCCATATTGGGCTGACTAACCCTTGGATTAATTTTTAGGAAAGTGCCCCAAGAGCTGACTAACCTAAATGAAAATGATGGCTCAACAGGTGCCCCCTATGGGCTAACCTTGCGAGATCAAGGGAAGTGCTCCTTTTTGGGCTGACTACCCTATTATGAAAATGATGGCTCCAAAGGTGCCCCTTGTGGGCTAATCTTGAGGGATTTAGGGAAGTGCCCCTTTTTGGGCTGACTACCCTATTAAAGGAAACATCTAGACACGTGCTTCATTATGAGCTGACTTATCTGGTGCTCTTGAACATGCTTCTAACTAAGCTAGATGATGTGATGCTTTTCATGATGTGATGATAGTTACTTGTTTTAACATGCTTGCCAGTTTATCTTGGATAG
This sequence comes from Laguncularia racemosa, assembly GCA_037954665.1. NCBI lineage: Eukaryota > Viridiplantae > Streptophyta > Magnoliopsida > Myrtales > Combretaceae > Laguncularia > Laguncularia racemosa. Next base: position 25,456 of record JBBMOL010000521.1, on the reverse strand, counting down.
CAACCAAACGACCGAACCTTCGTGTCGGTTCGCTCCTGCTTCTTTTCTTCTTATCTTGACACTGGATTGAAAATCTTGATGTGCCTCCTTTCTTTATGGACAAAGCTCTTTCTATGGTAATGTTATCTTAATAATGCGCTCGGTTTTAATGCTTAGGAGTAGACAAAATTATATCACAAATTACATTAAGATTCATTATCATTTTAGTGTTTATCTTTCGTTGACAAAGTGGTGGGTAATGTGTTTAAGTGTATTTATTGTGATGAGAACTGATTGGGATCGTTGACCATTCAGGGATATTAGCTTTGCCTGTAGAAAAGTAAAAACTTAACTCAACGAACTTTGTATCGAATATTGGCTTTCATAAACATTGGCAAAATTTCGATTCCCTTGCCTAAGGATAGTACATCTTTAAGGCGTCTGTGTTGACGGGATCCCTCAATTCTGGACCATCCATCTGAGTTAGTATTAGAGCACCACCTGATAGAACCTTTTTCACCACATACGGGCCTTCATAATTTGGAGTGAATTTTCCTCTGGAGTCTTGGGCGTTCGGGAGAACTTTTCTTAGTACTAGATCGCCCTCTTTGAAGCACCGAGGTCTCATCTTCTTGTTGAATGCTCGGGCTATCCTCTGTTGGTAACACTGACCATGACATAGCGCGGTAAGTCTTCTTTCATCAATCAGGTTCAACTGATCAAACCTTTTCTTTACCCAATCCGATTCTGTTAATTGAGTTTCTGACAAAATTCTGAATGATGGTATCTCGACTTCCACTGGTAGCACTGCTTCTGTACCATATACCAATGAGTAAGGGGTGGCTCCCGTAGATGTTCTTATTGAAGTCCTATAAGCCATGAGGGCAAATGGTAACATTTCATGCCAATCTCTGTAAGTTGTTGTCATTTTCTCGATGATTTTCTTGATATTTTTGTTTGCTGCTTCTACTGCCCCGTTCATTTGAGGTCGGTAGGGTGTTGAATTTCTATGGTTTATGTGAAATTGTTGACATAAACCTGTCATCGATTTATTGTTGAGATTGGTACCATTGTCGGTGATGATTGACTCAGGAACTCCATACCGGGCTATTATGTCCCTTTTAAGAAGCGGACTATTACCCCTTTTGTGACATTGGTATATGATGACGCTTCTACCCATTTGGTGAAGTAATCAATCGCTACCAGTATAAATCTATGGCCATTGGATGCCGTTGGAGTGATTGGGCCAATTATGTCGATTCCCCACATGGAGAAAGGCCACGGCGCTGATAACAAATGTAGCTCATTGGGTGGAGCATTGATCCGGTTTGCGTATACTTGGCACAGATGGCAGTGCTTAACATACTTTATGCAATCCGACTCCATGGTTAACCAGTAATACCCTAACCTCATGATTTTTCGGGCCAACATGTAGCCATTCATATGAGGTCCACATACCCCTTCATGTATTTCCTTCATGAGTTCGCATGCTTCATTTTTGTCCACACATCTCAACAGGGTGGTATCATATGATCTCTTGTAGAGTATAGACCCACTTAATAAGAAATGACTTGCCAACCTTCTGAGCGTTCTTTGGTCATTCTTGCTAGCCATTTTAGGGTATTTACCTTCTTAGAGGAAGGTCTTGATGTCGTGATACCAGGGCTTATCGTCTTGTATCTTTTCAATTGTCAAACAATAAGCGGGCCGACTTTCGATGTCTATTTTCATCAGTTGCACTTCGGCTCCTCCTGTTATTTGAATCACGGATGCTAGTGTGGCTAGGGCATCTGCGAACTGATTCTGAATTCTCGAGATGTACGTGAAGGTGATTGCATTAAACTCCTTAATCAGCTCTATCAAGTGTTGATGGTACGGTACTAGTTTGGGGTCTTTAGTTTTGTATTCCCCTCTTGTTTGTAGTATGATGAGCGACGAGTCCCCGTATACCTCTAATTCGCGGATTCCCATTTGGCAGGCCATCTTGAGGCCAAGAATACATGCTTCATATTCCGCGATATTATTGGTATAGGGAAATGTAAGTCTCGTCGCTGCAGGGAATTGAGTGCCGTCTGGGGATACCAATACTGCCCCAACCCCACAACCAAACACATTGGCAGCCCCGTCGAAGAACAGTTTCCACCCACCATTTTGCTCTCTCTCAGAGTTTTCTACCGGCATATCTTCTACTGTTGATATGTTCTCATCCGGAAATTGGACTTGTATTTCTTGGGTATCTGTCTCGACAGGGTATTCGGCCAACTGATCGGCTAAGGCTTGTCCCTTTATCGAGTTCTGATTTACATACGTGATGTCAAACTCGGATAGAAGCATCTGCCATTTAGAGATTCTACCCATCAATGCTGGCTTCTCTGCCAAGTATTTCAAGGGGTCATGTCTTGTCAACAGCTCAACATCATAGTAAAGAGTGTATTGCCTTAGTCGATGCATGACACAAATTAACGCACAACACGTCTTCTCTACCTCTGAGTACCTCTGTTCCCCATCTGTGAACTTTTTGCTCAAATAATATATGGGACGTTCTCTTCCCTCTTCGTCTTTTTGCCCCAGCACACATCCCATGGATTCGGGGAGTATGGTGAGGTATAAGAATAAGGGTTTTCCTTGTTTCGGGACTATCAAGACCGGGGGTTTTATAAGATAGTTTTTGATTGTCCTGAACGCTTCTTCACATTCGTCGTCCCATTCTATTGCGGCGTTCTTCTTCAACAGACGGAATAGCGGCCGGCATTTGTCGGTGAGTTGTGAGATAAACCGAGCTATATAATTTAGTCTCCCCAGCAAGCTTCTTACTTCTTTAACGGAACGTGGGGAAGGTAACTCTAATATGGACTTTACCTTGTCAGGGTCAATCTTAATGCCCTCCTGGCTGATGACGAACCCTAACAATTTCCCCGTTGTAACCCCGAAAGTACATTTTTCCGGGTTTAACTTAAGCTGGAACTTCCTCAGTCGTTTGAACAATTTCCTCAGGATATCTACATGGCTTTCTCCTTCTTTGGATTTGGCTATCATGTCGTCGACATATACTTCAACCTCTCGATGCATCATGTCGTGAAGTATGGCGACCATGGCTCTCTGATACGTTGCCCCGGCGTTTTTCAGACCGAAGGGCATGACTTTGTAACAGAAAGTTCCCCATGTTGTGATGAAGGTTGTCTTGGTCTTGTCTTCATCGGCCATTTTTATTTGATTGTATCCTGAGAAACCGTCCATGAATGAGTAGAGATGGTTTCCCGCGGTGTTATCCACTAGAACATCAATATGAGGTAGGGGGAAGTTATCCTTTGGCGTGGCTTGGTTTATGTCCCGATAGTCCACGCATACGCGCACTTTTCCGTTCTTTTTTATAACGGGGACTACATTTGCCACCCATTCTGGGTAGTCGGATACTTCGATGAACCCTACTTCCAGTAGTTTCTTGACTTCTTCTTTGATTTTTAGCAAGATTTCGGGCCTAAATCTTCTTAGTTTTTGTTTTTTAGGTTTGACATCTTCCCTTGTGGGAAGTCTGTGAACTACTATCGACTGGTCTAGCCCTGGCATGTCACCATATGACCAGGCAAACACATCTGCATATTCGATTAATAGCTCGGTTATCTCACATTTTTGCTCGGCACTCAAACTGGTCCCGATTTTGAGGTTCCTAGGGTTTTCCATGCTTCCTAGATTTACTGTCTCCACAGTCTCGTCAATCGAGATTCCGCTTTGTTCATGTTTTAGCCAATTTTCTTGTATTACTTCGTGGTCCAAGATATCGTCTTCAACAACTGACCCAGCAGCGTTGGAAACGATATCAGCGTTTTTACGTTCTACTTGCGCGAAATATCCCTGATGTTCGATGGTGGGAGATCTGAGTGAAATAAAAAAAAATGAAATCATATATAATAAAGAAACAAACCATGATGGAATTTGATAAATAGTCTTAATAAAATTTGTTCAATAATTTTTCCTACTCCTGAGCTAACCTAGCGCTATTGATAGGACAACAAAACCAGTTGTTCAGAGCTGGATGTTGGTTGGTCACGCGGGAGATTGATTCCCCTTTGTTGTTGTCCCCTTCGTTTATTTGAAACTTTTGAATGGTATTTGCCTTTCTGAAAGATTGTCGGAGAGGTGGGATGCACATCTGGGTGTCAATCAGTTTCCCCTTCATTCTGCCCCTGGCTTGTGCTTCTTCCGCGGCCGTAGGAACATATCCCAGTCCGAAGGTCCCGTGCTGCCCCTCTTTAAACTGATGACCCTCTTTGCTGGTCACCATATTCACTTCGTTGAAAATCTGCAGCCCCAGGTCTTCTGAACCCTCATCCACAATGTAAGGTATGGCAGTCTCTTTGTATATGGCGTAATCCTGCTCGCCCAGTACTGTAACTATCCGCCCATTCGTGATGAATTTGACCTTTTGGTGGAGACTAGAGGGAATGGCACCAGCAGCATGTATCCAAGGCCGTCCCAGGAGTAAGTTGAAAGATCTTGGGATGTCGAGGACCTGGAAGGAGATGTGAAATACTTGTGGACCGATTTCCACTGGTAGGTTCACTTCCCCCACAATGTCTCTCTTTGACCTGTCGAAGGCTCTGACCACTGTGGAGCTAGGTTTTATGTTGCTTGGATCGACCCCCAATAAGTCAAGTGTTGCCAATGGGCATACATTGAGGGATGATCCGTTGTCAATAAGTACTCGGGAGACGATGGTGTCATTGCACCAGACCACTATGAATAGTGGCTTGGTATGTCGGTCTCCCTCTTCTCTTAGCTCTTCTGGAGAGAAAGATATCTGATCCATGGTAAAGATAGAGTTTGCCACGTGACCCATCTTGTCTGTAGCAATACCCTCCGGGACTTGAATCTGTTTTAGCACCTTAAAGAGTGCTTCCCTGTGGGGCTCAGATGTAGTAAGGAGGCCCATGAGGGATATCTGCGCTGGAACTTTATTCAATTGTTCCATGATCCTGTATTCGCTGGCTTTTACCATCTTTGTAAATGCAGCAAGACCTTCTCCCTCTTCCTCCGTATTGGGTTCTTCAGTCGGGCTCTTATACTCGGGATCGTATAATCTCCCAGAGCGGGTGATACCTCCCACTATAGGAGGTCGCTCTTGTTCGAGGGCCCGATAGTCGAATGGTGCAGCCTTGTAATTCTCTACTGGTACAGGGACATTGAATACATATTTTTTCTTTGAGATTTGTACCTCCACTGACTGTCCCTCATAGCATCGTATGACCTTGGGCTTCTGATGGGAGTTAATCATGTTGACAGTCTTCCCCTCTTCCTTTGCTAGATTGTCTTCCTTCTCAAATTCCGGCCCCCACCCACTAGGCGGCCCTTGCTCAGTTGGGGTGTAAGAATAGTTCACCAGGTACTGAAACCTCCCATGTGATTCTCCCAAAGTGCCAACCGTAGGGTCCCCGGATAACCATCTTTTTTTAATGTGCACCTTTGGAGTCTCTCCCGAAACGGGTTGCTTAGCCGGATTCTGTTTGACGGCTTCTTTGGGAGCTGACTCTTCTGATGTGATCATGTTGATGGTAGGCCTGTGATTGGGCAACGGGTTGGTGTTGACATTGGGTGTTGAAGTGTTTACAAAATCCAATTGTACGATCCCTGCGTCAATCAAGTCTTAGATTTTGTGCCGGAGCCTCCAGCACCTATCTGTGGAGTGTCCTTCTTAACCCATGTGGTAGTCACACTTGAGGTTGGAATCAAAGTTCTTGGGCCTGTATCGGTCGTTGGGGAGTTCGAAACTTATCAAGTTGTCCGCCCTCAACCGAGCGAAGACCTGACTGAGCGGTACGGGGATTGGAGTGAACTGCCTTGGGGGCCTGGCAGCTTGTGAATAACCCGTCGTTGGTTGCTGGGTTGGGGTATTCGGGGTCTGGAAAGTCACCCGAGTCCTAGGTTTTTCTGCCTTACTCGAATGCACTGTACTGACTGTGGGCTCTTTAACTCTGTTCCCTCCTAAAGGCCTTTAGGTTGGTGTGACCCTAGGAGGTTCCATTGATTGGAGCCTGCCGGTGGTGATGGCATTCTCGATCCTGCAACCTGCAGCCACTACTTCTGCAAAACTGGAGGATGTCTGGCCGACTAAATGTGAAAAATAAGTTTTTTCCAAGGTATTGACAAATATGGATGTCAATTCCTTTTCAAATATCGGAGTTGCTACCCTGGCAGCTTGGGCCCTCCAGTGTTGAGCATATTCCTTGAACGGCTCAGTATGTCTTTTTCGGACTCCCCAGATCGATTACAGATGGGGCAACTTCTATGTTAAACTTGTATTGATCATAAAAGGCCCGGGCTAGCTTTTCCCAGGTGTTGATGATGTTGAAGTCAAGGTGAGCATACCAGACCAATGCAGGGCCTGTGAGGCTGTCTTGGAAGGTCTGGAGCATGAGTTGATCATATTGAGCATACTTGCTCATCTTCCGGGCATATAGCCTGGTATGCATCTTGGGGCAGCCGGTCCCATCATACTTCTCAAAATCTGGGGTCTTGAACTTGTCAGGGTATGCTTCCTCCCTATATGCTGGCAGGTTGGTGATTCCGGCCTGTTCAAAACCATCGGGGCCCTTAATAGTTTTCATTTTGTCATTGAGCTGCTGGAAGAGTCGCTTCTCCATCTCCTTTTGTTTCTCTTCCATCTCTTTTTTCAAATCATCAGAGGTCGGCCCCTGGCTGACCTTCGGCTCATACTCGAAGGCTGGGTTTAGGTGGGAATTGATTTCTTCGTATTCCGGAGGCTGCCCCTCCACAGCTTTTCCCTTCCTGGCCCCTGAATACTCTTCTTGAGTCGGCTGGGTGTTGCGCAGGAGGCCGATGCTTTCAGTTAAGAGGTGAACTTGGGCAGCCAACTGTTGGACCGTCTGCTCTAGGGATATGATCCTGGAGTCTGAGGCAGCTTCAGCGTTAGTGTTATTGCGGTTGTCACTGCTGTTGGCCATTTTTGCTCTTGAGCGTGTAAAGACTGGGCTTCTGGGCGGGTTCGGTTGCTTGGAAGCTATTTTGATACCTGGATCCGCATTTTATTTTTTTTTATTTTAGTGTGATGAATGCAAGAATGAAATGCATGTGTCACGCGAATGCTAAAAGATAAAGAGGGTTGACAACTAATTGACAATATATTATCAAAACTTTACTTTTATTAATAACTCTGGAGTTCAAATAAAAATGAAAGATTACAATGATAATCTATTTCCTAGCTCTCTTTGTCTTTTGTTGCGGAGGCTCAGGTTTCCCACTGATGATAGCTTCTAGTTCTTTGACCTTGGCTTAGGATTTCTCCAATTGTGCTTCTAAGGCCTTGTTTCTTTGGTCAGATTCCTTGAAGCGTCCCTTCCAGATGTCTTTCTTATAGTCTGCAGCTTCGAAGTATACTTCCATCCGGGCCTTGACCTGTTCCAGGTAGATCTCTGTTTCTGGATTGATCTTATCCGATCTTGGCTGGGTGACGTCTGGAACCCAGTATGCTCTTTCCCCTGTCTAGTATAGCTGGTAGATTACAAACTCTCTGGTTACTCGGTGTTTTCCCACTTCGCCATCTAGCTCGCCGAGGTCCACATTCGGGCTTTCGATTCTGGCTTCCCAAAGTGCTTTGACCTCTGCCAGCTTAGCAAACTTCTCGGCTACCAACATGTTTGGATCTTGATACTCAAAGGTGACTGCTTCAAGTGAAGGCCGATAAACTATGTCTTGGATGGTACCGAATTGGCGGACTACGGAGTTGGGGTGATATCCGATGCATCCGTTGATCCCAATTAATGGCACTGCTTGGAAATTACTGCAGGTTAAGATGATTTTATTGCAGCAACTCCACCTGGCTGTCCATAGAATATCTTCGGCGCTAAGGCTTCTAAGCAGATCTACCCAACTGTAGCTGGTAATGTCGTCGGGTAACTTCACCTTTTCTATACAAGAGTCCACAAGATCTACCTGTTGGGCTAGGGTTTTTCTGACCATGTTCAGCCCGAAGCACTTGAGATGGCTTACGAACCATATTAGCAGAAGGTTGATGCTGGAGCGCAGGATGCCATGACCCTTCTTCTTGAGGAAATTCAGGTTTCGGATCTGTTCAGCCAGTGGAGCCGGGATGTAAGATCTTCCCTCCAGGAATTGGGTCACCAGCTTTGCGACCCGGTAGTGAATATAGAAAGTTCCGGTGGGGAACAAAATGGTGGCGAAGGCCGTCAAGATGAAGGCGTTCACCCTTCTCTGTCTGTAAGTCTTAGGGTCTCCACACAGGATGTCATTTCTGTCCCCATTGTCTTCCCGGGCGATAAACCAGGCTTCTAGATCATCCATCCGTATACAATACCCGTTACAGTCTGCTAGGGCTTTATTGAGCGCTGTTTTACGGATGCCTAGCAATCTGCTGAAGGTACCGGCTGGCTCAGCCTCAAGGTCTGGCGTGTAAATCTGATCAGTCAGTGCTGGAGCCTATAGCAACTGGGTATACTCCTCGAGGGTAGGGGTGATCTCATGCGGTCCGATGAAGAAAGCTGCGGGCTCGATCTCCCATAACTGGAGCATGGCCCGGACCATAGGCAAATTCACCTCTGTCTTAGTCAGTGAGAGGACGGGGCCGATCTTCTGTTGGATGAAGGCTTGCTCCTCTGGGTTATACAAGGTAAACCAGTGGTCCAGTACCAATTTTGGGTCCAAAGGTTTGTACACCCGAATTTCTTTGCGGAGGAGGCGGTCGACTGCACTGCTAGCCATCTATTACAATAGGAAACAACCTAGTTATAACAAGAACTATGAAAACATTACAGGGAAATAGTCCTGAACTCCAAGGACAAAACAACAAACCAATACATTGTCATTCAATTGTCAACCTTCTGTGATGTTATGTATGCAAGTAGGTTGGTTCTAACTGGTTCCCGAGCTCTATGGCTTCCCGCATTTTCGAAGAAATGGATCTCAGGCCATATCGAAGCATAGGGTGGGGTAGCCTAATCGGTCCCGAACGGTGAATCAACTCACTTCGCCCGAAACCTACACAATGGCCCCCCGTCTTAGGTTTCTAGGACGGTCCGAGTTCGACCGCATCTACTCACACAGATATATGCATGCAAAGCCCCCACAATAAAGAAAAACTGAAAATCTAACTAAACCCTGAAAGGTTAGCAACAGAGTAACAAAATGAAACACATTTCTTAAAGATAACAATCCAAAGAGAATCAGGTGGCTAGCCTACTGGCATGGGTCCCCAGCGGAGTCGCCATTTTGTCGAGTCTAATTTTTGAATTCCCATTCCTAATCCGATCTAAACTAAACCCTATGCTCATCTAATCTAGATCCTCGACTTGAATTAGGAATTCCGTTTGATTTTTGGAGTCGCCACCCAACTGTTGTTGGGAAAATTGAATTAAGACTAAAGGAGCGGATTAGTCTTAATTTGGACTACTAGTCGTCGTTATTTCCTCTTCTCGTGTTTGTGAGAAGAAAAAAAGGGAAAACCAGAGTTTCTAAGTCTGGAGGCTAACCTATTAAAACCTATGCGGTTACCACCTAATCTCCTAAAATTGTTCATCTTTAGAAATGTGTTTCATTGTGTTTCTGTTAATTTTTGTTACGTCTTTGAATTTATTTCAGAAAAAAGGATTTTTCATTTATTTTATGGGTTGACCCGAATGGGTGCCTACGTACCTGCTACTCAGGATCAAACAAGCCGTAGTTCGCTTTTTTTGAAAACTTTTAGATTTGTTGATGAATTTTAATTTTGCAAACTCTTTTGATTTATGTTCTTAAAATTTTTGGGATTTTTCTAAAAAATTTATAAGCCTAAACTTTGAATTTGATTTTTGAAAATGATTTTGAGGGAAAACATCAATTTTGAGTTTATTTGAAGAAAATGATTTTTCTAAGTGTTAAAACTTATTTTTTTGTAATTCTTGGAATTTTTTAAAATTTTTGTGATCTTTATGTTTTTTATGATTTTCATGATTTTTTTTTATTTTTATAAGTTTTGTAAGTTTTTCATGATTTTTGTGATTTTTATAAGTTTTGTAAGTTTTTCATGATTTTTTGTTTTTTATAAGTTTTGTAAGTTTTTCATGATTTTTATAATTTTTATATTTTTTGTTGAAAATTTTATCTTAAGTTTATTTTCTATCCTATTTTGAAATTTAAAATTTTATTATTATTATTTTTCTAATATTTCTATTATTTTTCTTCATTTTTATTACTTTTATTTTATTTTTCCTTATTTCCTATTTTCTATTTTCTATTTTCTACATTATTAAATCCTAGAAAAATACAATTCCTACATTTTCCTATTTATCGACAATATAAATAAATAAATGGCTGACAATATAATAAATAATAATAAATAAATTCAACATAAACAAATAAATAAAATAAATAAAATAAATAATAAAAAAAATATGGAAAATCCGACTTACCTGGATCCGGATCGGTGCGCGGGTCGGGTCGGATCGGGTCGAATCGGTCGGTCACGGCGGCGGTATTGGCTCGTTCACGGCGTTCCGGCGGTCATTTGCGGCGGGTGAAGTGTCGAATCCTAGCTTCTCGAGGGTACTGAGTCTGATGGTGGTGGCGGTTTACTCCCAGAACGTCTCCTTGTGGTGGTTTGAACTCCGATCGGCGGTCACGGCTTGGACTTCCTCCGATTTGCACTCTTTTCTCTCTCTCTCGCAATTCTGATCTGTGTGTTGGCTTCTTCACCTCCTCCTCTATTTATAGGCACCTGAAATTGAGCTGGATAAGCTCGGATTTCCTCCGATTGAAGCTGATCAGATTTTCGGTTGAAAAACTAACTCCGATCCGTGCCTATTCAACGGTTTGTTGCGATTTGATTCCAATTAGATAGTGTTTATCTTATTTCCGTTGAAGATCTGTTGGATTCGTGCAAAAAATCGGATCAAAACGGCCGAAATACGAATTTTTTCTTCTCGCCGGCGATCTCGGGCTCGAGGTAAGGGATGATCACGCGCCCGGCGCGTGCGTTTCTTCTAGCCAATCAGATGCTGCCACGTGTCACTGGATAAGTCGAAAAATTACAAAACGCGGAAACTGCATCCTCCGCGATTCGAACCCGAGACCTCGACCCCCTGTGCGCGCCTTAGCCCATGGTCCTGACCAGCTGAGCCAGCCCACTTTCCTGATTTTTTTATTTTCGCAAATTGCATATATGCAATGCGATTTTTCTATTTTTTGTATTTTTTGAAAATTCCAAAAGTTTTTAAAAATTGTTTATTATTTATTATTGCCATTTCTGAAATCATTTTTCAAAATTGAAGTGTTTTCCTATTTATTTTTATTTTTTTGAACATTTTTATTATTTTATGCTAAATTAGGAAAAATTGGGAACAATTAGGAAAAATTGAAAAATTGATTATTATTGAGAATTGTTGATTCCGAGGGCAAAAATGGGGTGTTTACATACTCTTTATTTTATTTTTTTTATAGGATTTTAAGTAATGATTGAGTTGAAATGTCATCTTCCAAATCATCTAAAGAGAGCTCTAAAAGGAAAAATGCACCTGAAAGTAGATTCGATATTGATTGGGAGCATAGAATTGATGTAGACAATAATGGAAAAAAAAAGTAAAATACAAGTATTGTAACAAAGTAGTTAGTGGAGGCATTTACAAATTCAAGAATCACTTGGGTTATACATATAAAGATGTAGAGCCATGTAGCAGCGTCCCGAATGAAGTAAAATCTGAAATGTTAACAATGTTGCTGAAAGCGGCAAAAATATCAAAAATGAAAAGAAAGCAAATTCATGGCATTAAAGATTCTGATGATGACAATGATGAGGTGGAGTAAACATCCATACAAAAAAAAAGAAGAAAGGAATTGCATGGATTATTTTTTGAAACAAAAAAAAAATGGTGAAAGTGGAACACGGGAAAACCAAGATACAATTAATCAATTCATGAAGAAAGATCAGAGAGAAAAATGCTGCCAACAAATTGCTCATTTTTTCTATACTAGTGCAATTTCATTTAACCGTGTAAAAAATCCAGAGTTTGCTAAGATGCTTCAAGTGGTTGGTCGATATGGTTGTAGTCTTAAAACTCCTTCTTGTCATGAGCTAAGGGTGACTTGTTTGAAGAAAGAAATAGTTTAAACAACGGAATTACTAACAACTTTTGAGAAACTTTGACTGAATGCCTTTTCATAATTCATGTTCAAGTATATATATACATCAGGAGAATATCTTTCCAAGCAACTATATCTTACAAACTAGGAAAACAAATCTTCTTCTACCAAAATATACAATACAAAATATACATGCTATATTTACAAACTAAGTCACAAAAAAAATATCTAAATATTCACGGTCGTCTTACACGGCCATGCCTTCTAGCCATGTATCAGGCCATGTATGTTTCTGGTAGCTACCTGACACAATACACGGTCGTGCCTTCTGACCGTGTCTGGCCGTGTATGTTTCTGGGAGCTACCTGACACAATACAAGGCCGTGCCTTCTGCCCGTGTATCCGGCCGTGTATGTTTCTGAGCTACCAGACATTCTTGATTGATATTCCCCCTCAAATTGATGCAGACGGATCAAGAAGCATCAATTTGCCAACAAGAAACTGATGATGCTGCTAAGAAAGAGCTTTAGTAAATATATCAGCCGTTTGAAGATCAGAAGAGATATGAGGAAGAGAAATAACACCATTATCATAAGCTTCTCGAATAGAATGACAGTCCACTTCAATATGTTTCGTACGCTCATGAAAGACAGGATTAGCAGTAATCTGAATAGCACTAGTATTATCGACATAAAGAGAGGTAGACCCAAGTTGAGGAAAACCAACCTCAGCCAACAAACCTCGAAGCCAAATGATCTCAGAGCAAGCAGACGACATAGCACGATATTCGGACTCAGTAGAAGACTTAGACACACGGTCTTGTTTCTTACTCTTCCAAGAAATTAAAGAGGTACCAAGAAACATACACCAACCAGTAATAGAGCGACGTGTATCAGAACAACCAGCCCAATCAACATCACTATATGTGGTTAAGTGAATAGGAGACTCCATAGAAAAGAACAAACCACGATGAGAAGTCCCTTTTAAATACCTAACAATATGGCGAACTACTGCAAAATGAAGATGTGTAGGTGCCTGCATAAATTGACTAACTTGTTGTACATCAAATGAAATATCAGGACGTGTAATAGTCAGATAATTGAGACTTCCAACAAATTGTCGATATAGAGATGGATCAGATAGAAAGTCACCATCATTTCGTTGATATTTAACATTCACTTCCAAAGGAGTATCAGCAGAACGTCCCTCTTGGAGACCAGCTAAAGCAATAAGTTCCTCAGTATATTTATGTTGATGAAGAAAAATAGCAGCAGAAGAAGAGCGAACCTCAAGACCTAAGAAATAAGTTAACGATCCTAAATCCTTCATATGAAAAGAACCTTGAAGACGCTCCTGTAACTGAGACATCAATTGAGTATCAGATCCTGTGATGACAATATCATCAACATAGACTAACATCAAAACAATTCCCTTGTCAATCTTGCACAGGAATAATGAAGAATCATACTGACTTTGAATAAAAGAGAAGCTAAGAAGAGTATTACGAAACTTCTCAAACCAGGCCCGTGGAGCCTATTTTAAACCGTATAGAGACCGTTTGAGCTTAAAAACATCATGTGAGGGTGTGGAAAACAACTCTGGAGGAGGAGTCATATAGATATCTTCCTTAAGGTCCCCATGCAAAAATGCATTCTTAACATCCATCTGTCATAAGAACCATCCTTTAGATATAGCAATAGATAGAATAAGCTGGACAGTTGTCATCTTAGCCACAGGTGCAAAGGTCTCTTCATAATCAATTCCATATTCCTATCGATTGCCAAGAGCTACCAACCTTGCCTTATATCTGTCAAGGGAACCATCAGATTTAATCTTAAGAGAATAAACCCATTTACAACCAATGGGTTTAACACCAGCAAGACATGAAACAATATCCCAAGTGTGATTGTCTTGAAGTGCTTGAAGTTCCTCTTGCATGGCTTTTATCCAGCAAGTCTGTTTAGCAGCCTGAGAATAAGAGGTAGGAATTGTAGTATTAGTTACAATTGCAGAATAGCCATATCTATCTGGAGGACGAGTGTGTCGAGTTGATTGTCGAAGAATCATAGAAGCATTTTCAGGAGCAGGGTCGGAAAGGACAAGTCCAGGCTTGAACCGTTTATCAAAATAAGAGTCATCAAAGTGAGGAAGTACAACAGTATCAAATGTCGAAAGATGTTGCTGAAAATAGTATTCATGTTCAAAGAAAATCACATCCCGAGAGATATGCCATCGATTATTAATCGAATCATAACACACAAAACCTTTATGATTAGGACTGTAACCCATAAAGCCACATCGAACAGACTGGGCTAACAACTTATGACGTTCATGGGTAGGTAAATGAACGAAACAAACACATTCGAAAGTATGTAGCATATGATAATTAGGATGTTTACCAAACACTCATTGATAGGGAGAATCAAACTTCAATTGTTGAGATGGTAAGCGATTAATCAGATAAACGGCAGTAGATAAAGCTTTGGTCCAAAACTTAGCTGGAATAGAAGATTCTAACAACAATGTGCGCACCACATCTAACAAATGTCGATTTTTTCGTTCGGCAACTCCATTCCGCTAAGGTGTATAAGGACATGAGCATTGTGAAACAATACCCTTGTTATGAAGAAATGCTTGAAACTCATGAGAAATATATTCACCACCATTATCAGACCGTAAGATTTTAATACAAGTGGAAAACTGAGTTTCAATATATGTCACAAAGGTTTAAAACACAGTAAACACGTCTGCTTTGGAATGCAAAAAATAAATCCATGTAAATCGACTGTAATCGTCAATAAATGTCACAAAATATTTATACTGATCATGTGAAATAATCGGTGCAATTCCCCAAACATCACTATGAATAATGTCAAAACATTTATTGGCATGACTACCCAAAACAGGAAAAGGCAATGTCTTACTTTTGCCCAGTTTACAAGGAGAACAATCAACTAATAAACTCTTATCTATGGAACCGAGAACACCTCTTTGCAACAAATGATTCAAAACAACATTATTTGGATGTCCTAAGCGTCTATGCCAAATGCAAGCCTTATTTTCAACAACTGAAGAAGCTAATGATAAAGTCCGAGGAACGGTAAATTGTAATGGAAATAACCTGCCCACTTTAGGTCCCTTCGTTATCACCTTCCTCGACACTTGATCCTGCACAGTACAACCATCACGAGAAAAGTGGACATCACAGTTATTATCCACCATTTGCCCAACAAAAAGTAAGTTAGTAGATAATTTAGGAGAAACCAAGACATGTCGAAAGGAAGAGCTAATATCACCAACTGTCGTAATAGGAATATTATTTCCATTAGCAACCTGAATGTGTTGAGTACCAGTATATGGATGTTGATTATGCAATAAATCAGATGTGCCAGTCATATGATTTGTGGCACCGGAATCAACAAACCAAGGAACAGAATTAGTAGTCTTACCTTTCCCTTGAAGACCAAGAGCAGAGAAGGCAGAGAGAATCATCTGTTGAACCATATTTGGCGTGAGAGCAGATTGATTATTGCCAGCAATTGTGGATGTCGAACCAAGATTGCAAGAGTCAGATACCGTAGCATGAAAAGCTTGTGGCCTTCTATTTTGAGGCCTTGTAGGAAACTCCTTAATAATATGTCCTTTTTGCTTGCAATAATTACAGAACTTCTTACTACAATGATGGACAATATGACCAAATTCTTTGCAACTGTAACACTGCATTGTTCCTTTTCCTCGGGTCTGAGCAACATATGCAACATTAACTATTCCAGATGATCCACCAGTTGCACCAATAGCAACTTATGTCGCCAATCTTTGTTCCTCGCGTAGCAATTCACCAAAACATACATCCAAACAAGGAACTGGATCTCTATTCAGCAACCCAGCCCAAACGGTTTCAAATTCAGGTCTGAGCTTCATCAAAAACTGATCACGACGACTTACTTCATGACCAGCCTGAAGACTAGCCAAACTCTCCTTTGACACCTTAGCATAGATAATACCAGAATATTCACTCCATAAATTAAGGAAGCCAGAATAATATTGCTCAATTGAGAGATTACCTAGACTATAATTACTCATATCGAGTTCCAATTGAAACCGTCTTGCAGTATTATCTTGATTGTAGACGCGCTTCAAGTATTCCCACATTTCTTTTGCTGTGCCAAAGGATCATAACTTGTTCACCATATGAACCTCAATAGATCCCAAAATCCAAGAAACAATCCGGGCATCCTTTGCCTCCCATTGACCACGATCTTTCGACTCTGTAGGAGCTGGAGAAGACCCGTCAATATGACCCCAAAGCTCCTTCCCTTTCAAAAACATCTTGAACTTAAATTCCCATGCAGCATAATTCTTCCCCGTAAATCTAATAGCTAAGAGTTCATGTGTTTTCTCAAGAGACATTCTTAAACAGAATTGTCACTCACAACTTGATTATCAAAAAAAATTGTTGATTGGAATTAATCAACCTAAAGCCAAAGGAAAACCAAGAACAAACCAGCAATTCCAAGACTAAAAAAAAAAAGAACTATGGATTCAACACAATACTCAGTTGTGTAGCTCTGATACCATAACAACTTTTGAGAAACTTTGTCTGAATGCCTTTTCATAATTCATGTTCAAGTATATATATACATCAGGAGAATATCTTTCCAAGTAACTATATCTTACAAACTAGGAAAACAAATCTTCCTCTACCGAAATATACAATACAAAATATACATGTCATATTTACAAACTAAGTCACGAAACAAATATCTAAATATTCACGGTTGTCTTACACGGCCGTGCCTTCTAGCCGTGTATCAGGCCATGTATGTTTCTGGTAGCTACCTGACACAATACACGATCGTGCCTTCTGACCGTGTATCCGGCCGTGTATGTTTCTGGGAGCTACCTGACACAATACACAGCCATGCCTTCTGCCCGTGTATCCGGCCGTGTATGTTTCTGAGCTACCAGACATTCTTGATTGATAATTACTTGAAGAATACAAAGCTGAATAGAAAAAAAACAAGTTGCTCTATTATGTCTAATGCATAGACTGATAGAAAGAGGCAATACATATGCAATTTCTTAGTGAATAGCCCCAAAGGAATAGTCTTCTTGTCGTCTATAGATGCTTCTGATATATCCAAGACAACTGACAAAGTTTTTGCAATGTTAGATGATATTATAAAGAAGGTTGAAGAGGAGAATGTTATACAAATAATCACAAATAATGCTGCAAATTATAAAGCAGTAGGGGAAATTTTGATGGAGAAATGAAAATGCTTATATTGGACACCTTGTGTAGCACATTGTATTGATTTGATCTTAAAAGACTTTGAGAAAAATTTGAAGATCCATTAGGGGACAATTGCAAGATGGAGGCAAATTACTATATATATTTATTCCAGGATTATACTTATCTCAATCCTAAGGAGATACACTAAAGGAAGGGACTTGATTAGACCCAATGCAACTCGTTTTGCCACTTTCTATTTGACATTAAGTTGCCTTAGTGAGTTGAAAGGTGCATTGATGACGATGTTCACTTCAAGTCACTAGAAATCATGTAAGTATTCAACCACAAGTGATGGAAAGTGAATTCAACAGGTGGTTTTTGATGGTAGGTTTTTGAAGAATGTTATTATTTACCTCAAAGTTGCATTTCTCCTTATTAAAGTGCTTAGATTAGTGGATTCCGATGTACAACCAGCTATAGGTTTCATTTATCCAGAAATAGATCATGCCAAGGAAAAAATTATAACAAATTTCAACAATGTGAAAAAAAAGTTAATATTTCAACTTATTAGCTATATATATATTTTGCTTTATTTTTCATTTTAAAATTTTATTTGTAAATTGAAATCATATTTTATTTAATGTAGTTATGGAACTATCTTCAAGATTATTGACAAGAGATGGGAGCTTTAACTTCATAGACCATTGTATGCTGCAGCTTATTATTTGAATCCCCAGAACCATTATAGTCTTGATTTTAAAGTTGATGCTGATATTAAGATTAGATTAGATTATTACATAGAGCATATATTTTCTAATCCAACTTAAAGGTATAAAATTGATATATAGCTGGAAAGATTTAAAGATGCTAATGGACTATTTGGTATTGAAGCTGCAAGGTTAGTAAGAGACAAAAAAACTCCAGTTAAATGGTGGGATTCATATGGAAAATGAATGCCTAGAACTACAAAAGTTTGCTATTCGTGTTTTAAGTTCTTCAGGTTGTGAGCATAATTAGAGTGCATTTGAAATGGTACGATACAAATAGTTCTTTTATTTGATTTTATATGTTATTAAGATTATTAATCTTATAAATTATATATAACATTTTTCAATTTCAGGTCCATACCAGAAAGAGGAATAGGCTGCACAACAAAAAGATGAATGATTTAGTGTTTGTAATGCATAACTTGAAATTAAGAAATAGGAAAGAAAGATGCATTGCTGACGTTTCTACTTTCAGTGTTAAAGACTTCACATCTGATGATAAATGGATAGTTGAAGAAGAAAATGTGTTTAACTCATCAAATGAGAATGAGGACGTGTTGCATACCCTTCCAAGTGAAAGAGGTAAAGAAAAAGATGAGGAGGAGGAGGAGGAAATTGGTGCTTACGTGAATTTAGAGAGTCCTAAAAGTAAGTCCTCAGTCCCAGATGATTTGGACATTCATGATATTAATGATGTTGAAGTTGAAATGCACATGGGAACTTCAAAAGATTTAGAATTAGAGGACATAGAAAACATTAGTAGTAATACACCTCATGATGATGTTGACATTAATAAAGAAGAAGATGATGAAAATGCAAATGATGATAATGATATGGATGAGAGAGATGGTGGAAATTGTGATGATTTATTTTAGTTGTTTTGTATTATGATTTATGAATTCGTAACTTTTTTATTGGAACTTGTGGTTAATTATTTATATTCTATAATTTATGTTTAATTATCTATATTATGATTTTTACTGCGATTTATGATCAAAATATATGTTGAACTTCCTTATTTCTATTATCTATTAAGTAAATTTACAGTATTTGAAATTTATTTTATAAATGTTGTAAAAACTTACATTTCTATATTCTGATTCTATGGACCTCCTGGTGATTCTACATAAAATCACGATTTTAACAACGATTTGAATCCTGGTGATTCAAGTGGGAAGTGGGAATAGTAAATCCATCTCCTTATGGTATGATAATTGGCACTTGAAGGGAGTGCTGGTTTCATGGTTGAGTGAGAGGGCTTTCTATGCATTGGGCATTTCAAAAGAAACAAGATTATGTATCATTATAAATGGTGAAAACTTAGAATGGATGTTAAGTGAACTTTCGCAAAAAATTAAAAGTGAGTTAAAAGAAGAAATTATCCTAAGAGTAGAGTCCGAGGATAAATTCATATGGAAAGTGAGGCCATCTAAAAAATTTTCAATCAAACTAACTTATAATTCCCTCATTCCACAAAGTAGCAAGGTTAGCTGGTTTTATTTTGTATGGAACAAGAGCCTATCACCTAGATTTGCCTTCTTCCTATGGTTGGTTGCTCAACAAAAACTTACAGCATTGGACAAGTTAGTTAATGTGTAGTTTTGTCATCTACTACATGTGGAGAGAAAGAAATGAGAAGAGATTGGGATTAAGCACTCGCTCAGCTAAAGATGTTTCTCATACTATTCTCTTTTGTTTGTTTGTAAGCATTAGTTCTAGCTGATTGTATTGCCAATATTTCAATCCTTATACCGTTTAAAAAAATTTGTGGGTGCTAGGATTGATCTCTTAGGTCACTTTAGGAGCCTTCTTGCTTTATTCTATCTTTTAGCTTTGCTTCTGTTTGTATATTCTATCCTTTTAATGAAAATTAAAAAAAAAAAACTGACATTTTATCCAAAAAAAATCAACATTCAAATCACCACAAAATTAAGAGTTTCAATTGACTTTTCAGCATTCTTTTGTATTCCATTTCATAAAACAAAATAAAAGTCAACAATAAGCTGACATTTCGGTTGTTTACTTTCACAAGAGACAGGAAGAAAAATGAAACATGGATCCATTCTCAAACAAGGAACAGCAGAACAGTTTCAAACTCCTTTTTATGTCCTCATGAATGTTGTCCCTTTTGCATCTAAGGATAATAAACTCCATTAGATAAAAGAAGATACGTACCGTGTAAAGGGAAATTATATCCCATTTCAAGAAAGGCTTGCAGAAAATAAATCCATCTTCACATCATTTTCAAGAAGTATGCAGTAATGAAATATGCCACTGGCAAAAGATCAATCCCATCAGTGACTGAAGGAAAGCAATGCGCCTGTACCAGAAGACAACTTATAAGCCTTATTATCCAATGCAATTATAACAAATGGTGTTCAACAGCTCACGAGTGTGATCACCAACTTTGAAGCTCTCCAGAAATAGATCAAGGACTGAATTGACAATTTTGTCTTTTATGAAAGCATCCTTGAGAAAATCTTCAAGCCAATGCTCCTTCAAGACCAGAAAAATTTTAATCAGAAGGATGAAAATATGCATCAACATAATTGATCCATCAGGTAAAGGGAAAAAAATCCTTCCCAACAAAAAGGGCCAAAGAGGATAGCTATTCATATGCATTCACAAGAATTAAAAGTGCAGTAGCAATACTTCCATCCAGATTTAATCTTCAATCCACATGAACAATATTTTGCTCATCTTCACGGAATAAGACAGGTTTGAACAGATCCTTATTATCCATCCCTCTGGAGAATGAACCCCTCATGAAACAGCTTGGCTCCTAGGTCCAATAGAAAGGGCAAAGATAGAGAAGTGATGATTACCTACTCCAAACACAAAGAATGGCCTTTTTTTTATTTTTAATATACACTGCCATCACAAAATTCAGGAGAATTCTTACTCTCACTTGACAGAGTCATGTGTGCTCACTCAGATCCATGCTCATATTGGCCAGGATATAGACCTTATTATGGGATGGCTTGCCACAGTACCCTCAGCTATGTTGACCAATGAAGTTTCAATCTCTGCAAATTCAAGGCCATGGTATTCTCCAAGGAGACAGGCAAGAAATGATAGTTGCCAATTTGCTTATGTTAGGGTCACAAGAGAACCCATGAACAAATTGAGTAGCTGCTCCAACTACTATTGGTGAGTACCCCTGAGGCAAGCCCTCTGTAGAAATCTGGATAATCACCAGTTACCAGAAGTTTATCATTTCTTACAGTAGCATGAACATATTTCTTACATTAGCTGTCATTGTTGGTCAATTGCATTTCCAGATAAGTTAACAAGTAAATTTAAAATCTCTGGAGCTTCAACTATGGGTTATTGTTGAATTTGGCTTGGATCAATTTAAAATAAAAAACTGAACTACACAATCTCCAATGTCATGTGTTGATGCAAAACAATCAACATGAACACCTCCACCTGTTTGAACTATGAAAGTATTAGATCTAGAAATAACAGTGTTGTTGCCACCAATCTTCTCCAGTGAATGGTGGGGATTTGACAGAATCTCTGTCGATTGCCTGAGATTCAACTGTTGGTTCCCGATAGAAAGTAAGTCGAATAGTTTGTGGTTCTCCATAGATGAAAACCTTGGGTGATTTGTAAAAACTCCTCAAGGTGTTTCGTGTGTAAGAATCAGAAAATCAGCAATAGAATAACTAGAGAAATTTAGTGAGAAGTAGAGGAATATGGTTTAGGACCTGGGTACCAGAGAAAGCTGCTCTTTTCACACTATTGTGATGAAATAAGGATGTTAAAATCTGTCTTCTCTCTCCTCCATTGCTTTTATTCTTTCTTTACTTTTTTTGCCTATTTGTCTATCAACAAAGCTACCCTTCACTAATACTACTAATTATTTATTTACATCACTCAGCCCCTCTTTTCCTCATTTCCCCCACTTCTAGACATTCCTAGGTCCCCTAGAATACACCTGAAACATAGGGACGCTATCAACAATACCATCCCTTGTAGGAAGAGCCTTGTCCTCAAGGCAAAAGTGGGGAAATTAGGAATGAAAATCCAGTGGCATTGATCTATGTTGCATCTTCAGGAGGGAGACGCCGCCAATGTACCAGATATTGAAGATTATTGGTGCCATGTTCAGTCAAAGTGTGTCTGTCCAAAATATGATGGGGATAAAAGGAGGGGGCATCATATGGAGTCAAGTCCTCAGGTAATGGAGCAACATGAAGTGGAGCCCCCACCGTTTTCTAAAAGTTTCAAACGTGGAAAAATGGGGAGGATTTCTTAGTGTGAAGGAAGCTTGAGTTTGTAAGCAATGGCGCCGATTTTGGCTTCTACTTGGAAAGGCCTAAAATAATGAGAAGAAAGTTTCTGGCTGAGGCGTTTGATGGCACTACCTTGACAATGCACCCTTAATTTCAGATATACCCAATCTCTTATTTGAAACTAAACATCACAGCGATGTTTATTAGCATATTTGACCATTCTACTTTGAGCGTGAAGAAGATGATGACATAATTGTCTAAGAGCTTTATCTCTTGCCAGCAGCTCATCACTTACTGCCTCCACTTGAGTCTCTCCCATGACAAATTGTAAAATGGTGGGTGGTGGACGACCATAGACACTTTCAAAAGGGGTTGTCCTAATTGCGCTATGATAGGATATATTGTACCAATACTCCGCCCATGGAAGCCAATAAGCCCATTCTTTAGGCTGTTCGCTAGCAAAACATCGTAAATAAGTTTTGAGACATTGATTAAGTACCTCGGATTTGCCATTGGTTTCTGAATGGTAGGATATGCTCTTGTGCAGCTTAGTCCCTTGCAAGCAAAACAGCTCGTGCCAAAATAAACTCATGAAGGTAGGGTCTCGATCCCTTACAATGGTAGTAGGAAACCATGTAAGCAGACCACCTCTTTAACAAACAATTTCGCCACTTTACTAGGTGTGTAAGGGTGTTCAAGAAGTATGAAGTGTCCATATTTAATTAAGTGATCAGCTACTACTGAAATTACATCAAATCCCTTAGACTTAAGGAACCTCGACAATAAAATCCATGGCAATATCTTCCCATACATGGGAAGGAATCGGCAACAGCTGAAGTAAACCTAATGGTGCAAAAGTTTGGTATTTATTATGCTGGAAAATTTCACATTCAGCCACATATTCGTAGACATCTCGCTTCATCCCTTGCCAATAGACATTGCTGCAATCTGTCGGTTAGTACAGCATGGCCCTGCATGTCCACCCAGTGCCGTAGCATGAAACTCATGAAGCAAGTCACGAATGAGTGTGGACTCTGATGAAAGCACAAGCGGTTGTTGTAGAAGAGAAAACCCTTGTGCAGGCAAAAATGGAGGTGCACTAGTTGGGTGATGGAGTAGCGTTTGACATACCTGTTGTAGTTTAGGATCTTGTGTGACTTTGGTTTCAACAATAGACCAATCTCTCCATGCTGGACTCGTGACATGAGACAACTTCGCTTCATTAAACTTGCATGACAATGCATCAGCTGCATTGTTTTCCACACCGACTTTGTATTGAATTTCAGAGTGGTAAACCAAGAGCTTGGAAAGCCAGTTTTGTTGGTCTGAAGTTGTTATTCATTGATTCAAAAGATGCTTTAAGCTCCATTGATCAGTTCGGACAATAAACTTACGACCCAACAAGTAGGTCACCAATGTTCAATGGCGAGTACTAAGGCCGTTAACTACCTCTCATATGTTGACTTAGCAAGATTTTGCTTGGACAGCACCTTGCTAAAATAGGTCACGGTTTGCCCAAGTTGCATAAGCACAGCACCAATTCCCCTCCTTGATGCATCACTCTCAACCACAAAATCTATATCGAAATGAGGGAGGGCCAATACAAGAGCTGTAGTCATGGTACGCTTGAGCTCTTCCAAAGCAGCAACAGCACTTGTGTTCCATTTGAAACCATCCATTTAAAGCAACTCAGTTAAAGGGCAGAAGATTTTCCCATAATCTCTTATAAATTTACGATAATAGCTTGTCAAACGCGAAAGCTCAAATCCCCTTGATAGTGGTGGGAGTTGGCCAGTCGATGCCACTTTGTTACTTTTTTGGATCCACAGCCACCCTTGAAATGATATGATATGATATGCCCAAGGTAATCTATGGAGAGCTGCCCAAATGAACCTTTTTTTATGTTAGCAACAAAGTGGTTTGAAGGTAGAAGTTGCAATACTTGTTGTAAATATAGTAGGTGCTCTTCCCGTGTGATGTTGTCAAAGAACACAAGCACAAAACGTCGCAAGTAAGACTTGAAAAGATTATTAATGGTGGCCTAAAATGTCAATGGGGGCATTGGTAAGACCAAATAACATCACCAAGTTCTCATAGTGACCTTAGTGGGTTCTAAACATAGTTTTTATGAACATTATCAGCTTGAACTAAAACGTGATGATAACCTAAATGAAGGTCAATCTTGGAGAAATATCTTGTACTTGTGAGCTCATCAAGAAATTCATCTATCACTAGTATTAGGTACTTATCAGGAATGGTGGTTTGATTTAATGCCTTATAGTCAATACAAAATCGCAGAGACCCATCTTTTTTTTTTTCTTTTTTCAACCAAGATAATAGGGCTCGAGTAAGGACTATTGCTTCGTTAGACGATACCCACATTCAACATCTCATCTACCAAACGCTTTATCTCATTCTTTTGCACATTTACATATTGATATGTATGAAATAGGGATGTAATATTAAAAATAAGTTGTATTATTTTTTACTTTTTTTTTTAAATTATTTCCGTCTAAATCATATATATAAATATATATATAAACTTGTTTATTTCAATAAAAGAGAAAAATAATTTTCCAACAAGAACCACTGGATTGTGTTTAAGCTTTCCCATCTCCCATCAAGAAACTATGATGGAGGCCCAAGGGACATGGGACACACGGCCTGAACACATGGCCGTGTAGTGATTGGTAGATTTCCACAGAGTCATACACGGCCGTACATCAAGACCGTGTATTCGATCCAGATTTCCATAGAAGCATACACGGCTTCCTTACACGGCTAGGAGACAGCTGTGCATCGCGACCGTGTATTCAATCCAGATTTCCACATAATCATACACGGCCCTCATACACGACCGTGCATCGCGACCGTGTATTCGATCAAGATTTCCACAGACGCGTACATGGCTTCCTTACACGGCTAGAAACATGACCGTGTACCTAGTCAAGAATATTTACAGAGTCATACACGGCTTACATATACGGCCGTGTATGAGACCGTTTGTAGACGCATATCTTATTATTTCTTCCACGTGTACACTTAGATTTTCCCCTTTTAGATATTTTACGGGGCCATATAAATACTCTTTTGTCAAATAGATTAGGGTTACGTTTGATTATCATATTTGAATACACTTTGAAGAGAATTTTCTC